>NW_006494916.1:7877938-7930376 GCF_000471905.2 Amborella trichopoda | reverse complement strand
TACTACCACCACCGTACGTACTAAACCTAAACGACACTATAGTAGGTTACGTTTACCTTTTTACCGTTACGGTTACGTACGTATAGTAAAGTAAGTAGAGACTACTAGTTTATTAGTAACTACCTCTCTCTCTCTCTCTCTCTCTCTCTCTCCTCACACACACACAGTTGCCTTTATGGTTATGTCTGTGCTTATGTTATGCATAAACACATCATTAAGTTTTTATGTATGTGTCCTGCACATCCATATTCAGTCACATAAGAATCACAAAATAACGGTAAAATCTGCATAGTGGAAAATTATCAAAAGGAACAAAAGGAAAAAGAAAACAAAGAAGGACAGCTGGATCCTGTACTTGAAGAATTTACCACTTCAATGAGACTAGCACCTTCCCCTAATCCTTCTATCTCACAGGGACCAAAGCCCCTTGCGAAAGGAGTAGCTGCTGGATCAAGATCCTTTCTGGCCTTCGTGACAAGGCCCTGCATCCACCAAAGTTGGTGTAAGGAAAAAAATCTTCACTCTAATTTACAGTATAATCAATGAGCCATTTTAAACATGTAGTTCAATGACAACTTAGGTATGGGAGGTTTAAAAGGAGGGATTGTGTGATGCATTTTCCTATAGTGAAATTGTGAATCTGATAGAGGCATGTGAAGGATAGAAATGGTATGTGCACAGCAAAGAAAAACAACGGATATCCTTTGTGACTGGGATGAATGAAAAAAGTTCAAGCCAACAGGATTTTATTGCTGGACAGGGGAATTAGTAGCACTTAAGCGTGTTGGTAATAAATAGTTATACCACTCAAGCAACTGCATTACTAGTGTCTCAATTGTAAATAATAGCACAAACTAAATATTTCAAAGTGCGCCTCCTAAAGAACAACAAAAAGAAAGAAAAAACAGGGATTCTTAATAATATCAAGGCCAACAGAATTCTTACAGTGGGACATTGCAAAAGTATAGCATGTTTATAATCATCTAATCAGTTATACAAAACATAGTTCACAAGACCTAGTAGGTACTAATATCCATCATCAATGTAAAATGAAGGAATTCCACAATATTTATGGAAACAAAGTGTCACACATCTTGGTCATTGAGAATGACCGTACTTTATTTAGTCCATACCATAAGGGCATTACAAAATGGAAATAGATGTTAGAGTAGAAACATGAGATTGCATGATCTAAGAAAGGGATGACCTATTTGATAGAAACAGGGAAAGAGATAAACGCACAAATTTATCAAGTAGCCAAAATGGGTTTTTTGCTGCAAATTCTTCCATGTCTGGGTTGCCCATCATTCTCGAAACTGCCTGTTTGGCCATGTTAAGCACCCCAATCCCTGCACTGAATGTTTACTTCAATGATTTACAATGGACATGACTAGATTTGCAGTCAATCAACCAATGGAAGTGAAAGCATTCAGAAACTACCAAAAGCTTAGAACATCTATGAGAAAATTTCTTTACAAATATATGAATCAGATAGAAAATTTGAAGTACCTCCCAGCTCCTACTACAACAATCTTTTGCTTTACAAAATCAGACAAAGGTCGACCCTGGGCTCTCACAGCCCCCAATAGTCCAGCAAGTGCAACACCTGCAGTTCCCTATGACAAAAAAATATTTACCCAAAAAAAAAAAAGAAATCTCAGAAGATTTGATTTGACAAAGCCAACCTTTCTGACCATGAATCAAAAAATTAACCACCATATCAAACATTGATAAAAATAAGGAACAACAAAACTAGGATGACAACCTAATCACCTGTATATCATCATTGAACATGCAAAATTTTCTGCGGTATCGTTGCAAAGTTTCAAAGGCCCACTTCATTTGGAAATCTTCAAACTGTCAGGTTTACCATAAACATTCAGATTTACCATTTAATGTTGTGAATCATGCGGTGAACCTGCATAGCCTGGTGGTTGGGAGCTCTTACCCTCATACCATAGCTTGTGTGTTCAATCTTGTGCTTAACAAGTAAAAATGGAAAACCTATCAATTTTGAAGACAATCTTTTTAAAAATAGTAACCTGGACAATAGTCTTTGGCCATCTCTTGAATACCGCTTCCATAAACTCACCAACAATGTCCAGATATTCATCACCCTCCAATCGAGGTTGCCGTAATCCCAGATCTGTTATGATCGTGCAATGAAACTTAGAGGCATAGCATGTTAATAATAATACATACAATGACAACATGCAGACAAACAATAAAATCGTCACTCTTATGCCAAATAAACATGTAAATGGATTATATATTAAGCAAAATTAATGACAACTTTACCAATAAAGAAAATCATACCAATTAATGTTGAAAGCTCAAAGCCCAAGATTAAAAAAGGTAAACAGGTATACATCTTAATCTTGACTAATGTCTGGATGCAGGCAGCCTTAAATCTGATCCAATATGAATTTATCTCTAAACTTCTATGAGCAACCCACGACAAGAGGTTATGCTAGGAAATCAGAAAATAGATTTTCACACTGTTATGTCAGTAGATCCCTCTTCAGATTAGAGCCTTGTAAGAGCAAGAGAGAGATGAAATGGTAAGTCATTCAGGTATACATAGCAGGATCAAAAAGTGATATTACATACCTTACTCTATTGTAGGTTTCCATGCTTCTTCTGCCTCATTATTGATGCTCATATTGTTACCTCTTAATCTCCACAGACCTAAACCTTCTAACGAGTGATCCTTATAAGTTGTGCAATTTTATTTTGTGATATCTACCTTTTTGATGCAATCCATACAAAATTTGAAAATTGAAACTCACAAGTTTGCTTAGCCGTTCCAAGAAAATTGCGAGATTGTGAATAATGATGATCATCGCATGGCAAAGATCACAAACAAATATGTGATGATAAATAACCAAACATCTGTAATAAGAATGAATACAAGTAAAATGACCTCATGTGAGAGTAGATATACATATATTGATATACATGCATGCACTTGTACACACATATGCATGCACATAGAAGAATAGACAGCTGGTTTATTTTTATTACCAAAAAACAGGATAAGGTTTGTGAGAATTATGTTATTGGATCATCATCATCATCATCATCATAGCCTTTTTTCAATTAATTGGGGTCAGCTTTATGAATCCTGGTCCGTCATTCTGCTCTATTAAAGGCCATATCCTCGGTGAGGTCATAAGTCTCATATCTTTTCGAACTACTTCCTACCGCATCCTTTTGGGCCTACCCCTTGCCCTTTTAAGTCCTTCCACTTAAACTACCTTGCACTTCCTAATAGGTGTTGTACTTGGTCGACGCCACACGTGCCCAGCCCACTTAAGTCGACTCTCCTCATCTTATCGCCTATTGGTGCCACACCTAAATTCTCCCAAATGGATTCATTTCGAATTCTATCCCTTTTTGTCTTGCCAATCATCCATCTCAACATCCTCATCTTTACTACACTCATTCTATGGGTATATTGTTTTTTGTCCGCCCCACATTCAACCCCATAGAGCAAATCTGATCTCATAGCTATCCTATAGAACTTGCCTTTCAACCTATTTGGTATGCGGCGATCACATAAAAATCCAGTTGCAGTACTAATATTTTTTGGATAAGTACTAATATTTTTCATGGCATTGTTTGAGATGCACAATTGGTATTATAATAATGGGAATGCATCCCAAACACTCGAAGCCAGACAGGAGATATGATTCAGAGCCAACACATCCAAATCCTCATGGGCTTCTCCATGCCATTGTTGGAAAAATATCGCAAGATACTGCTGATATAAAAAACTCTAACAGTACATCCACCGGTCAGCGTGGTACAAGGCTAAAAACTGGCATATCGAATAACGTTGAGCACGTGTACTCCCACCTTCATTTCTTAAAAGAAGGAAACTATACCAAAAAATATCATTTGAACTGCTTAAGTTAAGCACAATAGTACATGATCTGCAAACACAATTATGAATAACAAAATATAAAGAAAAAAATTAAAAAGTCCCTTTCAACTATCACTACACAAGTAGTAGAAGTAATAATAACACAGACACACACCACCAGCCCCCAACCACCTGGAAAACTTACACGACCTCTTGGCATAGGAAAAGCCTAAAACCCCAATAAATGTGATAAGAAGATGCCTCACCAGGAATTATCATAAAAAGGAGAAGGAAATGCATTGCAGGAATTATCTAGATTCAAAATTCAAACATCTTTAAGAATGTGCTAGAAGTTCACATAAAGAGATGATTCCATCAAGCAAGAGCAGAAGAGACGTGACCCAAAGAGTCATGCAAAATATTAAAAGAACTATGACATAAAAAGCATTATGAAATCCTCTCTTTTTTTTCTTTCTTTTTTTTTTTATTTTTAAATGTTGATGTTGGGAATTATGACATCAAATACTATCAAGCACACTTACAAAGATTGTTTTCGAGAAGCTTTTGATTGTTTGTGCCCACATCAAGCATAACTGGAAGAACCTGCCCAATGTGATTTTGACATTGATCAAATGAAGGAATATGTGAATATGAAAAAAATGCTCCAGTAGGAATACTAGAGAATACTATGTTCCAGTAGGAATACTATATTAATTCAATAACATACATATGATATATTATTTATAAATTTTAGTATCTAAGAATTGTAGATCGAAATTAGGACAATGAATTATTTCTTAAAGTATGTATATGCTGATCTCTATGAATACTTGGGAGACTATGTGCATGTGTGAGTGGTTTATGGGTCAAAGAGAAATCGACTTCATACTCTCTGAGGATTGAATCCTGCTGCAGCAACATACATGTCAAGTTTCCCAATAGGTATACCAATTCCCTGGACTCCAAGGTCACCAAGGCCCAAAATACGGCTCCCATCAGTCAGCACAATCATGTCCACCTGTGATTTTCAAGGGAAAATATCATAAATTAAAATGCATAGTATTTACACTAAATTGTCTTCACTAAACTGCAGGGATACACTGATATGTCTCCTTAGATCTTGTACTGGTCATATGCTATTCCTTTATCTTTCTTCTCTTAGATGCATAATCGACACAATTATGATTTATGGCACATCTTAAAAATAAAGCTATATATGTTGTTTTTCCATATATTTCCACCTTAAACTTCTATGGACACTATATAGCCTGACATGAGCTAGACCAAAATAGATTCTAAAATAACTTGATCTCCTTGCCAATAAACCAACACAGACACATGGAATGAAAGTTTCACATTCACGAATCTATCATTGGATCGAGGATTCATGAAAAAGATGTGGCAGAAGTTTTATGCTGGCTACCAACCTAACACAACCATCCCCTTTCTTTGGGCATGGGACCGGCATGGCGGAGTTTCATTCAAGAATCTATACCAAGTGTAAACTCCATGATCTAATAGAAGGAGTTACATCTTACAGCATACCTTCTTTCATTTCAAAAGCAGCTAACAAATATATGCCATCTATCCAACTTTACGTGAATCCAATAAATATAGCTGGTTTTAATGTACACAGTAAGGAAAAATTACCTCGTTAGCAGGCCAGTTATAGATCATGGACATCATCTCCCCTTTATCCTTGGCACTGAAATACATTCCACGTGGGCGTCTAAACAAACCAGCATAATTTTGGCATACCAACCCTACTGTTGGTGTGTATATTATTGGAGCAAAGTCTTCTATGTTATCAATAAGAACCTGGAAACCAATGACAAAACTTAATCTCATAAGTTTACAGTTTATTGTATAATTGTCGACATATTTTTTGAAAGCCTTGAAATAAATGCAGTGTCCCATGGAGATCAGAGTGTCAAGCTTACCCTATAGTACAAGGTCTCATTCCTGTCATGTAATCTGTTAAGTATTCTCCACTTTGCCAAAGCAGTTATATCAGCGCGTTCACCTCGAGTATTATTCTCAAGGGATCGAAATGAAACCACTAGAATGCCAAAGAAAATAAAGAATATCATAAAAGCATACCTTATTTGGAGGCAAAAGAAGTATATGTTATTTGGAGGCAAAATAAGTAATCACATAAGTTAATTAAAAATAAATCACTAGAAGAATCATAAACAAGCCAAATATAGCAAGATAACTGCATCTCGCTTTCCATAGGCAAGGAAAAAAGAGTAGCTCCCCGTGTTGCAAAGCATGTGCTTAATGTACAATTATGAAAGGAGTCTTAATTTAGTTATAGTGAACTGCTAAACAGGATTTGGGAGGGGGGGGGGAAAAACCAAAGTTTTAATATGGCCTCCTTTCTTTTGGAATGGGGAAGAGAAACAGTTTTGATTTAGGCATGGAGTGTGCAGGCTTTCAGTAAATAGTGCGACTGATGCTCAGGAAATTAATTATATTTTGGGGGACTCGTGTTTTCCACGAGTCCCTAAAGAGTCTAGATTTTGGGGACTTATATTTTACGAACCATGGTAGAAATCATACGAACTCATTATACATCAGAACCACAGTTCCATGTGTCACACCTTTGAAAATCCATGCTTAAACAACAAATGAAATATATCTTTCTAAGTTAAGGCAAACGAAATAACCTATACAAGAACAAGAAAATACCACAAAATATTAAGAAAGCTACAAAAAAGCTAATCACAGGGAACATAACTGTGTCATATTTGATATCAAACATATTAATCCAGTAAATAAGTAAATCAAATCTTGGCAAGATGTATTAGGACTTGCTCCAATTATTCGGACTTGGCACTGCCAATCCAGAACAAGTCCATGGGAACCAAACGAGTCTTGTTGATTCCCAATATTTTGTCATTTATCATTTTAGACTCGGCGGGTTCTGACTTTCCTGACTCAGGTTCAGGACCCAAGTCCCAACTTGATTCCTTGCTTTAAACCACTGCATTAATCATATCACTAAATGGGTAGAACACAAAGAACAATAACATATCAGTGATTTTGTTTCTGCAACAACATTAGAGAAATATAATATCAAAATATACAAAACAAACTCACTGAATCGATCGTGCTGCTGCTCAAATGATATTACACGAGGGGGAAGAAGACCCCGCAATCCAAGCCTGTCTCGCTCTGTAAGGGGAAAGGCTGTGTCCTGTTCTTCACAAGTTGCAGAAAACCAATAGAGCCATTTTCAAGAGCAATTTCAGTGATCCATATCTCCATAACCACCATAGAATTTCTCAAAATCACAAAAAACTACCATTCAAAACAATCACAGAAAATTACACATCAAAGGTAGCTTCTGGAAACTAGAAACCTGTATAAAGCCATACATTCTCATGGGATATTGCTTAAATTTCTGTGGGAGAAATTATATAGAAATGAGTTTTTCATGATGTATTGCCTAAATTTCTGCAAAATATTGGTATAAAAAACAATTACACTCCTCTTAACACTCATGGAAAATCTCTAATTTCTCTGCATAATATAATTTTGTTTTAGAGCTGAATCAAACATCATGACAACATAATGCTCCATATTGTATCTTCCAGAATTATGGGCCAAAAATATAAAAATTAAAAGAAAAATGAGGAAGAAGAAGAAATGCTAAACAATTAGGGAAAAAAGAGAAAGAACATGAGATCAAGATGAGAATATGAACTCACTGAAATGTAAAAAATAGAAGTAAAATAAATTGATAAATTGAATTGGAAGTAAGAGGGACCTTATTGAACCATGGATCATGAAGTATATCAGTTCCGCGCTTGTGTACAATGCAGGGACCTGGAATAGCACATGATAGAAGCCTCTTCTGCCTTAGATCAGGAGCCAAAGCTCTAGCAAGCCTCCACATTTAGCTCCTATATATCACAGAAAAAATGAAGAATTTAGCCCCAAAATTCACAGAAAATGAAGAAAAATTTAATCCTAAAAATTTCACAGGAAAATAAACACGATTTAGCAGAATAATTGTGTACCAAAATCAAACTATAGCACTAAAAACTGGACATATTTCTGTGAAAAGGTAGAGAAATTAGCACCTCATACGCCACGAAAAAGACTAAAAAATCGCCAAAATTCGGTAAAAATAGAATAAATAATTGGACTCTCTTAAAACTAAAAATCTACCTTTCTAGAGAGAGGAAAACTGGCCAAGAAAGGCCAAAAAGTCCCCAAAAAAAAAAAAAAAACAACAACGACAACAACTGAGCTGAATCAGTTTGAACTCACTGTTAGAGCTCAGAATCTCCCTTCTTAGATAGAGAAAAATGGCGAAAAAAATGGAAATGAACACTGTTAATTTGGTCAAGCCGCGAATTTATGCAGCGAGCGATTGCAGTTTAAATAGCGAATGCGACTTACTGTAAACTGAAAATTTAAAATTTCGCCGAAATTCACCGAAACCGTACAAACTTTCACTATAGCTATTCGTTTCTGTTATATATGATAAATTCATTTTCTAATGGTTTTCTATTGACTACGATAAATTCATTTTACCTTTTGCTTTACCGCAGCAAGCTTTAATCCTTATAAGCTAATAGTCGTAATTTCAACAATAAGTTCCTTTAAAAAAAATTTGAATGAAAAAATAAGATATCAAAGCAATTGTATTTCTCAAAATAATAGGTAGGGTTAGAATGTGAGGAATGTAAGTAAATATCTTTTTTTTTCTTTTAAACCTTCAGTGACGGTGCGGTTTGTATAGAGCCTAAGCTCTAAACAATCCAATTAGATCCTACCTTCAAATAGTGTCGAGAAATGTGGTTTCATTCCTGAAAATCTTTTTGATAGCCTTAAAATATATTTTCATATTTATTTATAAAATATAAAGCTTCAAAAAATAGTTTAGATCGAGATATCTATAAAAACTTGAAAATCTTTTAAATTGATGGTCAAAAAATGCATTACAAAATATGCTATTTTTAAAACTTGAAATCCATTTTTTTCTCATGTCCATGTATCTTGATGACAAGATGGTCGATTTGAGGATATTTGGGCATTAAAACAACCTTTTCTAGTTAAAGTTTTGAGGTAGGCTTGAATTTGATTGTTTAGAGCCTTGGTTCGATATAAACTTTTTCTTTATTTAAAAGCAATATAGATATTTAATGTTACTAATTTAGGTAGTTGGAAATTCAATGTGAGATTTGAATTTGTTTAAGCATTTTTAGCTTTTTTTATAGAAATTTAATTATTTTTATATTTTAATTTTTAATTTTTTATTTCATCGGCATATACAACATAGCATTTTAGATGGATCATTGCATCTTTGTGTTTTATTTTGGTTAGCTACAATCCTATACTGGGGGTCTTTTTTGCTTTCTTTTTAAACAATAATCCTATACCTTACTTAACCGTTATTATTATTTACTAATGTAGTTCTTGCATTTAATATGATTATTATTCTTTCATTTTACGCTACCAATAAATACAACATAATAAACATTGTTGTTGGATCTATTAGGAGTTTAGATAATAAATGGTTAAGTATTACTCTAATAACACTAGGTAAGGCCATAAAATTATTGTTCAATGGCTTTAATGGATCTATACAATAACTACAAATCATAATCCTATAGTATGTCATCATTAGATATCCCATTTTTCACTCCATTTTTGAGCCATATCTGAATTATTCGCGATTCTATAACTTTCCTTTTTTTAGCAATCTATATTTTTTACCTAATTTTTTCCTCCGACTATTTGAAATAAAATCGATTTATTACCAATGTTTTGATTCGCTAACATATTATTATTCTCCAACTTGCTAACTATGTAGACAATTGAGTTAAAGCAATTAAGTGAAGGGGTGCGGTTTGTATAAGGGTGCAACCTTATTTGTACAAAGTACAGCCAATGTTGCATATTCAACAGATTCTATTTTATTTTGATGGTGTAGTTTCGACACATCTTTTAAGACAGTGTCAATACATAGCATGTATTTTAAGACAATGTTCAATCTATATCGACCAAATCAAATTGATAGTGTAGATTACTGCAACCTTATTTATCCCAATAAAGTTGTAATCTCATATTAACTTTTTTATTAAGAGAAACAATGAATTCTTATATTCTAATTTTAACATGAGTAATGATCCTATAGGACCCTCCCCACCTATGTGTGTAGGACCCCAAAGGATCATTATTAAATTTGGCACGGATTTTTTAGAAAAGTTATCACATGAGTGTGGGACTTGACTTTTTTATAGATCCGTGCCAAATTAAATGGTGATCCTTTAGGGCCCTACCCACATGGGTGAGGGATAGTCATATAGTAGCATTTATCTTTTAACATATATTAGAAATTATGGCTAACTTTATCTTCCACAACCTACATATGCAAATTAATTAAAAAATCACTGATCCAACTCATAATCATCCCAGTTGGATCAGAACGAGGAGGCCACCAATTATACTTTTAAGGGCCATTTGCATACTTGGAAGTATAATGTCAGGGAAGTATATTACATGCGTAATACATTACCTCTAAACGGATTGTTACTATTTGGGTAGTGTTTAGATGCAACCTGGGAAATACATTTTTATTGTTTAGCTATATCTAAAAGAAATATAGGAAATGCTTTACCAACATTTTACCAGCACTTGCCTATAAACTATCATTTCTTTTTTTTTTGTCACAAAATTCTACTAAAATGCAGAATTATCATTTCTTTCTTTTTTGTCACAAAATTCCACTAAAATACGGAATTAAAATCATCATCATACTATTTCAAAAAGATTTCTAATAATAACATCATCACCATTCCAAAATTATTTTATAATAATAACTTGTATCATTTTACCATCATCATAATACCATTTCCTACTTATTTTATATGTCTTTTGCACTTACATCGGATCACATGTTTTCTAACATGACATTGGTTTCAACATGATAAGTCATTGGAACAATATAATTGGAATAACATAATTTTATTATAATAAGTCTTATTTTTGTTTATTTTTTATAGAAGTCTTTCAAATGTCTCTCTATATAATTTTGAGGTATTGGAGGAGATTAAAGATGTACGTTATTTCAATTGAGATTTTAGTAATATCTTATGAGGATTATGTTATGTGAAATTTTTTATTATGATTGTGTTGTGTAATTTATCTTTGATTAATAATTTTTATTTTTATTATTTTTATTTTTATATAGTAGCCGATTTCTTTAGAGGATGGGACGAGCTTAAAAAGGGATGATTAGTTATGCTATTAACAGAGAAGATTTTTTAATGAGGGATACATAAATGATTTTCCAAAATTACCTGTCATCCCTTAATAGATTTTTTAAATGATTTTCCAAAATTACCTGTCATCCCTTAATAGAGTTTTTCATCTATCATCATGCGTAATGGATTTCTTGATTTCTTTTAAAAATATCGCCTAATCTATTTCCATTTCCTTACTATTAAGTATAGTAAATATTGGAAATGCCATATTTCCTTATAATCTATTGTGTAATCGATTTACAGGTATCCAAACGCCCTTTAGAAACCCCGTACTGATCTGCAATTATACTTTCATAAACCTCATAATCAACTTTCAAAACCTCATAACTATATGAATCTCCATGTTTTCAGGTTTTTTTGGTTTTTTGTGGATAATTGTAGCTTTATGAGTCAAAGCTTGATCTTGATTTTTAGAATATACATAATGTATATATGTAGCTAATTACTACCTAATTATGTATAATTAAATTCGTATTTATAAGAAAAAATTATACCAAATATTAACTGAATACCTCAAAGAGGCATCAATTATCCGATAAATCCAATGGCGATATTATCCTGATAAATATAATTTGATCGCAGATTTTTTTTTTCTTTTCAAATGACCGAAATCCAATGAAAACGAGGTTGTAGTTTCAAATTGCGCTAAAACGAATGAAAGTATAAGAGTTTTTTTTTTAATGGTAATTGGGACAAAATATAAGAGATTTTGCAGCCCTATCAAAATAAGTAAATCTGCAAGTCGAGCATTGGAAACCTTGATTGCAAGTCGAGCATTGGAAACCTTGATATCAATCATCTTGGCTTGAGCATTATGGTTGCAAATATATATATATATATATATATATTAAGTTTTAAAAATAATATATATTATAACAAATTATCTAAATTGTCCATCTTAGCTTAAGAATAAGTGTTCACAAATCTGCAAATTTGTATCATTTTTTGAGTTTTAAATTATATTGTCGGTGTTGAAAATTGATTTTAGAGTCATTATAGAGATTTCCGTCACCAAAATTAGTTTCCAAACAAGAATTTGAGGTGAGGCTTTATTTTGTTTTCATAAAACCCAGGCCGTATAGAAACCCGATCCTTTTTTTATCTAGAGATCACATAAATCCACTAAATTAGGGAGAGAAGAATCAAACTGAAGGAGAATTTTTGGTAAAATTCTCTTTGCGTTTGGATGACCGAAATTTTCACCGAAATTTCGGATTTTTGTGGCGAATCGAGTTTGCCCATTGGTGAAGCAAATAAAGAACTGTGAGAGTTCACAGAGAGAGTCAACACGTTGAAAGAAAGAGAGTGGCTCTGCAATTCAAAAACAAAAAAGGCATTTTGGTTGGTTTATATATATATATATATATATGGGCTTTTATACATTTGGAAATAATCCACCATTTTATCCATTTCTACTTTGTGACCCAACGCTTTAGTTGTCGTTTTTATTCTCAATAAATAATACTTTTAAAAAACAAATTCATCCTAAATCAATTGAAAAAACGGCTAAGAGCGGGTCTTCCGCACTAAATTATTTAAAAAATAAATAAAAATCGTTGTCTTCGATCTGTGCCCTTTCGTCTTTAATTTTTTTTTCATCTTAGTGCATATTGTAGATTTATTCCGCCGAGTAAAAGAGCTCTCTGAAATAAAGGGTACATTTTCCAGTAGCTATCTGAAAATCACAAAATGATTTTCAGTCTTTGAATAATAGATAACATAATTTTGGATCTTCAAATACCGATAACTGTTGAATTTTGATTTTTCAAAATTTGAAAAATTAAGCTTTCGGTTCTTGGATTTCTTAAAATTTGAATAATTCGGTTATTGAAGAACCGAAAAAGGCAGTTCTATTATTGTTTAAAAATATTGTTATGAAGGGGAAAAACAGGTATTGATGTATTAAGAAAAACTTTTTTGTAATTATGTAATAATAGAAATTATAATGGATATGTACGTAATTTTCTCTTATTTGTATGATATTTTGGTGTCCATCTATGAAACACTAGGCGATTACTTAAAAGTACAAATTTTAATTCGGAGTTTTCAAAACTTAAATTTCAATTGGAACTTATAATTTTTTTTCAAGCATATATATAGTGCAATTTTTTTTTAGCTTGATATATAGTAACATAACGAAACAATCTTCAAAAATCAAGCTAGTGCTATTTGTTTGACCCCAATTTGTAAACATACATTATTTTCATTTTGATGAATAATCACAAAACAAGTAAAATTTGTAAAAGCTAACCTAAAAAAGTAGTTTTTTTACCCATTTAATGTAGGTTGTCTGTTATGTGAGATACTTCAATCTAAACCTTAGAATGATATTTTTTTTCTTTTCCAAAATTTTTAGATTATTTTGTTATCATTAGATGAACAATGTTAAAAGAAGAGAAAAATGATTTTGAGTTCTTAAATGCGTGGATCTTGAAATTCATAAAATGCATAATCTAGATTCATTGTTAGAGTGGGACTTATTTTGATTGTTGGAATGAAGAGAGTGCCTATGCAAAATTTAAGATTATATAATTGCCACAAATATAAATTTCAAAAAAATAGGGTTTCATTATAATATAATGACAAAGTAACATGAAATACCAAGTTGGGTGGATCCAAACCCAACCTAACCAAGTTCGGTCCAAGTTGAACAAAAAATTGGTGAGGCCAAGTCAAGCGGACCCTGAGTCCACCTAATATTCGCAACTTGGGTCCAATCAGTTGAAACCCAAAGGGGCAGCCATTTAAATAAAGAAAAGGTTTATATAAGGTCTTAACCTTATAATGTATGGGTAAGGTGCACCTCAAAAAACCTACTAGTAAAGGTTGTTTTAGGTCGGAAAACCCTCAAATCGATCATCGAGCTCGACATTCATAGATATGAAAAAAAAAAAAAAGAGATCTCTAATCCTAAAAATAGTTTTCTTCTGGCTCATTATCAAGACCGTCCATTTTCAAGATTTTCAAATATTTATAGATCTGTTTGATCGTCATTATTCCATAAACTTCAAATTTCATAATTGGGGGTAACAATAGATTTTCATATCAATGCAAGGCTTTACTTTGAACATAGTTTCGAGGTGGACTTTATTTCAATAGTATAAGGTTGAAACCTTATACAAACAGCCCCTTAAATAATCAAGAGTACAGTTTTTTAATGAATACTAGCACACCCATTCGCTCTACATCGACCCGAACCAGTTAGGTTCCAGTTAGACCCAAACTTAGACCAAGTGAGATCTAGGTCAAATGAACCCGAACCAATCCACAATTCCTAGGGTGGGTCCCAGAGTTTGACAAGACCCATTATCGACCCCTACAAGTGGGGAACACTCATTTTAGATAGAAAGAGACACACTAATTATCATATGGTCTTTGGTCTATCAAACGTCCATCTCTAAGATGGATGTCAAAAAATGTTACATCTACTGAAAGTTAAAATGTACAATGGAAAAATGAATTAAAAAACAATATTTGTACTTCTTAAAAAACGTAAAAAATTCAAACTTAGATCATTGTTGTGGTTGAGATTATCAAGACCTAAACTTTTAGATAAAAAAATACATATTTGAGATATATTTTAGAGGGAGACGGCATAAGAATAGGTGAGTCAACCCACTCACCAAATATTTTTCCTTTAGAAATTATTAGTGAATTTGAGCATCACTCACCTACCTCTCCCCCTCTCTCTCTCTCTCTCTCTCTCAAGTCCAGTTCCTCTGATGAATGTCACTACATCTCTCTCTCTCTCTAGCTCGATATATGCTCTCTCTCTCTCTCTAGCTCTGAAAAGTAATCTAACTATTCTCTTACTCATCTTTCGTACCAAGAGAATATCATACTGATTTCCACTAATTAAAAGCATAGACGCATATTCTGAGAAATTGTGACTAGCAAATTAAGCTCTCTCTCTCTTTAAAATTGTGCCCAGTAGACTGAGATATATCTACTATATTTAACACGAAGAACATGATTCCTATCTTTTCCCACCCCTAAAAGAGTGTAGTCTGCAAAAGGCCGCGGCCTTTACCAACCCAGGTAAAATGTAATTTTAAATAGTGTCGAAAGATGTTTCAATATCAGAAATCTTTGTGATTCATCTCTATATCTATAAACAGTTTGAAAATCTTGAAAATTGAAGTTGTAAATGATACATTACAAGATGCTGCACTCTTTTCAGTACTTAAATTTTATTTTTTCTTATGACCATATATATTGAGGTTGACATGATCGAATTAAAGACTTGAAGTCAAAACGATCGAATTAAAGACTTTTCAACACCGAAACAACCTCTTCTAATGAGTTTTTGAGTACGCCTTAATTTGATTTTAGGGCCTCACCCTTTATAAACTTTTCCCTCCTAGAAACCATCCTAGTATAAGAAACTGTGGGGCCCTAAAGAGCACGAGATAACCTGTCTATAAAAGAGAAATCCACAACAAGAAGAAGCAAAATTAGGAGTCAGTATAATTTTTTTGGAAAATAATACATATATCCAAGGAACACATCAAAGAAAATGGAAATAAATAAAAGAAAAAAGGAATGAAATTATTAAGATAAAAAATTTAGTTGGCACCAAGAGTCAATGTTACGCCATCTTCAAATGGTGTTGGCGAAATGCCGAGAACTCGATTTAACTTGCTAATGTCCATAGATATATCAGCAGGGGAGATCACACCACGATTCATCTGTATATTATTCATAGAAAAGAAAAATGAATACAATTGTGTGTAAATCATCTTCACTCTCTCTCTCTCCCTGCAACTGCTTACTTTCTTTAAATGATGTTCTTCTCTAAGGGGGATACAGGGGGCCTGGGGCTAGCCACTCCTGGCCCTAGCCCAGTCCTAGTAGCCATTGGGCCAGTCCTGGCCCCACCTTGATTGGGCCAAAAGGCCCTCACCCAGGCCCGGCCCTACCCTCCAGTTGTAGTTGCCCATCCCTAGCCTGGTCCTCGGCCACATTTAGTAGCCCAGACCTTAGCTTTTTGGGGCCAGACTGCGCTTGTTCTTTTCTTAATTTTTTTTACAAGGGCAAGCTTTCTAAGCTTCTCCTACAGCATAGAAGTTCTATCATCCTCCTTATCCAACCGTCCATTCTGAATGGAAGGCTAAGATTGCCCCAATCACAATGTCACATCTCTACACTATTTTATTTTTATAAACTGTTTTGACACCAAATTTTGGACATCCAATCCTCTATTAAACTCTCACTAGCGAAAAATATATATAAATAAAAAAATTCAATAAATAAAATGATCAAAATACCCTTAAAATTTTCAAGGGGGATCATTATATTTTATCGAAAAATTATTTTTAATATTTTTATAAGTGCACCCCAATGAGAAGATGGCACGTACCAAATTTCATATTTATACAATTTGTATAAAAAAAATTAAAAATAAAATACTTTGAGACGTCGGATCTAAGATCAAACGGTGAATGGCTCTCTTGATCAAAATTGGACGGCTGGGTGGTAAGGGGAGGACAAAACTTCTACGCTGTAGGAGAAGCATAGAAGCCTTTCCTTTTTACAAATCTCTTTTGAAGTATTTCAATGATACATCTTTTCATATACAAAAGCAGTGGTCAAAGAGAGAAGAAAGAGAGTCTTCCAGAGTGAAATCAATGAGGAGAGAGATGGCCTTGGATATAGAAAGTAAAATCTTCTTTAGGCAGAAAAGATCTTTGGGTACAAAAAGCAGTTCAAGAGTAGAGAGAGAGACTTAGAGTCCACAATTAATCCTTCAATAGAAGAAACCATTTTAGAGTTAAAAGAGTATAGACAGATTCCAATTTGCGCCTTTCCCACACACTAAACACATAACATACATCTCATTAAATGGAAACGTAAAAACTATAATCCATATGGTCTTTCAACCATAACCATGCGGTTTATCTCCGTCCCATCGATCGGTTGGACAGCGATGGAGAGAAAGTAGGAATGTGCAATTTATTAATTGAATCGTGGCGGAACCCACCCTTCCATCACCATCCAACCCCATTGATAGGCCAGTGATAACCTCATGGTCATGGCGTTATGATGATCATATGGATCATATTAGATGGGCCCTTCACTAAAAAAGGATTGAACAGAATAACAACTATAGTAGCAAGGGCAATAATATTAATAGTAACGAGTAATAGTACTTAAACAAATAAAGCACAGCAAATAATGATAATGGGACCAGGCATACCAATGATGCAGAGATAGACTTAATTTTTGAGGAATCGTAACAACGTATTTTTGCCACCACCTCTGCCATTTCCAAGCGTGAAAGCCTATCCGGGCCCCCAACATTTAAAACCAACTGCATTTCTCTCTCATCTAAGAGAAGCATATAATATAGACATCAAAAGAGAAGCCACTAATTATGTACAATTATCAAAGGGCAGTACATCACGACTTCAATAAATTTCAAGGACAATTTCTCGTTGCGTCTTGTAATAACTGTGGAGTGATGTAAGTATCAAATAATTGTCCAAAAACCTAAAAAATCTCATTGAAAAAAAGGAAAGGTTTCTGTACTTTCCCTACTGCATAGAAGATATATGCTTCCTTCCCATCCAGCCGTCCAATTTAGATCAAGTGAGCCACAAACCTTTTGATCTAGATCCGATGCTTTAAACTATTTTAGTTTTAGTTTTTTCTATAAATTATATGAATATAAAATTCGGTACATACCATCATCTCAAAGGAGCGTACCTAAAAAAAATTATAAAAAAGAATTTTTTGATAAAATATAATGGCCAAAATACCCCTTGAAAATTTCAGGGATATTTTAGTCATTTTATTTATTGAGAAAAAATTTTATATTTTTTACAGGTGCGAGTTTAAGAGAGGAGTGGATGCCCAAAATTTGGTGTCAAAATATTTTGTAAAATATAAAATAAAAATAAAATAGTGTAGAGATGTGACGTTGTAATTGGGGTCATCTCAACCGTCCATTCAGAATAAAGGGTTCGATAGGAGAAAGTATATAAGTTTTATGCAGTAAGGAAAGCATAGAAAGCTTGCCCTTGAAAAGATACTCTTGCATCATCTAAGAGCTTGTAATACACATTGTATTGAATTCCCAAGCCGCATCCACCGTCCAATCCCAATGATGGATGGTCCGGATTAACTGTGACCAGGTGAATATCATTATAGGTTCAACTCCAGTTAATATCCAACCATTCATATGAGGGAACAGAGGGTGAATGTAGCCTTGGAATACCATTATATATGCATGGTATACTCCCACTTAAACAAATGAGAATACATGAATATTTCTAATAAGGACCCGGTTTCTATGCGGCCAAGCCCGCATATGTAGAAATACGGGCCTCTTAATAAATTTATTTTGAGATGGATTTTAAGACTTAATTTTTAAGGACATGTAATCTCTAACATGGAGATCATGAATATGAAGAAATAAATAAATTAGAAAAATTAGAAATAATAATTTTAGTAAGAAAACATTTGGACCATTAGTTTCCATTGTTTTACATGGAACACCTACTTGCATCCATCTTTAAGATGAATGTAAAGATGGATGCTTTACACTTTCTGGACCGCATGTGTAGAAATGCAGTCCAGCCCGCATGAAACAATTTTCCTTCTAATAAAGATCAAACTCATACCAGTAAGCCACATATTAGTTAAAGCAAGTATAGTCCTCACAACATCCTTGATGTACACCGGACATCGATATTCATCATGAAAGAATTCAACTTCTCGGCCTTGAGAAAGAACACTGTCAATCCACTACAAAAAAGGGCATTAGATTTTTACAGAAAAATCTTTTCGAAATGTCAAGCTAAACAAGCATAAATTCTATGTGGGCAGCAGATTTTGGTCTCTCTCTCTCTCTCCAAAAGAATCTTTTGGTGGCCAACAAGTGCTAACCATCCTCTCCCTCTTTCTTGCTCAGAGTGGATGACAGCATCGAAGGAGAGTTTTTTTTTCTTTTTTTTGGATTAAGTTGGCTTTAATTTGTATTAAATAAGAAAATACATTATGGTCTTACAAGTGTTGTATGTATGTACAGAAATACACAGAACTCAGGCATCTAGCCACTAAAAAATAGGCCATGGAAACAAGTAGTAGATGAACTGCATAGCCAGAATTCCTAGGGTTGGACGACAACAAGGCTAGCCTGGTGTTCGCCTTGAAGGGAGAAAGATAGTTTGGTCCTGAATGATTTAGGAGAAAGAAGAAGATCTTGAATGAGATAGAAAAACAGTTGTAACTACAGTGCAATTTATACAATCTATGAAGTGGTTTAGAAAGCAATGGTGTTTTTATAATAACTTCAAAATTTTGTACTCTAATAAAAATAGTGTAAAGCTGTGGAATGCAAAAAAGAAGGCAACATCTTGAAGGACTCCGTTATGGAAGACAAACTTTTAATCGTTGCTACATATAGAATTTAACAATATGAAGGAAAAGTATATCTTTATGGTTAGGAGTTGAGGCTAAGCCTCTCATTAATCTTCCCATAGAAATGTCATTGACAAGAAGAGATGAAAGTTGATAAATTTTGCTAATCCACACCCAACAATGAGGATTTGAGATCAACCAAGTCCATTTAATGCAAATTTTGCTGCCTTGTTTTGATGAAAGGCCCTCTAAACAAAATGCAGTGCCTTTATATCATGAACAATAAGGCCCCACATTCTGTCACACACACGCAAACACGTGAGCACGCACAAGGTGCATGCACACACATACATAAACGGAAAAAAAATACTTCCAATAAGATTATTTGAATATTGGAATTTATGCAGTCCTTGAACTAAGCCTCAGGTTTTGCCACATCCCATTGTCGCAAGAGGAGTATCATTCAAATTACCATGAAGGAAAAGGATACTATAGACAGACTTATCTGCGGTATGTGTGTACATAATTAGGGCATTCACTGTCCATTTTCAATGGCAGATGGTGGATACCAACCACAGCTCCCAATGGATTGACTGTCATTTCCCAGTTGTGCAAAATACACCACAAAACAGTTTTCTGAAGTGTGTGCCTTACTGTGAATTAAGAATTCAGTGAAGAATTCAGCGAATTAGAAATTTTTTATGCATGCAATTTGGATTACTAGAGATTCAAGATATGTGTAGCTACGTTGATTCAAGCAGAAGCCTAGTCAGCTGAGAAAATGAAAAACTTTGCTAAAAAGTGGTGGGTCTCCTTTGATGGGGTGTGATCCACTTGGTAAATTGTTTCAGTCCATTGAGACTAAGGAGAAGAGAGGTGAACAGCAGCGAAAAGGAATGGAGTCTAAAACTACTCTCCTAGTGCATCTCATTTACAAGAAAAACACACACACACACAGAGCAGTGATGTTTCTGACTTACTTCATCAATATACTATATTTATTTCATGATGCCCGAAAGGTTAGGGAAAATTTGCTTCTCGAAACCCCACACTTTTCTAGTTTTGAAAATCACCATTTTGGAGTAAAAATAAAACTACTTTGTTTGTAGTAAAAATTGGTTTGCAAGGGGAAAGCGAGAGGTTTGGTTGGAACAATTGGGTCGCTACAAGAAAATAAATTCTCAACTGAAATAACTAAATCTCAAGTCCAAGAAGATGAAAAAGGGAAAATAATAATAATAATTGCAAAGCTCATCATATGCACACCTGGATTGGAAGAGATTTGGGTATAGGGGACATTGTCTCCGGCCCATAGATGATACTACTCCTCAAAATTGCAAAGTTTGAGCAATTTGAAGAAATAAATTGCTCTGCTTTCACCTTTAATTTTCCATACATGTTTACTGGAACCGTTTCATCCTCTTCTTTGTAGAATGATTTCACCCCTTCATAGACTGGACATTTATTGGAGCACCACAAAAATCCGTAGTCAGATTCCCACACTACAGATCAGCAGAGGTATCATATTTCCTTTTCGATCTAGAAAAGTATGATTCCACTTCCAAAATAAAAGCAAAAACAGAGTAAGCATAATCAATGCGTCATGCATACTGACAAGAAATCATGGCAAAGCCAGCAATAAAATCCACCGCAGCACCTTACAAGGACACCCCTGAGCCCCATAAAGGAATAGAGTAGTAACTAACAGTATGTTCACAGTGGGTGAAAACAAAAGCAGGGCAAGGGCCTGACTCAATCTACCACCTCAACATACGCATGCATCTTCCTACTTATCCTACCTAAAGTCCAACAGAGGTTACATTCATTATGCTTGCCCTACTAAGACACCTAAACCTTGATTTCCATGTATTTAACAGTTTAAAACCATTTATAATGTTATAAAGAGAATCCAATGGCAACAAATCCTGGACGGATTATCAGATATTAAATTTATTTTATGATTGTGAGTGCTTGGAAAAGTATGTTCTCATACATGGCAAGAGGATTAAATGAATAGAGAACTTTGAATATCACAAAGATATCTTTGAAAAACAAGAGAAAATGGCTGTTGCATACTTACCTTGGTCAGTTGATAGATGAATTAGGAGAGGGCTGGCTTTATCGAAGCTTGATAACCACTTCACAAGACGGGAAGGTACATTAATAGCCAAAGCAGCTGTAGGGTTGGTTTCACAAGCACGAGGTACTGAGATTGCAGCACAATTTATGACCACATCAGGCTGAAGGGAAGCAAATTTCAAATAAAAATGGTAAGTGCATAATCCTTGCCCATATAGCGGTGTGTTTACAATATATAACACAACTAGGATCAAAATTCCTTTGTCAACTGCGAAAAAACCGTATACACACTCGCAGTATTGGACATATGACATTTGCGTCTATGATTTCCATGTGCAAGTTTCATTTTTTAAGTTAATTTATTATTGCAAAGTCAGAAAGTAATTTTATGTGTAAATATGGTAGACATATCCATTTCACTGACCATGGTCATATCTGATACACCACTTTGAGCAGCCACTCGGACATAGTGTGTTCATGTCTCATATAGACACAAATGCCAAACTCCTTGCAACATAGGTTAGGTGTCTCTATCTCTAATAGTGAGGAGATTCGGAGATTGGGTATTCATTATAGGCAAGAATGTGTTGCTTCTTGATTTGATGTGAGGACTTAAATTTTAAGCAAAGGAACAGTCAATATGGAGGGGATCAAAGTAGATTGCTGCAGCAGTTGGAATAATTGCTTATCCATGATGTGTTTCTATCATTTTTTGGTCTTTTTAAAGATCAATTAAGGATTCAAGCCCTCTCACAAGGGACAGAGAGAGCCACATATGAAGGGGTCATTGATGTGATGAATGAAGGGGAAAGAGCCCACAAAAACTATGATTTCCACCATCTATGACAAATTTGTAGGAGCATCAAGCTATGACACAAACAGTGGAGGCAAAGGACAGACAACTAAATATACGGAAGTAGTGTTTCAAAACACGGATATGTGGAATTGGATCGTCCACCCACCTATCCCGATCTGGATCAACAACCAGGCCATAAAAAAAAAGAAAACAGAAAAATCTAGGAAGAAAGCTTCAATAGACCTAAAAATGAATTTTAGGGTTGATTAACAATGAAATAAGGTGGAATTTTTTTAAAAAAAGGGGTTTGGAATGGGATATGGCCAATTCCCCATGCTTGTCAGGAACCAACCTGGTTCCAAATGATTTCGATCTAGATCGAAGATTTTCGACCCAGAATAACTGTTTTGAAACATGCATGGAAAATTTATAAGGTCCCATTATTTGCACACAAAATACAGATCAATAACTTGAATAAATTAGAGAGAAGTTATCACTATAATTCAAGGAACTACGGAATTCCTTCATTAATCCATGAGAATTAAGAGATTGAGGAAGGTGTCGCACAAAGAATTAGAGCTAGGTGGACGAAGTGGAAATGTGCTTCCAGAATCTTATGTGATTGTCACATACTAATGAAACTAAAAGAGTTCTATAGGATGACTATAAGACTATCCATGCTTTATGGGTCAGAATGTTGGGCGGCAATAACATATTCACATAATGAGAATAACAAAGATGAGGATGTTGAGATGGATGAGCGACAAGACAATAAATGATAGAATTCAGAATGAATATATCTTAAGGAACTTAAGGGTGGCTCCAATATGCAATAAGGGATAACAGACTTAGGTGGTCTGGCCATGTGCAGTGTCGACCTATAATAGCACCAATTAGAAGGAGAGATTTAGTTTGAGTGAAAAGCTCTAAAAAGGCAAGGGAAAGGCCCAAAAAGATGTGGATGGAAGTAGTGAGGAGATATATGGTGACCTATAGTCGGACTGAGGGTATATAACTCTTGATAGAACGGAATGGTGGAACAAGATTTACATAGCTGACCCCAGATGTTAGGTTTAGTGATAGTCAAAATTACCACACCTATGCTTTCTTCAAAAGATCTAGGGTATTATGCTAAAAAGAAAAAGAGGTTTCTTGGAAGCAAGAAAGAAGCCTAATGATCTTTATTAAAAGGGATCAAGAAAGACATAATACCATCTTTTAAAGATCGCCCCTTTGGGGGCCATGGGAAGGGATATCCAAGAAGTAGATGGGTCTTCAAGAGTGAGAGATATGGCATCCTAGAGAGGGGTGGTATTTCCATGGCATTTTAGGTTGTCTAATTTCCACTTCTACAGAGATAAAATCTCTCAATTGCTCTCGAGGTGCTCTCTTCGATAACGGTATAGTAATAGGAAAGATGAGGTTGATTGACGGTATTACTCGATCGGGAGAGTAGATTTAGAAGCGAAGATCAATAAGTTGTTTGTTGATATCTAGAGAGGTATATCTCTTATAACCTAAATTTGTAATCTTTATTGAGATAATGGATTTCAATTCACCAAGGTTGTGGATGTAGCCCTATGAGGTGAACCATATTAAATCGTATGTCATTTTTGGAGAAAGTAAATCACGTGTTGTTGTGGTGTGATTTCCTTCTTGCTTTATTTCTTACAGTCCACTTATAGTCATATTCATTTATTTCATATTTAGCCAACTATATGCACAATCTTTAATGGAATCCCGGTATTTGAGAACCCTAGTTCCGCAAGCAAAGGGCTCTCAAGGACCCTACAATTGGTATTAGAGCACAAGGTACATATGTGATTAAGGCTTGTATTTTTTGGTGAAGAGATATATGAATGGTGAAGCTATCTGGATACGTACTTTGAGGTGGAGAATATGGAGGCAAAGTGTTTGTGAAAATTCCATAATGGAGGTAAGAGAGAAGAAATCAAGAAATCTATTTAATGAAGGTGGGAAAGGCCAAGACGGTGATTTTTCTATCAAGATAGAAATTGTTAAATTTAATGATGGTCCAAATCACCACATCTATACTTTCTTCGAAAGATTGAAGGTATTATGGTAAAAAGAAAAACAGGTCTTTTTAGGGAACAAAAAAGAAGCCTAGCGATCTCTATAAAAAAGGGTCAAGAAAAATATAATAACTCGTATTCAAAAAAAAAAAAGACATGATAACCATCCTTTTGACTTTTGAGGGTCACCCCTTTAGGGGTCATGGGGAGGGATCTCCAAGAAGGAGATGGTTCTCCAAGAGAGAGACATGGCCTCCTAGAGAGAGACGGTTTCCACTTCTACAGAGATAAAGAGATTAAGTCTCTCTGTTGCTCTCAATATGCTATTTTCGGTAGCAGTGTAGCGGTAGAAAAGATGAGTTCAATCAATAGGGTTGCTCGGTTGTGAGTGCAGATATAGAAGGGAAGATTAGTGAGGTGTTTGCTGATATCTAGAGAGGTATATCTCTTGTAACCCAAAATTGTAATATTCATTAATATAATGGATTTCAATTCACCGAAGCCATAGATGTAACCCTATGGGGTGAACCACGTAAATCATGCGACGTGGTGTGATTTTCTCTTTGCTTTATTTCTTACCCTCTACTTATGGTTGTATTTATCTATTTTGCATTTAGCTAACTATGTGCACTATTATGGATGGGATCAGGGTATTTGAGATTCCTAGTTCCACATGCGAAGAGCTCTGACAAACCTATGTTAAATAGTTGGGATAAGGCTCGAATGATCATGATGTGATCTGTCCTCCTTATGTCAAAGCACAACACTTCAAATAATAAGCAATAAATCATAGATCTAATGAAACATGGCAGAAAGGCTCCATTGGGAAAATCCTGTTCTAACAGTCATTCTAAGAATGTTTCAGAAATTCTTCTTCGCTAAAAGTGACTGCAAAATATAGTCATAATAAATCAGCACAAGTAGTTCTTAAAATCTAAAAACACACAAACCCAATTGTATAATAACAGTAAGTTCACCAGAGAATGGGAAGAGAGAAACAAAACCTCTCCTATTACTAACCAACTACACAGTACATTATTGTACCATCAAACGACATGATACAAATTTTACATTATTATGGTTTCTTATTTCCATTTTATAAGCCAGTAAACAAAAGTAGAATGCTAGTGAAAAAAAAGAAAAAGAATAAGTAATTTACCCAATTATCTCTGCCAGCATTTTAACTACCAAAAATGAAATCAAAATTCTCATATATTTATTTTTTATAAAAAAAAAAAAACATTTACCAAAATTTCATATCTCCCCATATTCACTTTATTAAGAATTAAATAATTAAGAAAACCCATATCCCTGTATCCCATTAAGCAGCTGAAATTGTAACTCCACCAAACACACAATAACCCATCTCTCTCTCTCTCTAACTAGATTACAGATTACCTCACCCAATGTGGTGGAGATCGAATCCAGGCCTTGTCCAGTTTGTAAATCAACGCGAAAGGATTGGAACATGGGTTTCATAGAATCGAAACATTGGGGGTTCGAGTTATACGTGAAACCCACATTAAAGGGATTATTTCCTTGCATTTCTATCATTTCCTGCAACAGATGTTGGCCAAGATAGCCGCTCCCACCTACTACCAAAACCACAGGCCTGCCCATTTATTCTTGGAATATGCAGAGACAGAGAGAGAGGGAAAGAGCAGAAGAAGAGAGAGAGCCTTGCATAAGCTGCAACACTGTAAACAATTGGGAAAACAAGTAAGATTGTGACTTATGAAACTCATAAAATATTTGCCCTAGAGGTTAAAAGCCTTAAAAAGTCTTTAGTGTCCAATGAGTCCAATTCACTTTGGCGCAAATTTTAAAATTTTATATACGTTGAGTAGTCCGATCCGAATCGATGATTTTAATCTGAATTTGTCGGCCCAAATTAGTTATGGGATAATATGAGTCCTAGCTCCAAAGATCTGACACAGATTTATAGGTAAAAGATATGCACGAACACGCTTTTGAACGTTTAGTTTTTAATTTTATTTTGACAATATTAACTCTATAATTTTGAAAACGTGTGACTATTTCAGTAATTTGACCCTTTTGATGAAGCATTAAGATTGTTGAGCTGGGCTCATGGCCGTAGTAGGGCTGCCTAAGCCCAGTTGGACCAGGCTTGGCCCGAGCCCAGAGAGATTTATCAATATGTCTGGTCTTGTTTGGACCATATCAGGCTCTAGTGCAACTAAACTTGTGTTTTGGACCCGATCCCAAAAGGCTTAAACCAGATCAAGCTTGAGGCTACCTAAAGGCTAATTAGACTAACTTGAGCCAAACTTTACGACTATGGTAGCCTCAATTTATTTTGCTTATTCATTTTTTATGTGTTAATGTTGGGACATTATGTTGAGATATCCACCCCCTCGTTTAGCTTTATTGGCAACCCTAACTGTAGGTAGGGCTTGAAGGTAAAGTAACTCATCAAGCTTAGCGCGACGTTAACATGCATCTGTTTTTTTGCTTGTCTATATCTCTACGCACTATGTTTTCTTCGCAACTAACACGTCCTGTAGTTTTTTTTCCTCCCTCCCAAATTTTACAAAATGATTCAAGACCTGAACTGAAAGAGACTTTACAAACATGGCATTGATTACGCATACACTTGAACACAACTAGTTGGGTAGCCACATATGGTTTAGGCTAGCATAGTAAATAGTCAAGCAACATCTAACTCAGGTAAGCCCAAGACTTGGCCTGAAGTGTGCTCAACTTTGGTATTTATTTGGCCTGTGCTGAGCGGTTCATGCCTGGCCTGGCCATTGAGGTTCTAAGGTTGAGCTAGGGCTTTGGTTTGCCAAGCTAAGATTGGGTAGATGTATGGTTAGGCCAGGATTGGGTAGGTCTGTTGTTAGAGTGTGGTTTGCATAACGTTGAACCTTTAAAGCACATCTCTAAATTTTATCATAAGACAAATTTTTTAGTGCAAAACATTATTAGGATAGTTTTAATTATTTTTATCTCTAATTATAGAATTTTAAACTATAAAAATAGTTCAAATCAAGTAAGTTTATAAATATATGAAAATCTTAAAAATAGATGATCCGGATTATTTACTGCAAGATGCATTATTTTCGATATTCAAGAACTGTTTTTTTTGTTTTTTTTATATTCATACGTTTCGATGTTAAGATGATAAAAAAAGGCTCTTTAATATTAAAAAGGTTTTTTTTAAATTAATTTTTGAGATGCACCTTAAAACCTTAATTATACATTTTAAAGTTGCAACGTTATGTAAACTTTTCCCCTATTGTTAGGACAAAGTAGAGTTGCCAACTGGACTAGAATTGCTCGAGCTTTATGATAGCCCAAAGGCTGAGCTAGGGCTAGGCCCATTTGTAATTGATCTAAGATTCTAGACACATGATTATCCTTATCTGTCGAGTAGGGTCCTAGCGAAGCCTCACCTAGTGTGAGGCAGGCAATTTGGCAGCCTTATTATGCTAGGGTTCTTACACAATAGTCAACAAAATTTAGACACTTGTATATCTTTGTTTTGTAAATTAAGTTTTTTTTAGTAAGGGCATTTTTGTAACGTAATGACCAAAAATACCTTTATTAAAAAAATACTCTATATATAAAACAACAGTGTAAAAGTGTCTAAAATTTGTCGAGTACAATGATAAATTACTTCATAATATGAGTATAATAACATAACCTTTTTTTTAATATAAAACGTTGCGATTGTCTTAATATCACCAGATACTTATTTTGGAAAACAAATAAGATTTTGAGTTAGTGAACGCCTCAATCTTACCCTCCTATTCAATCTCAAGATTTGATTTTTTTTTCCATTGAGCTTAGTTGTTAGATTATAGGAAACATCCCCAAAACTTTAGGGTACATAAAATATTTGAAGTTTAAATTTTTACCTAATGGAGCAAATACATCGTTTGGTGTTGCGGTGCCGCTAATATTCTCTCTTTGAGATTATAATAGGGATAACAATAGGAAATATATTTTGATAGGGTTTCAATTCTATCAAAATAAGTAAAGCCTCACCTCACTAACTTTTAGAAATCTTCAGTTCTTTTAAAAAACTGTAGTTCTCGAGTCGAAAGCCTTTGAAATTAATCATCTGAGCATTGACTGTTATGGTTGTGAAAAAAAATCAAGATTTCAAACCTGAATATTTTGCCCTAAAAATAAGTGTCCACCTATATGCAAGATCTCTATATTTTGTGAGCATCAAATTTAAAGAAAATTGTTTCATGTGGCGGGGATCGCATTTCTTAACCCTCCACTAAAAAATGAAGGGTAAGGGGAGGACAGAACTCCTATGCAGGGAGAACAGAGAAGGCTTTCATTTAAGATAAGCATCACAAAGTTTTATACCTAAATTACATGTTATGCTTAATTGGATTGTTTGAAGTTGCAACCCTATAGAAACCACACCCTTCAAATAATGTTAATAATTTTTTACATCAAAATTACATATTATGATAAATTTTGGAGATGCGCCTTAATTGGTTGCTTTAAGGTTGCAACCTTATAGAACCCTTCTCAAAACCCTTGTTAACCCCTTCTCCCGCCTCCCTCCTCTATCTGCATCGGTTTCCAATTCCTCTTCCAAATCATCGATTCTGTTCCTAAATGTAAAATCCTCCTGCTCACCCTAGCTTTCTCTCTCTACCACTCCTCTCTCTCCTCTGTAACTCCTTCCAGCTCCGCTTCCCACCTCTCTCTCTCCCCTAATGTCCTCATCTCTACCGTTCGCAAACACCCCATAAACCGAAAACCCATTTTTTCAGGAATCCCTTCTATTCATTAACTTCATGGGTGGTGGTCCTCGAACATTTCCAGGAGGCCTAAACAAATGGCAATACAAAAGACTCCATGAAAAGATGGCGAGAGAGAAAGAGAAAAAGCTTTTGCAACAAGAGAAACAACTATACGAAGCTCGGATACGGAACACCATCAGGAACCAGCTCTCTGGTAATGCCATTACTGATTCCTCTTCTAAAAATGTTCAAAATTCCCATAATTATGGACCCATGAGTGCTAAAGACCATATAAAAGCTTTAGCTGATCGTTTCATGGTAAAAGGGGCTGAGGATTTATGGAATGAAGATGATGGGCCAATTGGAGATCCTCCTTTAAGATCCAAAAACCCAAGATTAATCAACCGAGAGCCTATTGATTCAAGGAAGTTATCATCGGGTTCACATAATTTAGCCAACAACATCAGTTTCAACGGAATGCCCAAGAATTTTATTAGGAAATATGGGAGTATTGCATTTTGTAGGAGCTATTCAACTGTACATATGTGCAATAGCAACAAATTCTTATCGAATTGTAGTGTGGATTCAAGAAAACTTTTGGGGGGTGTGAGTAAATTGGTGGATACCACTGGTGACAATGTGTTCAGGAAGAATTTGAGCAAGAGTAATAAATTCTTATCGCATTATAGTGCTGATTCAAAAATTTATTTTTGGGATATGACTAATATTGTGTTTACTAATGGTTTGATTCAAAACTATGGTAATGTCCCATTTTGTCGGAATTATTCTGTAGCAAGTAGAAGTTACTCTAGATTTAGATTTGGTGCTCATAAAACTTCGTCGAGTGAAGACAACAAAAGTTTTGCCTTTGAAGATCGTAAGGTCCGATCTGGAGATGAGAAGTCAATGGGTTTTAGGGGTGGGAGAAACTCAAGATTTTCAAGGATTGACACTGACGACAAGGAGAGAGAAGAATCAGAAATGAGGGGTGCTAGGGGAAAAAGAGATGCAAAGAATGTTTTTAGTGGAGCAGCTTTGAGAAATTATGATACTAAACCTCCAAGGAGGCCTCCTACACTAGAGGAAGGAGAGGAAGGGCTGAGTCAAGAGAGGCGTGTTATGGATCTTCGTCAAGAGATATATGCGATAAGAGAGCGAGATACTTTCACAAGCTTAGAGAGACGTTATCTTGAGAAAGAAGAGTCACTTCTTAGTCAAAAGAGGTGCACTATCAAATGTTGCCACTTGCATAATTTTTTTTTATAAGTGCTCTCTCATAACTCATGGGTCACACATATTGTTTTACTTTTTGTTTCGTGTATTTCATTATCGTATTGGTCTTGGAATTTGATTGTTTGGAATTTGCATTCCTCCATGTATAGGCACGCATATGAAATAAATTTTGTTCTCATTGTATTCTTATCAAGGACTTGGTCATCTATTGTTGAAGGCCTTCTGTCTTTTTGTTTTTTTTTTAAATGAATCTCTATACTCGAGATTTGGTCCCCTAGATCTCTCAATGTTTATCTATTCATTATTTCATGACATCTCATTCCTAGCTCTCATTGCAAAATCTATTTATTTGTATATTAGTATTAAACATTTGGATGTTCACATGGGCCAAATTCAGTTGCATTTACAATTTTATTTTCCAGTTCATTGTTTTTTGCAGCTATACGCGTGATGGGTATCATTTTGTACTTATTTTAAGGCCAATGGAAAAAGGCATTCTTTTATGATAATCACATTTTTGCCAGCCTTGATGGTGTGAGTTTCTTTGTGGTCTTGCTAATACGCCAGAAGTGGACTTAGGGTAATGCTGACATTTGGTTTCCTTTAAAATGCATCAAGTGCTTCAGTCAAAGTGATGGTAATAGTAAATTAGTAATTCATGCATAATCACTTAGTGCATACACACTTATCATACCATGCATGCATGCATGCTCATATACAGACATGTCAGTATGCTTATTTTTATTAATCGACAGGCGTTATGAACTTCATTTCATCTCTCTATGGAATAGATGGCCTCACCTTTCCTTTCTACCTTTCGCCTCTCCACAGGTTTGATGAGTGCAATATTTCACCATTAACAATCAAAGCACTTTCGTCTGCCGGTTATCTGCAAATGACAGTGGTGCAGGAGGCTGCCATTTCTACTTGTCTTGAAGGTTTGGATTGTTGATACTTGAATTTACTCCTAATTTTGCCAAATATTAGCTTCTCTTTGGTGGTTTGGCACCCATAACTATATTTTCTTAGAAGAGACTCCAATTCTCTTCCTATAGAAATGACTACACTATCTCCCTGTATAATGACACCCCCCCCTCTCTCTTTCTCTCTATATGTGTATAATATGTTCACTCCTCAAATCCCATAAGGTCATGCTTCTCCCTAAGAAGATTTCTAAGGGGTGGCGAACTGTGGGTGTAGAAGTTCGGGTGTATGCAAGTATTCCTCATATACATTTATATTTATACCCATCTATCTAAAGGGTCACATGATTAAGTTCGCACTTATCTTACTATCCATCAAGTTATGCTATTCAAGGTGAAATCTAGGCATACAACCACTGAAATGCATAAATTTATTTGTTTACAACATGATTTAAAAAATTTCCGATCCGAATCAAAATTGCCAGGTCCTTGGGTCTATTCCCCTACAGAATTAGAAGTCGTTGGCGCAATTTGAATAGAACTGCCCGGTTCTGTCACAAAACATTGCGATTCGAATCAGGAATCGTCGACTTGGAACGGGTATATGGGTGATTTCCTTAAATTTTTATATTTGATATTATTTTCAATATTTTAATGTTCTTGTTGACCCCGAGAATCAACTGTTCCGGATCAGAATCATTGATCTGGTTTAGTACTTTGGAGGGGCAATCCAACATTTGATTATGGGCTATGAAACATTGCTGATATTGTTTGATAATTGATAAGAAGAATGGAATTTTGATCAATAACTAAATGATAGTTTTATTTTTGAACTTTTATCTATGGAACACCATTGCAAAATTTGGTAGCTTTGATTACGTACTGATTTTTTTTGTTAAGATTCCCTTTCCTTAAAAAAGGAAAGAAATATATAATTTGATACTCCATTGGCAAAGCTTTTATATTTGCAAGGCAATTCCTTGAAATTGATGATTTTGTTTACTGCCTCAAATCATGCATTCTTCTAAATTCTAGATTTTATTCAGTTAAGGATATTATTGTGTATTGCCTCATGTGTAGGTGGGCATGTGCATTTTTTTGGGGATCGATAAGTGGGCACATACATAATTATTCACAATGTTTATTCTTTCTTTTTTATTTGGATTACGTTACCTTTTTTTTTTTTTTTTGTTAAAATATATTTCCTGGATTTCGTTAGAATATGGTAGTACATGTCAAAGATTTCTTTGGATATCTTTGGATGATGATAATCTATCCACACCGGAGCAGGTAAGGATGCTCTAGTCAAGGCGAAAACTGGAACCGGAAAGACTGCGGCTTTTATGGTATCGTCGTTGCTTTTCCCTCTTTTGCTCTTTCTTTTGGGGTTTCTAAAATTTTATAGTATTGCTTTCTCTCAATTGCTATAGTTGTGGAAATAAATTCCTGAGATTGTGATCATGCTGATTGCTATGCTCTTTTGGGTCTGGATCTTTTGGATTTTTTAAATTTTGAAGCATTTTGTCTTTGTTTAATTGTATTACATTTGTGGCAATAGATTCCTGCAATTGAAGCAGTTTTGAAGGCTTGTACAAGCAACACAAATCAACGGTTCATACCTTTTCTTGCCCTTGTTCTTTGTCCCACCCGAGAGCTAGCCAGCCAGATTGCTGCAGAGGCAAATGTGTTGCTTAAGTACCATGATGGCCTTGGCACCCAAACACTTGTCGGAGGAACAAGATTCAAAGAGGATCAGAAACTCCTTGATGGTGGTCCTTGCCAGGCCAGTCTTCTAGACACAAAACACGTAGCTCTTTAGAGTTTTTGAATCCTATTATTTGGTTGGAGGATTGTTACTTTGTAATTTGTTGTTTGCCTAACTCTGAAGATGAAAATTCTTTCTGTTTTTGTTGTCGTAAATATGATATAACTAGGTTTTTGGTGATCTCCTAAAAAACTGGTAGTATTATGTATCAATCTTAATCTGTCTTCATTCATTACAGAAAGGATTATGGCTATTCAGACATACTTGTAGCAGAAGAAATTCCCAGAACTCATTCCTTCTTCATTCACCCTGCACCCAGCAGTCTGTCCTCTATCACATGTGCCTGGCCTTAAAGAATTTGTTATCTTGGATATAAACTGCATAAGAAATCAGTAGATCCAAGAACAAAAATAAAAAGTTCCTAAGGAAAATTATCTATCCATAATGAAATGGATGAATTGTGGAAGCTTTAGTGTTCATAAGGTGTGGGCTTGAGGTGTTTGTGAGGAACACATGCATCTTTTTCCCCTTTTATCTTCTTCCAGCTATTTAAATATAGCCGTCTATGATCATTACTCAATTGAAGCTGGCACATTCATCTATGCCTCACTTTCTAGGTGTAATTCTTCCTCATCAGGCTTCTGCTTAGGTTTGAACGTTTTATTGGTTCTTCAAAGGTTGTTCAGTGTAGTAATGGAACTTAAAACCTACTACCTGTATCTAAGGATTTTTATACATCTACTTCATGTTCTTAATAAAATCTCATGTTTTATTGTGAATTACATGATATACTGCATTAGAAGTTCTATAAAATGGTATTTTAAGTTCAAGGGCTTGTATTTCATGTTTTCTGTAAGTCCAACTGAGTTCTCTTTGTTTGTTTGTGTGTGCTTAATATGTTATTGCTGCTTCTTTTTCAGATTATAGTGGCAACCCCAGGTAGATTATTGGATCATATTGAGAATAAGTCGGGATTTTCTGTCCGATTGATGGGTTTGAAAGTTCTTATCGTTGACGAAGCCGATTTGTTATTGGATTTGGGGTTTCGCAAAGATATGGAAAGAATTGTCGATTGTTTACCTCGTCAGAGGCAATCACTGTTGTTCTCTGCTACAATCCCTAAAGAGGTATACCATTTTGTATTTTAGGGACTTTTTCTCTCTCACTCTCTTAAAGAGGTATATTTAACTTGTATATGTTACCATATTTTCTTTTTTCTCTTTCTTTTCCTTATCAGTTACCAGAAAAAGAACAGATAATCAAAAGCCCATTCAATAACTGTTACTTTTCTTTCTGTGTAATTCATGCTCTAGTCATGAATAGCTATTATTACTGGGATGGAACTATTTGACATGCATATGACATATATCTGGACTCTGACTTGGTAGGTGCGCAGAATATCTCAGCTTGTATTGAAAAAAGATCATGTTTACATTGATACAGTTGGGCTGGGGGGTCAGGATACACATGCCAAGGTATGGGAATTTGGTTCTTTTTTCCCCCAAAAATTTTGTCAAAAAAATTATATATATTTTTTCGATTCATAGATTTAGGCCCTATTGGCTCCATAATATGTTAAAGTCTTAGTTTGTTCAGGTTTATAATAGGCTTAACACTCTCATTTACCCTTGAACATCAAAAACTCTCTTTTCTTCATCATGGATATAAATCTTCAATGCATGCTTTGTAATTAGCTTTATCATTCCCATGACATGTGGTCCAGGTTTAAGGGGTGTGTGTGTGTGTTTCTGTAAGAGAGAGAGAGAGTCCCACTTAGGTGTCGATCCCGCTCTGGCGCTCCAAAATGGGGATCTCCGTGTGATTGTGATTATTAAATTTTGGGATCTCTATCCCCACTTTTTAGGGATTGCTCCTAGCTGCTCAAATGGGCAGCAAGAGGCCAAGAAGATGATTTATTTGGATCTTATTCTCTAATTGTTTAGAGGTTGTAAATTGTAAATAAAGCAGCTTAATTGAATAATTGTACAGAATACGCTCCTGACCTAGGGAGCTTCTAGCATGTTACGATCCCTCGTTCCCCTATCTGCTCCTACTTCCAACAACTATAGTTTGAATTGAACTCATGGCAATTGGTTGAGCCATAGAGCTCCTTATGGCTAGGAGTAACTCATAAAAGTAAGCCCCAAAGATACTAGAAGTCTACCCTATCTATATTACATAACCATGGTCCAATGAAATGAGAAATGTGATTCGAATATACTAAGTGGGCCGACTTATACAGTTACACTATCTCAGTATGATGAAATTTGGCTTCTATTGTCGCATACTGTTTTATGAACTTGTAAGCAAGGAACCCTTGTTTCTACTTCTGTATGAACTTAGAAAAGAGCTTATGATGAAATTTGACTTTACAATTATTTGGTAGTTAAATTGCGAGAAAAGTCTGGCCAATATACTGAGAAATAGGCAACAATTAATCACGAAGTATATGGAATGCAAGTTTAGTAATAATAGGAGTAGAGATGACGAAGTAGTTAAGCTTGATGGTCAGGAAGTACAAAAAATACCGCACTTTCGATATTTTAGGTCGATAATCTAGGGAAATAGAGAGATTGAGGAAAATGTTGCACACAAAATTAAAGCTGGGTGGGCGAAGTGGAGATGTGCAACTAGATTTTTATGTGATCGCCCCATACCAATGAAGCTGAAGGGCAAGTTCTATAGGACAACTATGCGACTAATTTTGCTCTATGGGGCTGAATGTTAGGCGGACAAAAAACACTATACCTATAGAATGAGTGTAATGGAGATGAGGATGTTGAGATGGATGAGTGGCAAGACAAAAAGGGATATAATTCAAAATGAACCATTCGAGAGAATTTAGGTGTTGCACCAATAGGTGATAAGATGAGAGAGAGTAGATTTAGGTGGGCTGGCTATGTGTGGCGCCTACTAAGTACAACACCTGTTAGTAGGTGCAAGTTAGTTCAAGTGGAAAGACTTAAAAGAGCAAGGGGTAGGCCCAAAGGACGTGGTTGGAAGTAGTTTGGAAAGATATGGGGACTTATGGCCTCATTGAGGATATCGCTTTTTATTAAAGTATAATGACAGATCAGGATTTGTGTAGCCGATCCCAATAATTGGGAAAAGGCTATGATGATAATGATGATCATTTCTGATATCATTCTAAAAAATATTTACCACTGCATAAGAACTTGTACTATACCTTTTCAGAAACTGTATCTAGGAAACCATACCAAAAACTTATAAGACGATTGCAGCTGCTAAAAGAAAGGGGGAAGAACCATACCAACACCAGTACCTTTATCGATGCCTTACAACTATGATTTGGAGTGGTACTAGTCTTCGGTTTACTCAAATGCTCATGGCTAAACAGAGACAAAACCAAAAGATTGTTGATTTTTGACTCTGCTTGAGGGGTGCAGGATTATTAAATTATACATGGCTTCTCTTGTCTATTGCAGGTATTACAATCCTATCTTATTGCCTCTCATGACTCACATTTCCACATCACCTATCTAATTCTCAAGGAGCATATTATGCAAGAGCCAGACTATAAGGTGAGCATACTGAGACGCATGGATGCTTGCATGCACAGACGTGTACATGCATGAATGAATGTGAACCGTGTTTAATAACTTTATTTTGGAAATGGTATGGTTTTGACATACGCAATTTCATACATTTTTCCAGGTCATTGTTTTCTGCACGACTGGGATGGTCACATCGCTTTTGTATTCGATTCTTCGGGAGTTGAAAATGAATGTGAGGGAATTGCATTCAAGAAAGCCTCAAATTTATCGGACTCGCATGTCTGATGAATTCAGGGAGTCAAAGCGGTTAATTCTCATCACATCCGATGTTTCAGCCCGAGGAATGGATTATCCTGATGTTACCCTGGTGGTTCAGGTAAGCGTGGTCAACTTCAATGATTTTATTGTCAACATATGTCTATACTTATTTGTTCTTTTTTGATTTGTTCCATTGTTTCCTTTTATTTTTACTTTTTTAGACCATTTTGTGGTGGTCTCTAAAAGTAATTCATTTCAAATTTTAAACTTATTGAAATGGATTTTATGTGATTCTAATCACTCTTTGTTCATTTTGAGAAGTTAATGGAGTAGGCATAAAACACGTGAACACATATATACGCAAGGATGCAATTGTACATGTGTGTGTTTCTAGGTATGTAACTAGATTTGTGTAAGTTTGGATGCTCGCACGCGTGTGTGTGATTCACAGATATGACTGTTTGGATATATGTAAGTTTAGATAACTAGATATATAATACCACCGATCCTTGTTGATGTCGTGGTAGCATAATCTTCATGCTTTCCATCATGTCCGAGGATTGAGTTGGTAGGATGGGGGAAGAAAATCACAATAACTAGATATATGACTGTTTCTATGTATATTACCAGATATATGTATGTTTGGATGCACACATGCATGTGCACACGTGTGTCTGTGATGAATAAATATGACTGGACATGGCTAGAACATCAAGTTTCTGGTTGTTTTACGTAGGCACACAGATATGACGGCCTTTTTGAAGTCTATGGCATCATTGATGTATCAATGCATGCATGTATTTATTCATGTGCATGAAATATGAATATTTTATGTGATTTTATTGGGAAACGAAATGTACATTTATAGGTGGGAATTCCTTCTGATCGGGAGCAGTATATACATCGACTTGGGAGGACAGGGCGCCAAGGCAAAGAAGGGAAGGGTGTGTTGTTGCTTGCCCCTTGGGAAGATTACTTTTTAGATGAGATTAGAGATCTTCCCATTCATAGGTCTACCTCACCACAATTGGATTCAGAAGTAAAAGCTAAGGTTGTCACTCTATACATTTGTTCGCATGCATGTTTTGCTATGGGAAAAGTATACTATGATCCATGAACATAGAGAATTATGGTCATAGGTGTCAACACTGTCCATTAAATTGGTGGATAGGGATGCTGAGAGAGTGGGACCTACCATATTATATTCTGGTGGGTCTGACTCTCAAGCACCATTCATCTATTGATTGGACAATCATGACACTTTTGACCGGAAATTTTTTAAGATCATATAGATCATGGTCTACTTTCTTTTGACCTGGATTGATGACCTATATTTGAAGGCTGTGCTTTTCTGGGTGTATGGACTGTCCATCCAACCCTCGATCTTCATTATATAATACAATATTTTGTGGTACACTGGTGATTTATACAATCTCTGTTCTGACTTAGAATCGCCTGAATGGGATTGGGATTGGGAGGTTGGCGATTCCGATTCGAGGCACCCTAGAATTGTCCCTAGTCTCTTGCTTTTTATTTTATTTGGTAACTTTGTTACCTGATTTGCCTTGGGAAAGTTGGACCATGTGAATCTTTGGCCTGATCTCTTGTGATTTAGGAGGACCCAATACCGAATTTTAAATCTCACTTAATACACTGATAAGAATGGGCCCTTGGCTTGGGTGATCAGAGGGGCAGAGTAACAGTGTGATGTCAAAGGTTCCATTCCTATCCTGTTAACATGTCCCTCCCCCACCAAAAAAAAAAATCAGAGAATCGGTAATATATGTTATATGGTACACTAGAGAGATTTTCACCTTCATTTCCCGTCATATCCACCATCCCTTCGTGCTATCATATCCACCATCGCTTCTGCTCACAGATGCAGGAGATTAATTGTAGGGGTTCCACCAGTGTTTTAAAATGCGGGATGTGTCTGAAAGCATTGGGGGGGCCGATGCTGCTCCATGCGGTCCCAATGTGGGTACATCGCGGCGATGCGGTCAATAAATATAAAAACATTCTAAAAGAATAGGTTAATGCATTGAAAAAAATATGGATGTGATATATGTGATAGTAGGTATTTAGTTTATTCCTGAACTCCAAAAGTATTAACTATCGGTGATTCTGTATCCACTATTCCTTGATAAAAACTAGAAATTTGAAACTAGCTTCATAAAACATTCAACAATCAACAATCATAAACGCAAATTTGCAACTACAAACTTTAAAGTTGCAAAATACTACAAACTAAAAGTCCATGAAGATTAAGGAGTTTTAAAGTCAAGCTCAAAAAGAGACAATACGATCATCATCATTTCTTAAGTCTTGAGAGTGAGTTTCTAAATTTCATACTAATTAGAGAAGTCATCTTGAGAGTCTTCAACAAATAAAATTTCCGCCCAAAATTTTTTTTTGGATTCAATCAATCTAATAAAAGCCATGGATTTGGCTGAAAATTGTTGTTTGGGGTAGTTTAATACCCCCCCAAACCCCTTCCTTCCATTTTCAAAGGTCAAAATGACCTTATTACCCGTGATTGATTATGTGTCCTGATGCTGTAAGATGTGGGATGCGGCTCTGATGCAGAGAGATGCGGCGCATCTTTTCAAAACGCATGTGGGCAAGTTCGATGCGCTGGGCAGCATATGCAGCGATGCGGTTGCATTTCAAAACACTGGGGTCCACAAGAACACTCACCTATTACTACAAATCTTTGCTGATTATTGGGACCGAATGGTGGATGTCCTTAGTGTACCATAACTGGTCACTATAAATCTTCACTGTCCATTATGGGGATCAGATGGTGGATGTCCTTGGTGTACCAATACCATATAGCATTGTAGTAATGTTTAAAAAACTGGCGATCTGGATTGGGATTGCTGGTTCAAATCGGAAACTAGTATAGATAGACTGAGTTCCTTGTCATAACTGGCAATCGGTCTGGTTCCCTTGGAATCGACCTGTTTCATCGTGCACCTGAGTGATTATGTTAGGAAACCAGGTGATCCAGACCAGCTTGATTCCTAGTTCCCATACAATTCATTTTTTTTTTATTTTTATATTTTTAAATTCTTACAAATTTTTGACTGGAGAATTGGTTCGATTCACTGATCCTTGGCAATTCGGCATTCTGGACTGGATTTCTGGATGGGGGCGGTTCACCTGGCCAATCTGGGTTTTAAAACACTATTTATAAGTATGGCAGATTTTACATATAAAGGCAGGTAATCAAAAAGGACAGAACTGCTATCTATGGTATAACCATGTGAATTTAATCTTCAGAAATTCTGAAAGTACCCATGACAACAAAGATTCCCAATTTTGAAGAGTTTCAAAATTATCCTTGTCTGATGGAATGATGAAAATTTCCATGTTGTTTTTCTTTCTCTCTTTTTGTTTTTATGAAATTTTTAGCTGTATAAATAGGTGGAAAATTCTCTGGCGAGGATCGACTCGAGCTTGAAAGAAGCTGCTTATCATGCCTGGCTTGGTTATTACAATTCGATTCGACAGATTGGTCGCAACAAAACAGAGCTCGTTGTGCTTGCACATCGCTTCTCTCTATCTATAGGTTTGCAGAATCCACCTTCAATGTTCAGGAAAACAGCCCTTAAAATGGGTTTAAGAGACATTCCTGGGATTCGAATAAGAAAGTAGTGAGAGAAAGCTATATTAAAAAAAAAAAAATAGTGAGAGAAAGCTGAAGATGATGCTGCTGTTGACGCTCAAAAGGGTGGCTGTAGAGAGAGAATTTTGTTTCAATGATGGTGTAGAAACCCAACATTTTATCATGCATGGTTTTGGTTGTTTTCTCACGAAATCCTAGTGAGAGAATAAATAGGAAAGGAGGAGGAGCCCTACATGGCAATGGAAATAGCGCTGGCCTTTTCGATTTTGGGTTTGCAGAAGTTTCTTGGTTAGGAGATGGGGGTTTCGTTGAGTCTTAAATGAGAGAGATGACTAGTTTTCATTTTCACTTGTAAGATTATTGTATTTTTACTATCATCAACAGGAGCTTTCCCTAAATTGTGGAGAAACGGAGAGCTTTCCTTAACTTGTGAAAGAATGCGTGTACAGAGTTGTCTGAGAACTGGTCTTTCTCTCTCTCTCTCTCTCTCTCTCTCTCTCTCTCTCTCTCATCCTCCATGGCCAAGAAGGGCTCTATCTCTCAGTTACCCTCCATGACCAAGAAATGAAAGTAACAGAAGAAATCAGAGAAGTCGAAGAAACAAAAAGGAGACCCCAATGAAAGCCAGCAACGACGAAGAAGAATAGAACCCGAATTCCGCTCTGGGTGACTTGGACCCAAACCTTAATTTCCTCTCTCGAAAAGTTTGGTGAAACCGATGGATGAGAAGCTGAGAATATGACATCTTACTCCAATTTTCTCTGATTTCCTCTGTATTTGTTTGTTTCTTTTTACATAAGATACATAGCATTGGAGCAAGGGGTGCCAACGGTCTAGGCCGGGTCGTTTTCATGCTTCTAGGCCAGCAATTACAGGCCAGTTTGATTTTGGGCCAGGGCGGGCCGAAAGCCCGAACACAGGCTTCTTAAATCTAATGTTCCCCACTCTCTTCCCTTATATTTGCTATACCAATCTCCCTCTCCCTTTCTCTCTCTCTCTCTGCCGTCCCAATCTTTCTCTCTCTCTCTCTTAGAAGAGGGTTTGGTTTTAGGGTTAGTTATCTTTCCCTCGTTTCGCTCTCTAGTTTTTCTTTGGTTTGTCTTACTAGATTTACTCTATCTGGTTTCACTAGGTTCCCACTTTACTCTCTTTCCAAGGGTTTTAAGAGATTTGTTATAAGGAGCTTCTCTCTACCATTCTTCTTCTACTCCCTCGCTGCTGTTTTGGGGTGTTGCTACTGGTTTCTGCTGGTTTTTGGGGTGTTTGGGTGGGCTTTTGCTAATTTGGGCGGTTTTCTGGCCGGGGCGGGCTGGAAGCTTTCGGGCCTTATTCGGAGCTTCATATTAGACTGATTATCTCTTAATCTTGTGGCAATATTTACCTGCATTACAATTTCAGAAAGCTCCTCAAGCTTAATCGCTTGCTTTGGCTTTCATCCTTTTTTTCTTACATATTTTGTTTTAGTGTTTTTTATCAGGATATTGATTTCAGAGGGCTCCTAAGGCCTGATATGCCTTTTGTTTTTTTCTTTAGTGTATTTTGATTTCGGAGAGTTCTTAAAGCCGAATTTCTCCACCTTGTTTTCTCCATTAATTGTTGTGCGTCTTTGATATAAAGAAGGAAAAGGTTCAAATATGGCCAAAGCTTTATGGAAAGCCTCACCACAAAACTCACATTTTTCGGTGTCGGAAAATCTTCAAGTTGACCTTGATCATTGTGGTTGTGAAAGAAATTGGTATTTCAAGCTCTAAAGTAGAGGTATATTGTAACATATTATCTAGATTGTCATTTCTCCAAAGTGTTCGTGGATGTATAGATTTATATATTTTGTTAGCTAAGTTTCATAATTGGTTTTAGAAAATCGTTCAAAAAAATATTCTTCGACGACATGATTTTAGGCTTTGAGAGTGAGTGCGAAGTTTTTCAACGATTAGAGTGGCTTTCGTTCGCATAGTTAAAGTTTTTTTCTAAAATAATGGACGGAAATGGTTGAGAATTAGAGAAAAAGGAGGAGATGGAAATCATAAAGAAAAATGTTAGTAATAAATTGGTTTCATTTTAAAAGTCAAGAGGAAAAAATTGGGTCAAACTATGGATCGAAAAAAAAAAAAAGGTGAGATATAGAATCGTGAATATTTTGGATTTTGGCTAAAAAAGGAGTGAAAAAATTAGATGTGTAAAGATGACTCATTATATGATTATGACTTGCAATTATTATAGAGACACATTAAAGTTATTGAATAATAATCATTAAGTTTTTTTTAAATATTTTTTGAGAAAAGATAAAATATATATTTATATTGGTTTCATTAAAAAAACTTGATATTTTGAAGATCTTTTGAAAAACTTAGAGTTTTTGATGGATTTAAAAAATTAAAGATTGTTTGAAAAATAATATTTTAAATGCAGACTTATAATTATACCCTCGAGGAAGTCAGGGTTGGGCTAAGGTGTGGGGCTCACCCACCCCGTTGTGCCTTGTCTCAAACCCTGCCTTTATCTCGAATAGGGGTGGTTGGACCTGACCAGACCAGGGACCTGACAGGTAGATACGACCTCAGGTTCGGGTATGGGTTCAAATTTTAGATAGGTCAAGTTTATGTCAAAAATTTGGACCTAAATACTATTTGGGTTTAGATTAGGATCAAGATCCGACCTGAATAATATAAAGATTTAAATAATATTTTAATAATATTATTTGAAGTTTCACCCAAAATAATTTTCTCTTAATATTCAAAAGCAATAAATATTTCACCACGCACCCTTTTCGGCTGCAACTTTTTCTCTGTCCTTTCCTTCCCTCTCTCTCCTTAAAGGTGGAGTTAATTGTTTAAACCAAAAAAAAAAAAACTTATAGTCTGTCTCACATAAACTAGACACAATTATTTAAAGGAATCCAAAGCTTCTATTCACCCAATAAAAAAAAAAAAATTAATACTCATTTCCCCTCCCCAAAGACCACTTGCCCAAGCACTTGTAACGGGCGCCTCTCCCTCTCTCCGGGACTGGGTTCCGGTGACATAGTAACTTTCGGGTCTGTGTCTGGGTCCCATAATACGTTTTCAGGTCAGGGTCAGGTTTGGCAGGACCAGACCTGAACCGTTGCCGCCGTCCGTTTCGGCTAAGTGAAGAAGGAGCCTTGTGGAGGGAAATTTTATTTCCCAAATTTGACCCCGTATGCGCGAAAGCTCTTTTGGACCTCTCTCTGTCTCTGATTCTCTCACTCGCAACTCCGCCATTACTGTTCCGTCAAACTCGTCAACTCCTGAACCCTCTCTAACTCATCTTCATCTGGTTAAGGAAGCAACCTGGTAGCTCGATCTCAAGGTGAGGTTCTCCTAGATCTCTTGATACTTGTTTTTGTGGCAATGATGCATTTTTTCTTTTTCCTTTTATCTTTAATTAATGCATTTTTTGGATATGAATTTTTTACAAGTTCTGTATGTACAAAATGCATATTAGTTGTTTTTATTACTGCATAATTTGTTTAGTTAGCAGCTGGATCTGGTGCTTTTTTTAACTAGGGCATTTGTTTTCGTTTAATTAGTTCATTTTTTTCTTTTTTTACTTAGAATTTCAGTAGTTAAGGTCTGGCTCTGGTCTCCCTACCATGAATTCATGTTTATAGATTTCCTTGGAAAAGATTGATTTATTTTTTATTTTTATTTTTGATTCATGGTTCATAATTTTGTAGAATCTCTTGCTTCTTGTGCTCTGCCATGGGCAAGATTCCTCATTCTTTTGTTGGCCTTTTAATTCAAATTTTGATTTAGTAGATATTAAATTTCTTGTTTGTTTTTGTTTGGAATTTAAAGTTTGTAGTGAGTTGTTAACGGTTGTTTCTGAAAAAAAAAAATATTTCGAAAGCGATGGATGAGGGTTCAGGGTATATGAGTAATAAGTGCTGTAAGAGAACTAGTATAGTTTTAGGCATTTAAGGCAACCACTGGTTCAAATGCTGTCTCCACAAGTTCTTATTTGAAAGTCTTTTGTGGAATTGCTTCAATTTTGAGTGAGAAATTTTTAATGGTTTATTATGCTGCCTCTGCAACTCTTTATTGTTAGTTTTGGTTGAATTGCTTGATTCTTATTGCTGCATCATTAATAGAATGTTAGTGCATTCGATTACTGTTTCTTCAGTCATTAGATTAGCCATGATGTATGCTTCTGGGCCCTAGACTATGATATATTGACATGGCTATTATTATTATATGGGGAGAACTTGTTGGTTTAAAAAGTTAGATCACAAAGGGTTTGTAGTTTTGAATGGGGTTTCTTGCATGGTTATATACCTGTTAGTGCACTGATATGGAGTGCTGTACAGCTGTTCTAAAGATCATATTCTTTTGACTTTCATTTTTCTTCTATTATGAAAAATTTATCAGAAAATTTATAATGTTATGGTATGGGGGTCATGTTTTCTCATTATTAGTATATGGACTTGGACAAAGAGGTCTAGCTATGTGTTTTTTGGGTGTCATACTTTATCAAGTTATACTCAGTTGGATGATGTGGAATTTATGCAATTCATACGTAGGATTGACTCACTACCAATGTAAAAAGGGAAATGCGCTGGTTTCCTTTGCTTACATAAAACATTATACATGCATACCTGGAACATGTAAAACTTGAGTTTTTCTTCTTTCAAAATAGAGTCGAAGTAATCCAATCCCGAGGATTGTTGTGTGTAAACATACAGAAACACATGAAGCATCAATATTCAATAAAATCAATCAGGTGAATGTCTGTTTTGCTTGGATAAGTCTTACTATGTGAGGGAGTCATTCTTTTAAATTTTTTGATCTCTCGTGACTCTTGTCAGCAAGAATATGTAATTTTCCAGGCCCAAGTACTGTTTGGTGTTTCAAGATTCTGGACCACCTCCAAGATCTATGCAGATGTTCCAATGTACTATTCTAATATTATCCCCAGATCTAAACTATATAATATTAACAACTGGGAAATGGAAAGAGACATTACTCAACTAGTGTCTTTACTGGGTTTTGTAAAAGGAGTGGGGCGGAGAGGGAGGGAGGGAGACATAGAGATATATCGGGGTATAGAAATTGATGAGTGTACTCGAATTGTGATTCAGGCGATGGATTAACTCAGTAAAGAAAAATGAATCAAGGGACACTGCTTGGTGGCATGTCCGATGACTCGGAAATAGATTTGCGCATGTAAGTAGCATGAGAGGAGACAAACCAAAATATATTTCCTAAGAATCACAATGCCTAATATTCTCTAGTAAATTAGGTTCCCTGTCCCTATTTTCAGTAATCGTGGTTCTTAGGAAATATATCTTTGTCCATCTACTCTCTTGCTCTTTACTGCAGCAAACCTAACTTCTGGGTCATCCGAGACACGCCAAGCAATCTTTCTCAATCCCTTTTTTGTTTACTGAGTTAATCTATCTCCTTGTATTGCAATTTCTATTACATTCATCGATTTCCATACCCCAGTATCTCCCTCCACCTCCCAACCTCATTAAACACTAGTTCACTGAGTTCTTTCTCTTTCCATTCCATGTTGTTAGTCTATCCCCACACCGATTTCACTCGTTTTTCTCTCTAATATACATGGCTGATGATTGATGTCTACAGTTGGACGAAGAAAGGAACTGCTGAGTTCTCATCTTACTCTCTTAAAGATCTGCACTGCCAATGGCTGCCAGGGACCCACGCCGGACATCACACTCTCTGGAGATGGCCCACAGCAACAACGACAACGAAAAGGAGGAGTTTGCAGATGGCGGGCGGGCCTTCTTAATGGTAGCCCTGTGCCCCTGCCTAACCATCCTTATCGTCCTCCTCATTGTCACCTCCATCATCCTCGTGGTCAAGTTCCACATTTTTTGTCACACCCCTCTCCACTCTCTCTCCAAAGCCTTCCTGAAAAAACAATGTGGTGGCCACTGATCATGAAACTCAAAACCAACTGGATTCACTCTTCTAGGGCTCTTTCGGATACTGATATGGAGACAACCAGTGAAGAAGAAGAGGAAGATAATGATGAAGAAAAAGGTGATGGAAATGATAGGGTCGAATCATTTAATGGCATTGATTCAAATGAAGTGGAGAGAATTTGCAAAGTAATCGAGGATCTATTAGGTTCAGATGGAAACATGGAAGCAGTTTTGGATCGGAGCAGTATCAGTGTGTCCACTCCTGTGGTGGTGAGCGTATTGAACAGGTTGCGCCATGCTTGGAAACCCTCATTTCGATTCTTTAGGTGGGCATCTGGTAAGTCGGGTTTCTCTCACAATTCAGAGACTTACAATGCGATGATGGGAGTTTTGGGGAGGACTCGACGGTTCGAAAGCATGGTGGAGATGCTTGAAGAGATGGGGAAGGTGCATTGCCTCTCCATCGAGACATTTGAGATTGCGATCAGAGCTTTTGCTCGTGCTAGAGAGATGAAGAAGGCAGTAGCCATGTTTGAATTGATGGGTAGGCATGGGTTTGAAGCGGGGATCATGACATTCAACAAGTTGATCGATTCTCTTGCTAGAGCTAAGCTTGGAAAGGAGGCACAAATTTTGTTTGAGAAGATGAAGGATCAGTTTAACCCAGATCTTAGAACATATTCAATCCTTCTCTTTGGTTGGAGCAAAGTGAAGAATTTATCCGAGGCAGGAAAGATATGGAACGACATGATTGATAAGGGTTTCAGGCCTGATATTGTAGCTTATAACACAATGCTTGAGGGGCTTTTCTTGGGTAATAGGCGTTCTGAGGCGATCAAGCTCTTTAAGCTCATGAAAGCTAAGGGCCCTTCTCCTAATGTGAGGAGCTACACAATTGTGATAAGACACCTTTGCAAAGGTAAAAAGATGGAGGAAGCCATGGATTTCTTCAATGAAATGCTAGCTAAGGGTTGTCTGCCCGATCCTGCAGTTTACACTTGTCTAATTGTTGGGTTTGGTAATGCAAGGAAGATGGACTGTGTTTATGGTTTGTTAAGAGAGATGAGAGAGAAAGGGTGCCCACCAGATGGTCGAACTTACAATGCACTGATTAAGTTGATGACTAATCGTAATATGCCTGGTGATGCAGCTAGGGTTTATAAGAAGATGATTGCGGATGGCCTTGAACCCACCTTTCATACGTATAACATGCTCATGAAGTCGTATTTTTTAGTGAAAGATTATGAGAGTGGGAGAGCTGTATGGAAAGAAATGGCTAAGAAAGGAATCTGCCCTGATGATAATTCCTACACTGTTTATATTGGAGGGCTCATAAGAGAAGGGAAATCTGACGAGGCTTGTAAGTACATTGAGGATATGATAAACAAAGGGATGAAACTACCTCAATTTGATTACAATAAGTTTGCAGCTGATTTCTCTAGAGCTGGGAAGCCTAATATACTAGAAGAACTTGCACAAAAGATGAAATTTTCGGGGAAGTTTGATGTTTCAAATATCTTTTTGCGTTTTGCGGATAGAATGAAGAGAAGGGTCAAAAGGAGAGATTCTGATCAAACTAGACAGCATAGGATGTTCTGAGTTTCCTCCTCTTGTTTGGAAGTATGGCTAATATTATTCATAGCCTTGTGTTGATATACTATTGTCCAACACTCAAAAAAAAAGAAAGATATATTGTTGTCCATTACTTTAGTACTCCCTGTATTTTGGGACTTTTCTGGCTAGTTTTTAACATGATGTGGTGCTTTAAACATAGAGGAAGAGTAAGTATACAAGTATACAATAAAAACTATTTACTTGTGGTTCAATAAGATCATGATCACCCTTAGTTAGTGTGAAGCTGGATGATTGATATTTTGCCATTGATCCTGTTAAAGTCTGAGAATATTTGTCTCGAACTGTCTAGAGAAATGACACACCCTTGCCACCCAATTTTATTTTTAACAGATAAGGGTGACTGCAACTTTCTTGTTCCCTGATAATGATCTTATAATATACAATCCCACAGACAGAAACACCTACCTTTAATTGTAACTTAATATATGTGAATACTTAATACATGTAAGGAAAAAGTTCACGACCAACTTTTTAATACAAAAGTAATCACCTCAAAAACCTAACAGCATGCTCTGCTATAATGTTTAAAATCCTTGCCAATCTCAAGATATATGGATATGAAAAAAAAAAAATTTAAATTTTAAAATAAGCAAACTATATAACAAAGCATTTGAACCATCCATTTTAAAAAATCTTTCAGTGTTTATAGATATACTTAATCTTGACTGTTATTTCAGCTTTAAGTTCCAATACCAGGGACAAAAATGGATTTTTAAGTTTTTTGAATTGTTTGCCGTTATGGACAATTTTTTCTAAATTCCCCCTTTCGTATGTTTCTCTCTTTTTTGAACTTTTAATATTATTGATATTTTAGTTGATTTTTTACCATTTTCCTTTGTTCTGAACAAAATTCTTGAAAGTTTTATCTTTAAACCTTTTTTCGGTTGTAAACTACTTGGACAAGTCCATTCTACTTGGCTCAAGCAGGACCTCCATTCTACTTGGCTCAAGCAGGACCGGTCTCGAGCCTGGGCTGAGTTTTTGAACCTCGCCAGCCACGATTTGAAAAATTTCCTGGTTTACTAGATTGAAAATCTCGAACCGACCTGACTGGTTGCAACAACCTATTTGTGAGCCTCCATAACTGTAGATCCAATATGGTCTGATTCGGATTGCTCATGTGCCGATCCAACTTGGGCAACTCTTTTTTTTTGAAAAAATGTTAATGGAAGATTTACATGAAGGAAATTACATCATTAGAACTTGGACAACTCCTGAACACCAATACAGTTACGAGTAGATACTGCATTGAAATGTACAATGCTTTCCATATTTACGAGAAATAGAAGGTTTTTAGTTAAGAAAGTGTATACAATTAGGGATCGTCCAGTTACAAATGTTTGGTTCACGTGAAATGTAATCCCCAACCCACAAGGTGGGGAGTAAGTCACTGGGGACCCGTTTCTCAGGCGGACGCAAAAAAAATTTGGGCCAAAAAAAATGACGGACGCAAAAAACCTGCGTCAAACCCTCGCACTCGCCCCTCTCAAAGCCCTCTTCTCACGGAACCCTCGCCCCTTTGTCACAGCCCCTGCGACAAACCCTTGCCCCTCTCTCACAACTCTCTGCGTCTTGCTTCTCCCACAACTTGCAAGCTTTCATCTTCTTCAATAAGGTAACGTTTTGTTTTTATTTATTTTTGCTGGTGTTCTTTTATTTTTTGCTGGTTTTTTTCTTTCCTATGGCAATGGAGTTTTGATTCATGCTTTAATGGAGATTGAATGGTCTCTCTCTAATTGTTGATTCCAGCTCAATGTGGGTTATGGACTATCAGATAACTTGGTGGGGAAGGTGGGGTATGCAGAGGTCTACAAAGGAGTTCTAAAAGATGGCCAAGAGATTTCTTTGAAAAGATTGACCCAAGCTTCGAGTGATGAACAAAAAGAAAAAGAGTTCTTAACAGAGCTTGGAACAATCGGCCACATTTGCCACCCCAACGTTTCCTCTCTTATCGGTTGCTGCATCGACAATGGCCTCCATTTGATCTTTGAATTCTCAGCTCATGGTTGTGTCTCTACTCTTCTCCATGGTAAATAAATTAAACCCAAAATTTTTCTTCTCATTCCCATTTTCTTTTCATTTAAATGTCCTAAACTCCTGATTAATAAATATTTTTGGGTTCTTTTCTTTCTCTTTTGAATATCAAATTCTTGGCATTTAAATGTTCTAGTTGAGTTTTTTTCCTTTGTATGGAAATGTCCTAATTACTAGAATTTTTTTTTTTTGTCCTTTCTCTGGTTAAGTAGACTGTCTAGTTGATAGAGAGTTAAAATGGGTATATTTTGGATTTTAGATGAGAATTTACTTGTGATGAATGGAGGATAAGGTATAAGTTGGTTATAGGAACAATGAGAGGCCTCCATTACCTGCACAAAGGTTGTCAGAGAAGAATAATACACAGGGATATCAAGGCTTTGAATGCTTCGAATGTTCTTCTCACTGCCGATTTTGAGCCACAAGCAATTGTTCATGTTCTTTTTTTCTTTCCTTTTTCATTAATGAAAGCATTGATTAAGTCCAGCGTAACTCCAGCTTTCTCATATTTCCTATGAATTGTTTTGTTTATATTAGATTTCAGACTTCGGATTAGTGAAATGGCTTCTCAGTGGACCCATCATTCTGTAACTCCCATAGAAGACACTTTTGGGTGAGTTTGTAGTCTCAATTCCTCTGACTCTCTGCAATTTTTGGTTTTTAAAGCTAAAAACATTATGGGGTTGAAGGCCGAGGCCCTCATGAACAATGTGCAGATACTTAGCACCCGAGTATTTCATGCAAGGGATTGTGGATGAAAAGACCGATGCCTTTGCATTCGGTGTGTTTCTACTAGAAGCCATCTCTGGTCGAAAACCTGTCAACGGGTCTCAGCTTAATTTATTTAACTGGGTAAATTTCTGTAACTTTTTCTCGTTTGCTGGATTTCTCTCTATACAATTTTGGGGTCCTCAGCCAAAAAAAAAAGACAGAAAAAAAGGATGCATTTTTTGGGTACTCCAATTCTTGAGCTTTGAGTATTTACATTACAGGTACAACCTTGTTCTGAAACTGGATACATTTTATACTTTTTGCACTTCTCTGTGGAAGGTCATTTTCCATTTTTTGGGTTTTTTCTGAGCTTTTGAAATATTTTCTTACAGGCCCAGCTTTATTTGGAAGCTGGGGATATTCATAGTTTGGCAGATCCAAGGCTTCAAGGTCAATATGATGTTCAGCAATTGGATATTAAAACCATGCATCCTTGTGCATTAGGCCTTCTGCCATGTGGAGGCCATCCATGAGTGAGGTAATGATCTCCTTTTCTTCCTCTCCTTTGGTCATGCTATAGATATGAAATTGGGGTTTCTCATTATATTGTTAAAATTAAAAAAATACAAACTTTGGCTAATCAAAGTATAAATCATTTTCATATTCACTAAGCAGGTATTACTTTGTTTTGTATCAAGTCTGACTATAGTTTTTCTAATGCAATTATTTTATGCAGCATGAGTGTTATACATTTGATTGTAGAACACAACTGATCTAGTCTGATATTTTATAAGGCTAATGAGGAAAAAAGAAAATTTGACAAATGAAAAAGGGTTTCTGGCTCTTGGGTTGGTGATTAAGTTGGCCCATATAACTCGAATCGCAACTACACTACCAAACAAAAGAAAGAAAATCAAAATAATAAAAGAATGATTCGAAAGGTTTCTCATGACTTCCCAAGTTTTTGACTTGAGAGGTGGCATTTTCTTCATAAGGGTGACCCTAGATGTATGGTTCACAAAAGTTTTGCCGATTGTTCTTCTCATTATTAATGTTCAAATCATATTGTTCCTTTGATGACCGTTTTTTTTGAGGGAACTCTCCAATTTTTTTTTTTTTTAATATGTTGACTGAGGAACTCTCCTAATTTTGTTGTCTCAAAGTCAATATGACTGTCCATTTTGGGACAACTCCTTTATTTTATCTTGGTCATTTTGGTTTGTATGATTTCTGTCTCATAGAATTTGGGGCATCATTATATTCAGAGCACCATAGTGGCGTAGTTTCACAGCAAATTTTGGGAAAATCAAGAACCTTCTGCTGACTGATATAGCACAAATGAATTCCAAATGGATACAAGGCATGGTAGTTGACTTGTATGTGCTGTAGTTGAACCACCATCAGCAAGGAAAAGAGAAATAAAAAACAGAGGAAATGATGCAACAGTTTTCTCTTATTTAAATATAATTTCTACAAAAATGTAGAATCTATAAAGCATAGATTAAATATAAATTTATATAACTTACCTGTATATACACACACACACACATGTATCTTTGTATTAATGGGGGAATAAGTTTGCATGCATATATATATGTTCTCCTGCTTTTGTGTGTGCGTGAGAGAGAGAGAGAGAGAGAGAGAGAGAGAGTAGTTGGAGTGGCTTACGTAAGGTAATTAATAGATC
>NW_006494916.1:7861255-7877572 GCF_000471905.2 Amborella trichopoda | reverse complement strand
GAGAGAGAGAGAGAGAGAGAGAGAGAGAGAGAGAGAGAGTTTGGATGGCTTCTAAGGAATTAATAGATCACTTAAATCATCTCTCATTACAGGTATTGGACTATGACTGAGCCAGAGCAAGAGGACCACTTTTTGGGGATTTGATGATCTCGAATGTGACAGTCCCTTCTTGACTCCACCTCGCACTCTTACCAGTAGCTGAGAGAAATTTTACCTTATTATCAAGATCTCACCTGTGTATAAAATAGTCCCGTCTCTTTCGATTCCCCTTGCTTTCCCATTGTTTTTTGTCATTTGCCATGGGACTGTTTGGATCTCCCCTACATTGGTACACCTTAAAACGTTAAACCGAAGATTTTCTAAAATTTTAGTCCCAAAAGATTATTATACCGTGTATCTGTACATAGAATAATGTGATTCCATCACCTCAATCAACTTGTGCTTCTTTTTTTTTTTTGGCACTAAGACTACTTTCAACATGTATGTATGAATGTGATTCCATCACCTCAATCAGCTTGTGCATCTTGTTATCTTTCTATGAACAAGGTTGGTTATGATATATGGTGATTGTGATCTATGGTTGTAGTTTGAGATTGATTGTTGTGCAACATATCTTATTTATTGATTGCTTTTGGGTTTGCCAGTGCGTGTGCTAGGGTATCTTTTACATTTCTCCCTGTGTCATTCTCTTTTCCATGATGTTTATTAGAAGATAGTGCGCATGAAATCCTTCTAAAGGGTTATTATCTATTTCTTGCATGGATGTGCTACATTTCAGCCCTTTCCTTTGATGTTTAAAAAAAAATGTGGGTTGGTTTGCTTTTTGGGGTCAAACTTTAAGGATACAACCCTTGACCTCCCACCTCAATATGTGAACCATTTGAAACTCTAAGTCAGTATCGTCATTGCAACATGCATATTACACAACTGTATCAGGATGACAAGAGTTGTCCTCACTGATGAGGAGTCAAGGTTTGAAAATGCGGTATTGGAACATGCTGATCAAATGGTGTGACCAGCCATAGCTCCTAATGAGGACAAGGATGACGTTGCTACATAATTGTGAAGAAATTGCTAATGCAATATGGGAGCAATATCGATATAGGGTTTAGGATGCAATAGTTGTGATGATATTACATTCTTTTCTTTTTTTATTGTATTTGTACTTCTGTTATGTATTTCGAGATTGGATATGGACATCATGCATTAAAGATGTCTGCATACATTGGAATGGAAAAAGTATCCTTAAAATTTGTACTGCAAATATTTTTTCATTAATCTTACAACATATAGATTAAAAAAAGACAAAGAAAAAAACCACGGACTTTTAATGTGGTTCTTAAAATTACATATTATTTTTAATAAAGTGAACTAAACTTAGGATCTAAATCATCTATTTTTTTTAAACATAATACAAATTGAATGTTTTAAAAAAATCATCTTAATGGGATGTATGTCGGTATCAAATCGATTATATTTGCAATTGAACAGTTAAAAATAGGTATTAATCCAAAAATCTAGGTAATAGTTTACCTATGGATTATCAAACATAAGATATTAGTTACACAGTAATTCCAGAAACTGGTTATCCAATGTGAAGCAAACATGAAAAATACAGGATTGGAAACCTATTGCACAGAAAACTGTTTGCAAATGAAAAACTGTTTTTTAAACCGTTACACACGAGTATTTATGATAGGAAAAGTGTTTTTTTGTGAGTCAGTGAACGCAATAGCTCACTAATCCGCAAGCTTCCATCTGTTATGAAAAGTGCACCAGACCAAAATAACATGAGACGGTGCAAAAAAAACTCCCTAAAAAAAAACATATTTCCAATTAAATATTATTTTTTCTCGTATTCATGATCACCTTGTATTATATCATGATTTCCTAATAAATTGGATCAAAATCCATCTTGAAGATGGATTTTAGCGGGGGGAGGCAAGAGCACGTATGAGTTGGCTGATCCAGAGAAACCCCATCCTTTATAATATTGCGGTAAGATTTTATACTCCTGTAGGACTATACTGGCCATACGCTTCCTCGGGTAAAGCCCAATTCAGAAGTGCTTTTAGGACCCTTTTTGGGGATTATACTGGCCATATACTTCCTCAGGTAAAGCCCAATTCAGAAGTGCTTTTAGGACCCCTTTGGGGATTATACTGACCATATACTTCCTCGGGGTAAAGTCCAATTTAGAACTGCTTTTAGGACCTTTTTGGCGGTGTACCCTCTACAACCCATAGAGTACCTTCATGAACTATCTATATAATAATCTCTCAAGATTGAAAACAGTCCAATCTTTTTAAAGACAAAATCTTCGTGTTAGAAAACTCAAAATTAATTTTTTTTGCTTTTAAAAATAATCTATTAATTTTTATGTGGTTCCTAAAATTTCAAACTGCAAAACAAAAAAATCGCCCAAGTGGGTGTTTCCAATAAAGGAGTAGATGCACATTATATGTTCCCATGGGAGCATGGTATACATGCTCATGTATTTAATTAGTTTCGAATGAAGGAATAGATCGGCAAAGGCAAAAGAATTAGAGAGAGAAAAAAAAGATAAATATTAAAAATAATTAAAATCATATAAAAGAGATAAATATTAAAAAAAATTAAAAAGAGAAAGAAGAGAAACATAAAAAAAATTAAAGATATAAAAGAGATAAATATAAACAGTAGAAAATAGTTTACGGGATTTTGAATTCGGTATAACATGGTTAGGTTTAGGTTTTACGGTATTTAAAATGCCGTATAGCGTTTTAGTTTTTGCCGTTTTAAAAAAATGACAATGGAAGAAAATAAGTACGGATGAGGTTTATGAAAAGTAGAGGTGTTTTTTTAAAAATATATTTGTGATAATTTTTCAAAATAAAAGATATTTTAGTCATTGTAATCCCTCCGCAAGAGAGAGAATCTTGTCCGTTTCTCTCCTTATAAATTTTTTTTCTCTCCTCCAGTAGTCCAAAATTGGTCTTCTATCCCTATCTTCTCTTTCTAAAAACAGTCCAAAGTTGTTCCTCTCTCATTAATTCACCGTTCGGATTGGAAATGCGTTTCCATAGACGATGTAGCTAAATTTAAGTCCTTCCTCTCCCCGTTTGGTTCCCTGTAAATGGGACAACGGAAATGTCTATCTCTTGGGATTGGTATTTCCTGAAAAATAGATATATACTGTTGGATAGCATTTGACAATGACTCGCAAGGCGTGATCTTTATTATTTGGATTGCCTGAAAGATATATTTTTAAGATATTCAAAAAATTTCATTGTATTGTTATTTTTTTAAGTACAATAATCACGACATCCCACTTTATTTTACGAGACGTGCATTCAAACATTAACATCATAACTATAATAATTAAATAATATTATAATATTATTTTATTAATATTAATATGATGTTATAATATTATTATGATAATGAGTATAATATAATAATAATATTATATTATCATTGTGTTATTATTATAATAAATATAATAATATTATTAGAATTTTTATAATATAAAATATTACTTTATTGGGATTAATATGATATTACTATTATATTATAATAATATTATAACAATATTATTATATTATAATAATATTATAATTTAATAGTATAATATCATATTTATAATAATTATTGTCATCATTATCTAAATCATATCCCAATTTATTAGGGTTTGTTAATTATAATAATTATATAATACTATACACTATTTTTAAGCTTTAAATTTTATAATTACAGATGAAAATATACTTTAAGACAATCACAAATATTTCTAGTATTTGAAACCACATTTTTTTACATTATTTAAAGGTGCGTTTTATTTTGATTGTTTAGAGCCTCGGTCCTATACAAACTGCACCCTAATTGTATGAAATCAATTTTTTTTTTTTTCACAACCATAATGCTCAACTCAAGATGATTGATGTAAAAGTTTTCTAATGCTTGAATTACAATTTTTTATGAGTTATAAAGTGAGGTTTTACTTACTTTGATAAAGTTGCAGCTCTATCAAACTATTTTTCTTTATATCGATGATCTTGGCTTGACCATTATGGTTGTAATAAAAAATAAAGATTTCAAGCTTTAAAAATATGATTATTGTAACAAATTATTTAGACCATTTATTGCGCCCTAAAAATAAGTATTCATATATCCATAAGATCTTTATCATTTTTTGAGTTTCAAATTTTATTATTGGTGTTAGAAATTAATTTTAGAGCCATCGTAGAGATTTCCGTGACCAAATGTATTTTTCAGACAAGGATTTGAGATAAGGCTTTATTTTGTTTTCGTAAAGCCTCAACCTAATAGAAACCTCATCCTAATATTAATAGGCATTAGGGCCTCTGTGTTTAACTTTAAATTTCAAGAAATGTCAATTCCACCCAAATAAGTGGAATTGGCATTTCCTCAAACGTAGCTTAAAATGAAGATACAAGACTTCCGGCGGAACTATCAATTCCATATTTATAAGTAACCAAACAGCAGCTCGGGTTGTTTCTATGGAAATGAGACTCCAAGGGTCCTATTTTCAGTAAGCCAAACAGGCCCTTAGGTACTTGGCATCTTCTCTCTCCTCCATTTCTCTCTCTAAAATTAAACCACAAAGTCTCTTTCTCTCTCTAAATTTAGCTCTAATTCCTTCCCGACACCGTAAGGAGTTGATCTGTTTTCTAGCCTCTTTTTGCACTCTCTTTCTACCCTTTTTCTTGCCATCCTCTCCCAATTTTCTCTCTCTAAAATGTCGATTCTTTTCTCAATTTTCTCTCTCTACAATATTAAAATCATTTCGAACTTTCGATGCCCCTCAAAAGCAGCTCCTCTTTCTCGTCTAGTCAAGGCGATATTTCTCCTCCCAATTTTCTCTCTCTAAGACAGTAAAATCGTTTCGATACTCTCAAAAGTAGCTCCTTTCTCTCTCTAAAATGGCTCCTCTGCAACTCTGGGAGACCTTTAAAGAGGCCATTACTGCGTACACAGGTCTGTCGCCTGCAACTTTCTTCACTGTCGTGGCCATAGCTTTGACCCTTTACCATTTGGTCTCCGGTTTTTTTTCGACCCCAAGCGTTCGAGCCTCTCCGAGAGAGGCTTTGGAAGAGGTGGAGCCATTGCCTCCTCCTGTTCAGCTCGGCGAGATCACCGAGGAAGAGCTCAGCGCTTACGATGGATCAGATCCTAAGAAACCCCTATTAATGGCCATCAAAGGACAGATCTATGATATCTCTCAATCCAGGTCTCTCTCTATTTCTCTATGGATACTCTCTCTCTCTCAATCCGTCTCTCTATGGATACTTTCTCTCTCAATCCGGGTGTTTCTCTATAAGCGTTCTCTCACACACATCTAGGTCTCTCTGTGAATCGCTTTCTCTCTCTCTGAATCCTGTTTTCTATTATGAATATTCTCTCTCTGAATCCAGGCTCTCTTAATATTTTTCTCCGTGATTTTTTTGTGAAAATTCTTGGTTATTTTGCCATGAATTTCTGAGTTTCGTAGTTGGATTCCCTGCTAACTTATGCCTTTAATTTATGTGGATTTTTTTCCATTAATTCGTGTGTTTGATATTTGGGTTCTCCACATAATTTATTTTGATTTGTGTGAAAATCTTTTATTCTTTTTCCCACGGATTTCTAGATTTCATATTTAAGCTATATTTTCTATTGTGTCAAAATAAATTATTGCAATATTTCTTAGTTTTATCATACCTTTCTTGGCCTTTTAGCTAAGAGCAATCGTAGTATCTGTTCTTGTCAGTTTAATGTTTCTTAACTTTAGTTATTGTATTTGCGGTTCGTATGATTCTTGGATTTTGCTGTGATTTAGGGGTTTGTGATTATTCTCTAATTAGATTCGACCATAAATTGTCAAATACTGTTTTTTTTTTTCTTTTTATCACTCAGAAAAATTCCTTTACTTTTTATTTTATTTTATCCAGTTTTACTGGTTCATATATTGTGGTTGGAGGACTAATGCCTTTAAGTGGTATTTTTGAAGTAGTATTATTGTGGTGGTGGTAGTTGTATCCCTAATGGTGTTGCTTAAAAAGTCAGACTCGAACTCCAAAGTATCAGGGGTCTTAGGCTGAGGCCCCCTGGTGCGGCTCGGATGATTCCTAAGTCGGACTGGGAATTTGTACAAGGAAATCGGAAATTGGAAAACTTCACCCTCCCAATGTGATCTGACGTGGGGTGGGGTTCCTGATTTGGATTTTGGATGGGCAAGTTTTGGATCACTGGTCCCTAACACTATTATCACCATCATTCTATCATCATATAATGGGTATCACAAAGCTATTTTATTACATCATATCCTCCCCAGTCAATGAGTATCAAAGAGCAACTTTTCATGAAATAAGCCGCATTTTTATTTTACTTTTATTCTATCACAAAACCATTTTCTTTTTGTTATTTCTTCTTTCACATCTAACATAATATGAAAGAATAATTATGGACTGTGGCATTATTTAGGCGATGCAGGGATTTCCTAAAAGCTGGGTTCGGAAACTTGTCGTGGCCAAGGTGAGTGACTCGCACTTGGCCGAGTCATTTACAACCAAAAAGAGGTCAAAAGAAATCGTAAATAAAATAAAATAGTTAAGAAAATAAAAAATAAAAGAGGTAATAGAGAGAATTAGAAGACTAAGAAGATGAAAAATTTCCATAAACCCATTGGTTATTGAAATTATTTATTTAGGTATTAAATATTTCCATAAAAGTAAATAAAAGGGAAAACATATATAAGTTCTCAAATCATCATAAAAACTACCAAAATCATCTAAAATTTCATTTCTAACAAATATAATGGTGTTTCCCAAGTTTTCTACTGTTTTTTTTTTTTCATTTATATTGTTTCCGACTTTTATGAGGGTGGGTTCAGCCTCGCCCATAGGACGAATCTGAGTTACTTGCTCGAATCCTGGAACACTGCCTAAAAGTTCATCAGATGTTTAATTACGCCTACAATGTTATAGATTTTCCAAATTAAGTTAACTTCCTTAAGATATGGGTGATAGACATAATAACAATAAAAAACACAATGCCTTCATTGTTATAGATTTTCCAAATTAACTATAATACTCTAGGTATTGGGTCATCACATTGCACCCACCTAATGATATTCAGTGAATTTCCCTCTAGTAACTTTTCTGAAAAATAATAGAACATAGGCAGAAAAAAGCTATGTTGCATGGATATGGATAAGTGTCAGTGTAGGACACGGACATAGGGTGTCCGATTCTTCGAGCCCTAATAAGTAACGTAGGATTCAATGTCATATGTATATATATATTTGACATTGAATGCAAAGTATGAAGAAGAAATAGCAAGATCTTTTCTTAATTCACAGAAAAAAGAAAGAGTTTAGTGCTTGTTAATGAATGCATGGTTAGAATTAAATAAATTCTAATTCTATTTATGTGATTAATAGTAAAAGCAACAAGTTCTTTCCAGTATTATTGAACTTGAAGAATCCATACCCTTACACGTGTTCGTAAGTATCGAAGATGGGTACAGGACGCTTGTCGAAGAATCCATGTAACATAGGGAAAAAGGAAAGTAGGATGATACCATTAGTCCTATACGCAAAAGGTTTTTAGTCTTTGACACTGTGGAATAGCACATGCCCACCAGGCAAACTCAAGTGTAGCAGAAAGGAGAAGTGGCTTCTTCCCCTGTGAAAGGTTATCTCAAAATTTAATTCTACTATCATCACCCACCTTACTGCTTATTTGAATCTTCTAACTCCCCTCTACCTTATCTTTTTCCTCTATATGTTTGTTATTGTTGCACACAATGAATTTGAAACCCTTGCTACCACTTTTGCGTAGTCACTCTCACTAAATTCTCTTCACTTTGTTATAAGAAAAGGAGGAAAAGTTCTCTCCATTTTCTCTCCTAATAATACTTCTTATTGTTGCATACAATGAAATTTGAAAGCCTTGCTGCCACCTTTCCAAAGCAACGCTCACTAAATTCTGTCCAATACAAGAAAAGGGGGAAAGGTTCTCTCCAACTTCTTAGCCACATGTCTCAACATCTGATACAGGGACATGACCTACCATTAAGTTCATATCCTTGTATCAAATTTTTGTTTTTCCTTGAAGGTATGTCCTTGTGGTATATGTCATTGTGTGGATGGATCATGTTTATTGAACCCACTTCCACAAATGTCTTGTAACATCTAATATAAGGACCACAGGTGTTACAAGTCATTTGTCTGAGTGGGTTCAATAAGCATAATCCATCCTCACAATGACATGTATAGGTTCTTCTGCTAATCGGTCTACCTTCATTGCATTCTAAACTGGATACCACAAGCTTTCTTAAGATTTTTGGCACAAAGGTAGAGATCCAAGTGGCGATGAGTGTGTTGTTAACATTCTGAGATGGATAACCATAGGTCCCCTATTTATTTATTTTTTATTTTTAAGGAAAATGGTAACCCTCAATTTTAAAACCCTCAATGTCAAACATGAACCACGACAGTTCTTTTTTTTGTTTGTAAAGATCTTAATAACACATGAGTCTCCTTAATGATGTTGTGGGAAAGCTCTTTGGTGATGAGGATCGATAGAAATATGATGAAAAATCATATCAGACTCCTGTAGACCGAGATTGATAAATAGGCCAGCAAAAAATCATATCAAACTCCTGTAAACTGAGACTGATAAATAGGCCAAGGAAAACATCCATTGGTACAAATACCCCACCTATTTGTGAAATCCATAATTTCAATGAGGTTATTTAGGAATTCCTAGTTCCTTCAATTATTTTCTCCACCCATGCTTCTTCCTGTACAAGTCCTGCTTCTTTGTGCAACCATTGCACATCAATACAACATTTCCTAGGACCTTCTTCAGTCTCATGGAGAGGACTTTGGCCAAGATGTTAAGTGGCCAATCTGATTCTAATAATCATAATGTGATGTTAGTTAACTGGTTGATGCATCACTCTATTGCTGTTTTCTTTTCCAAATATATAGCTTTTGTCAATGAAATAGCACAAGTAATTATTGATCTTGATATTGATGTTCATACCACATTTCCTAAGACTTTCTTCAGTCTCGAACTCTGGCTAAGATCTTATGTGCCCAAGCTGCTTTAGTTATGAGAAAGCGATTTAGTTAACTGGTTGATTGTGTATTATTTTTTATTTCTGTTTTCCTTTTCCATATAAATAGCTTTTGCTAATGAAATATTATCATAGCTATAAGTATTTATTGACCTCACTGTTGATGTTTATCTTTATTCTTAATGTCATTGTAAAAATTTCAAAAGAAGATGTATTAGATTTGTTACGATGACATTAAAATGTTTGTCTTTCTGTATGTTATTTTCCATTCTTGGCTATGGACAGTGTTTGTCATTGATTCTGCTAATATGACAGTTCGTAATGGTTTTTTCTACTCCAAGAGTTGTCTATCTGTCTCTTAGTTTCTATTCTGAACCATGGACAGAGTTTCTTACTAATTGTGCTAATATGATGGTAGAGGGTGACATATCTTTCATTCCATGTTTTGAGTTGTGCTTTCCATTGCCAAATTGTACAGTGGTATTAAAATTGATAGCAAATATTGTTAGTGCTGCTGCTGGTGCTGCTTTTGTTCTTGTTGTGTAGAGGGTTGGGGTTTGAAAAATGAAAAAGTAGTTTATTTTTAGGTTTTTCCAAGTGGTTTGGCATGTGCATCGGGGTTCCTTTAGGCTAACTTCTTTTGGTGATTCTTGGGGCTAATTTCATGAAGTTGGATTATTGATACAAAACTTTAAGTTTCTAATTACAGTTTTAATTTCTAATTCCAATAATTAATATTCTCTCATTTTTTGTTGCGGTTTGAGGTTTTTATATTGTTATAGGCACCTGCTGATTGTTTTTCTAGATCTTATGTTATTTTCATGCTGTTAGTAATATGTCGCCGCTATCATTATGTTATGAGATAAGTTGCTGTCAACAAAATCCTCCTTATCAAATAAAAAGGTCACCACTTGTGAAAAGGAAATTGTTGACTCTTACAAAAACAAAATTCTTAATGTCTGAAGCTTGGTTTATTCTTTTGCTTTATATATTTGGACAGAATGTTTTATGGGCCTGGGGGACCATATGCACTCTTTGCTGGCAAAGATGCAAGTAGAGCCCTTGCCAAGATGTCTTTTGAGAAGGAGGATTTGACAGGTGACATCGAAGGCCTAGGGCCTTTCGAGCTCGATGCTCTCCAAGATTGGGAGTATAAATTCATGAGCAAATATGTCAAAGTGGGGCAGATTAAGAAGGAAACAGTACCCGTGACTGATGGGTCTACCGGTGAAGCCCCCGAAACAACTGACAACACTGAAAAAGTTGTAGAAGATGCTCCAAAAGAAGCGCCAGTCGAGAATTCTCACTCCGAGGAAGTGAAGGAAGGGGCTAAAGAGTGAGCTCTTTGCATTGTTTTCCTGTGTCATAATTATAGTGGGTTTCTCATTTTATTTATGTAATGTTATGTTTGTTTAGTTCAAAGAAACTTGCTATAGAATATGAAATCTTCAGTAGTGGATGTAGACCTCACTGGATTTTACGATATACGCACTTCTTGTGGTTGAACAGTGTCAGAACTGTGTAACCAGAGATGGTTTGGTGAATAAGTTATTCAAGTGTCTCACTCTAGAATTTTCATGAAGGGAACGGTTTTTTCGAGTTATGTATTTTACTCAATCATAGACTTTGAAGAAAAGTTATCTTTGTTCATGTAGTCAATAAACTCTTGTTATGGTATAAAGAGGCTTTAGTTTATGTTATAAAATACTGGCTTGATGCATTGAAAGAAATCATAGAGCAAACTTGACTTGAAATAGTCGGTGAATATATATTGTTGGCTTTGAGTGGGTTTCTTTTTCCAGAATCTTTTTGAGTTTCTTATTCCAGAATCTTGATTATCTTCATTTGTCATGAATGCTTAGTTCTGCTACTGAGAACCTTGATGAGTTGAATGCAAGTCATATACCAAACATATAACTTGGAATAGTTGATGCATGAAAGCTACTCGCATCGAGTTTGTTATTGGTTTCTCTGGAACTTTTGAGTTTCTCACTCTAGAATTTTGATCATCTTCGCTTCGAGTTTGTTAGTAGTTTCTAGGAAACTTTTGAGTTTCTTACTCTAGAATCTTGATAATCTTTGTTTGTCATGTCTTCTAAATTTTGCTACCGAGAACCTTGATGCGTTGTATGTAGTCACAGAGCAAACGTGTAACTTGGAATAGTTGATGCATCATGCATGGTTACTTTTTGCCAGTTTGTTATCGGATTTCTTGGAAATTCTCTTCTTGTTTGGCTGTTGTTATGGGGGTACTGTTGCATGTTTTGCATCTCTCTCTCTCTACATTGGGAATGGGGCTGGGTCGTAGTGGTAGCTATTCCCATACCATAGTCAGTCATCACATTTGACAACACCCTACTAATACCTTAAAAAAAACACCACCCTACTGATACATTCAAAAAAAAAAAACTAATTCCTAAATTATTTGAAAAAATAGGTCCATGAAACATTAAAACAAAATTTAAAATCAAAATGGATGGAATCCAGTCGCATTGATATCCCATCCCAATTCAAGCACTTCCACAAACATGCGTTTACCCATAATAAGATTAATTTTCTCACTTGAAAACATTGTAAAAAAAAGAAAAAGAAGGCCATAAAGGCCAACATTAAGAAATTACATTCATAAATATAAGTTTGTGAATTGAACATAGTACGGCAATGCAATAATAAAAGCAATAATGAAGACCAACTGTTTGCAATGTTTTATGTCAAAGTAAAATCAAATGAGTACCACAAGCGTAATAGAAAAAAAAAAGCGAGGAGTGCATAATTTTCTTTTTTATCTCAAGGAAAATGCAATATCTCTCTCTCAAAACATAAAATTTGGTAAAGGACATGCCTTCTCAATTTTGCATTTAGGACTGACATGCTCTCTCATTTCCCATTTAGGACTGAAATGCTCTCTTTCTATCTCATCCATCATCACTTCTGACTTTTCATTTAGAAGAGATCTAATCCACAGAAACATATTGCCACTGCACGAAAACAATATTTCATATACAAGACATTCAATTTCACAAAAAAAAAGAAAAAAATCAATATAAAAAAAATACAGCGACTATAGTCCTTTTCGTGTCATGCATAGATAGAATCAACTGCCATCCTGTGGTTTCTTTGATTGCGATCTCTCCACGATCGATTCAATTTTCTGTTGAGAAACAAAAGGAACCAATAAATTAAGCAAAGAACGAATAACATATGTGTGAAAAGGAACCGATAAATTAAGCAAAGAACTAATAACATATTTGTGGATTGCATTAGCAAGCTCCAAGTCGTAAATTCAATATATAAAGATCAGCAGAGAGCATTTACTATGAGAGAAATGAGCACATCCAGTTTTAACACAGTTTTCAGCCACATTTTTCTTCTGTTTGACCAACATGCTGTAATAGGTAGCAGATCGGATATGTTCGTCACTCTTCTAGGAAGGCTCTCAGAGATTAAATCATCAATATCGCACTCTCTCTCTCTCTCTACTCAGTTTTCAGCACAATTTGAGACAGTCACGTGCTATAATAGGTAAGGTTCATTCAATCGGTCACCATCCTACTTGTCACCTGATTTTATTGTCAAAAACCTGTGTGATCACAGCTGTAGAGAACTCTCTCATATTGAATCACCAAATGAACCTCCCTCTCTCTCTCTCTCTACAAAAAAAATTCAAAGTCCAAATCAGTATCATTAAGAGTGGATGGCACCAACTGATTAGACCGCACCGAGCCTTCGTAGGTCGAAGAAAAAACCGATTTTGGTACAAGGTTGGATAGATCAAACTCGTCAATTTTGACCAATTGGACCAACAAAACAAGCGGGAGCACCATTATTTTTAAAATAATGATCCAATATAACGGTTGTATCATAGTATAATGCAACGCTACTTCTAGAAAACCATGTTTGTGGCATTTGTATGATCTCAAATTTTGTACACACTCTTCATCTCAATAATCAATCCACCAAAAAAACCAAAAGTTCAATTTGAACCCCTATGGTCAAAATGAGTCCCCTCCAAAAACGAATATAGAGCATTCATTTTATGAATTTCAAGATCTTAGCCTTTATAAACTAAAAATCATTTTTTAATTTTTTAACTTTGTACACCTAATGATAATAAAGCCATCCAAAAAAATTGGAAATGAAAAAATCATTCTAAAGCCTAGATCTAAACATCTCACCAAAATGAACGGCCTATGTTAATTGGGCTAAAAAAATACTTTCTAGATTTATTTTCAATTTTTTTTTTGTAACTGTTCATTAGAATGAAAAGAGTGTATATTTCAAAATTTGGATCAAACAACTGACCATAAGATGGTTTTTTAAGGTTGTTGCATCATATTACTATACAACGGTTGCATGAACTCATTGCTCTTATTTTTATTATTATTTTTGTATTAACTTGGGTAGGTAGGATTGGAATAATTGATGTCATGTCGTAGGTCTGCATGCCCTGATCACCTTGTCTAGAGCCTCGTTTCCATTTTTCTTTCGTTTTTGTAATATATTTCATAAGTTACGATAACTTTACCATGGCCGGTCCCATGTCGGTCAATGTCGGTTCCAATCCCAGACAGAGGAGGGTTCCAACATAAAACTTTTGCAATATTTTTTCATGAATCCTGATGATGATGATGATGATGATGATGATGATGATTTCAAATGTTAAGCTCTTCTTCCTATTTTTTTGTTTTCTTAAAATCTAGTTCAATCGGTTTGATCAACGGTGCCTTGCTAGCTAGCTAAGGTACGAACTAGTGCTGGTAAGTGACTCCGTACGGTCTAGTGCGAGACTGGCTAAGTCTTGGCCACTACTACCTCAAGCTAGCGCTTGCTATTGCTCTTGCTAGCGTTTAGTCCAGCTTTGACTGGATTGGACCCCTGATCAATTTAGTGATCTGGGCCGGTTCTAATAGAATTGGTTCGAACTGCAATCAGGTGGCCAGAAACATCAAAACAGAAAAAATAAAAATTAGATAAAAATCACATTGCATACCTTCACCGACTGTTCAACTTCTTCAAGCTTATGTAGCAGCACATCAGTATGAACAAATCCTTCGCGAAAACCACGCCTTGGAGATGGTGTGGCCTACACAAATGAGGTTGGTAGCTTCTTTTTAAACAATTGAAACATGGAAAGCTGTTCTTTCCTTTTTTTAGTTGATAAAAGTCGATTAAATAATATATAAACACAACCGTGACATTTCTATCATTTAGGATAAACTTGAAAAAAATTGGCTAGAATGAATGCCTTAAAGCTAAAGGCAACCATGGGGATGCTTCAGTAAGTGTGAAGTCTTATGGCTATTAAGTGCCAGAAACTAGCTCAGAATATCTTGCAAGCTATTCAATCTATAAGGTGAGAGATGGAAAAATGTCCAGAAAGTTATCAATAAGCAGTATGGCATTAAAACAGTGAACCGGCCATTGGTGCAATTGCAGAAAAGTTATTATTTTGATTTACCTTCCAATTAGGTGGTTGTGGTTTGCCAATTGCTTGGGTTTCAATGATTGATCCAGTGGGAGTTAATAGAGGTTCTCCATCGCTGGTACTCATCATAGGCTTCTTGCTCGCCCCAATTTCTTGCATACAATTAGCAGCTTCAGTAACAATCACCTGCACAAATGTAACAAAGAACAATCATGGAATTTGTCACTCTTTTCTCAAGGAGTGAACCACTTTATCTGATTTTGAAAATACATAATTTCTGCATATCATAGGAAATAAAACTAAATTTCTTAAACCTGAAACAAAGTCCAAACTAACTCCTCTCTCTCTCTCTCTCTCTCTGTGTGTGTTTAATCAGATTCTGGGCACTAATGTGCATAATAACCATAAAAAACTAACCACTAGACCACTTTTTCTTAGTACCAGCACCTCCTATATCTTTAGATAATGCATAATTGACAGAATCTGAGTCCTTGTAAGATCTGCTGTGGAATGGTTCTTAGAATCACAGTGATATTTTCATCTATCATAACAAGCTAGGAGAAAATGGATCAGTTTGCAAATTATGCAACAAGATAGAATGGTGATATTTTCAACAATAATACTACATTGCAACTACACAATCATAATGTAGTAAGCATTTCTAACGGATATACCTGTTACTCACATGAGTGTGCATGCAAGCTCGTGTGGGCAAAAAAACGGACAGACATGAAATTTTATCTCAGGGAATGGTTATAGCCTTCCCAAAAATGCAATACTTCTTCTTCTTTTTCAAGTTCAAGCAAATTTAAACTATATATTTATCTCTTCTATGTTCCAATGGTATTCACAAAATTAGATGCAAAATAAGTGTAAAATTTTTAATTTTATGGTTAGCTCTAGTCTATTTAGGGCACTAGAAGTTGACCATGTTTTTATGAAAATTTACTATTACTAATTATGAAAAAATAAGATAGGTACAATTTTAGTATCAGAGTTTTACAATGCACATTTAATAAGAAGTGTAAATATATGCAATTCTCAATAGATTTTTGTCAGCCTAAGGTGCAAAAAGCTAAAAATTAATGGAAGGAAGTTGCTAAACTTGGGCTAAAAATTGATATGCAACCGATGCTACCCTATTTATAAAAACACATAAGATTCTAGGTTACCTTCCTAAGGAGGCCTGGATCCCAGACCCCTTGAATCTGTAGTTCATCCACATGTGCAGCTTTCCCATGTGCTACACTTTCCACTCTGAATGTGTGTATTCCGTATAAAGTCTGCAAGCAACCTGTAACATGAGGCACATTCACATTGATGCGCATTGAGGGGGAGGGGGGGGGTGGGGGGAGAGAGAGAGAGTAGCTGAAGAATTTGAGTAAGAAGATTAGGCATGTGGTACTCATTGAATGCCGAGTAAACTAAAGTACTTGAATTTGGATTGCATACCTTGTTCTATGATGACATCAATAACGAGAGGAAGAGGTATGTGTTTCTCAATTGTTGTGAAGCCCCAAAAGGGTAAGAACGAAGGTCGCTTCGCCTTTAGAAAATCATACCATTCACATAATTAGCAAAAATCACCTTTGTATGACACATTCCCCAGGGACAAAAAATTGTGAATGTCTAACTATGAACTAATAAAAAACAAAAGGAAGGAGGAAAACACAGATACAAACATGAGAGAGAGAGAGAGAGAGAGAGAGAGAGAGAGAGAGAGAGAGAGAGACGTACGTAACTTAACGTTTACGTTGTCGTATAAGTAACGTAAGTAAGGTTAACGGTTAAGGTAAGGTAGTAGTACTTACCTTAACCTTAATTAGTTA
>NW_006494916.1:7846461-7859140 GCF_000471905.2 Amborella trichopoda | reverse complement strand
GCATAATTATGCATCAGTTAATTTTTATAACAAAATATAATTATTTATATTCTTTTATTGAAAAAGTTTATATAAATTGTATAAAGTTGCAACCGAAGTAAGGTTATAGTAATCTACAACTTCTATTTTATTTGGATGTGTTGATTTGTTACTATCTTAAAAGACATGCCACTTTTTGACCATGTCTTAAAAGACCTGTCATATCTGCATCGTCCAACTAAAATGGATAGTGGAGAACATTGCAACCTTACCTCTATTAGTAAGGTTGGCACCATATTTTTTATATATCCCAAATCTGTACATTATACTTGCCTTGAAAGGGTGTTGAGGCTGAGTTTGAGTCAACTAGGCCGAGTTTTTGAACATTGAAAATCCCTGAGCACCAAGAAACTCACATGGCCACGGCAAACTAAAAACTTCTCATTGTTTTGAGAATTTATGTGTCCATCCTTCTTGAACTAACAAACCATCACTATGAAGTATAAACCCCATTATTATTATTAGACACTAGAAATTAAAGAAAATGATTTTTACGATGCTTTTATGCCCCCAAGTCCAAACTGTCAATAAGCAACCCAAACCCCACCAAAGTAGATTACGAAAATTGATAGTCATCATGAGGTAACTCCTATGCTCAACTGACAGATCCTTAAATTTAAAACTTCGATGATAGTCAAACATAATGCTATATTGGTCGGGCTTAATGAATGGCACATGAATGCGGAAACACTAAAGTCTTGGGTTCCTTTCGCGATATACCAAACAAATCAAAAAATAATTTTAAAAAGAAAGTGTCCATTTGTTCAAGGATATAGAATCTCTGATCAAAATTTTTAAAATTTGAAAATTTCCCAAACCAAATGATTTTGAAGAGCACTCTCAAGGTTATGTACATGCTTCCTTTACTGAACACTTCAGAAAAGAGTAACCAGAATAAGATAAAAAAACTGTAGTAACCCACAAAATAAAGCAATCAAACATGCATTTATTCTAGTAAATTGGTTCTCATCCACTAACTTCATGGACTTAATCAGCATCCAAGCGACAAGAATGAATTATTAGTAAAATTCAGAAATTAATAACAACAAACAGAAGCACCATAATTTCATCACAGACACTGACATTGCTGGATTTTAACCCCAAAAGAAAGAAAATCATCTTTCTGCACTTACCAATAAACCATTTTGTTTTTTAATCATCGGCCAATAAACCAAATTCTCAACAAAATCGTTATCAGATTAAAAGACAACAAGATAATCAAGTACACAGGAATTAAATCTTGGAAATTAACATTAACGAATCTCAAAATATAAAAAGGTTTGAACTTTGAAATTTTGGCAAGGAATTCATAAAAAAAGAAAATGAAGAAAACAACTAAAAGAAAACTTGGGTACCTGGGAATCGTGTGGAGCTACCAAGGGCTAGTGAGAAACAACATCCACAGCTCTTACCAAATGATGATCATGGAATTAGGGTTTTTGAAGAAAAAAATGTTAAGAGCATTGGGGTTTGGAAGAGGGTTTCTGGATTGAAATTAAGGATGCATAAATTATGGCTCCTGAATTGTATCAAAAAGGTAAAATGACAATAGAGAAATAGACTTTGGGATTTTGAGGTTAAAATGGACAGGAATTAGGGTTTAAGAGTTCGTGAAATCTGTGATGGTGGAAGGTGACAATCGAAGTGTCCAACTGCAAGTCGCTTACAAGTCACTGGTCAGACGGAAAGGAAAACAAAGTGACGGATATACCCTTGATACTGATAGAAATATCCTTCAGGACCTTCCTTCTCAATAAAAAAAATTATTTGGATGCGGCTGCAGCCCGATCAAAATAAATAAATCTCAGCCTCAATCATTATATTTGTAAAACAAAAATTAAGATTTCAAGCTCTAAAAATAATATATATTACAACACATTATCTCAACTATTGATCTTGCTATATCATGAATAGGCAAGGTTTGTACTAACTTTTTGAACTTTAAAATTCATTATTAGTGACAAAAACTGTTTTTTTAACCATCATGGAGATTTCGAATGCCCAAAGTACTTTCCATATTAGGATTCCATGTGAGGCTTTATTTATTTTCATAAAGCTTAGGTTTTATAAAAACTGCATTAAAAACAAGCTTTCTATGTTTCCCCTAGTACATAAAACTTATATACTTCTCCTTATTGAAACTTCCGATCTGAATGGAGGGCTAAGATTGCCCAAATCACAATGTCGTCTCTATACTATTTTATTTTTATTTTTATTTTTATAAACTATTGTGACACCAAATTTTGTATGTCCAATCCTCTATTAAACTCACACTAGCTCAAAATATAAAAAAAATATTTCCAATAAAATAAAATGACCAAAATACCTTTAAAAGTTTAAAAGGTATTTTGATCATTATATTTTATCGAAAAATTATTTTAAATATTTTTTTATAGGTGCGCCCCAATGAGAAGAAAGCACATACTGAATTTCATATTCATCTAATTTATATTAAAAAAATTAAAATACTCTGAGACGTCAGATCTAAGATCAAACGGTGAGTAGCTCTCTTGATCAAAATTGGACGGCTGGATGGTAGATGAAGCATAGATCTTCTATGCTGTAGGGAAAGTATAGAAACTTTTCACTTCATTTAATATCTAAATAACTTGTTATAAGATGTACTATTTTAAAAACTTTGAATTATTATGTTACATTATATCCATACACATCGAGGTTGAAGGTGATCAATTATAATATTTTCCAACTTTAGATCACTCTTTTCTATTGGATTTATGAGGTGCACCTTACCTCGATAGTAAAAGGTTAGATTTCCTTTATTAAAAATATAGAGCAAGCCCGCAGGAGTAAACCGTAAATCACGTAGAAACTTACGAGGACTTGTATGATTCGAAATTTTGGAATCAATGTGTGTATAATCAAATGATTATTTTCAAGAAAAAAAAAAAAAACTTTTTAGTTCGAGATTTATTTAGTCACTCTTTAAATATATTTTTTATATTTTTTTAACATTTTTTTACTACCTAAGACTTGCTCGATTCGAACGGTTGAACAGGTCAGTTTACCGATTAGACCGATTGAAACGCTTCAGGGCCATATCCGGTTAACCATTCTAGTTCAATGTTTCCTATATTGCTTTGGAGTGCCGAGGATTGTGAGCAACACGCAAATTAGAGGAGAGCAAGATAGAGAGAGACATGTGAGCAGGTTTCAACCGGGGAAGAGAGACGGGCCATAAAGGTCAAAAAAATAAACTTAAAAATCATTCACACGCTCTACTAAGTAACCAATTTTAAGATTTGTTGATCATTAGAATGAACGATCGAAAATTTAGATACATTCTATTATGGTGTATGTACAATACATAAAATCACTCCCCTTTTTTATATGATCCATGAAATTTTTGTTAAGTCTTTTGGAGTTGCATGGGCTGATTGATGTCTCTTTTGGAGCAAGATCAACTTTGTCCCCATAAAAAAAAAATCGTTCTCTCTTGAGTTTCAAGAGCCAAAAACTTCCCCTCTCGTACTGATACTTACATTTGGTAATAGGGGTGGCAATGGACTTGGACCAGACCTGAATATGTGTTAAAAATTTGGACTTAGTGGGTCGGGTCTGGGTCCACAAATAGTGTTATATTTATAAAAGAAGTGTTGTAGTTATGATATTGAAATAATACATGTACTGATGGTGATAGTTGAAATCAATGGCTTATCGGTTTTTTGGTGGCCAACTTATTGGAGAAAAAAAATAAATCAAGGGAAAATTGCAAAAACCTCTTAAATGGATTTTTTTATGTACTTTTACCCACTCAACTTTTCAAAAAAAGAAATCATGTTTACTAGCGAATATCCCAGTACAAAACGTTAATTTTATTTTGATAAAAATTCCATCATATAACAAATCATGTTTGGATCCCAATAAAAGTAAACACTGGACCGCACTTGTACAATATCGGAGTGCTCATTTTAAAATGCAAATCGCTGCTTCAAAATGCCGAACCACCATATCAAAACCCTGGATTGCCCCTTCAAAACCGCAACTTCAAAACACCGAACTGCCTATTCCAGCAAAAAAAAATAATTGCCGGACTGCTTATTTCAGCAAAAATAATTGCCGGATCGCCACCCTGAAACGCCTTACTGTTTTTGTAATTTTTCCATAAATCAAGGTACCGCAATACAAAAGACAGAATTTATTGGATAACAACAAAGAAATCCGAATGATCTCTATATAAAGGGATTATAAATGTAATAGTTATGAGAATGATCATAGTTGGCATCTAAAGCAAGAGGGAAAGGTGGGGCCTCAAAGAGAGAGAAGTATCTCGTTTTTTTTGAGAGAAGCACTATCTCCAAAACTAGGGGTGGCAACGGTTCCGGACCTGGATCCGGACTCGAAGTCACAAGACCTGGACCTAGACCCGGACATGGACTAAAAATATAATACGAGACTTCGACCCGACATGACCCTATCGAAATTGACATGAAATTTAAAATATATGTGTATTTAAATATATTTAACTATTTTTCGTAAATTAAGACCCACAAATATGTGTAGGACATGAACCTTGACCGACCCGCTGGATTTAATATTTAGACTCATTCTTGGACCTGGGTCGGGTCCCGTGTCGGGCCCGTTCCATTGCCACCCCTATCCAAATTGGATTTTTTTTTTTGGGATAATGATGAAGAAGTGAGAAAGAGAAAACAAATAAGGGCAACCATTTCATGCAGCGACATGAGCAAGCCGAACATGCCACGAGTCCAAATACTCATCCTGCTAAGTTTTATTCACATATGTAGCCGCTATACGCATAACACGTGTTATACGCTGTCTATAAAATTGAAGCACGTATAGTATGCTTCCGCAGGAGCCTATTGTGAATTACTCCCTCACTCATAAGACGTATTCGAGAGAACTTTTTCAACCCAAAATTTTTGGGAACCACGCATGAGTATGATTATTTTTGAAAAATAATCAAATTTAAGTTTTTTAACACTTAGATCTTGCCCTTCAAAAACTTGGATGGTCTTTATTTAATCTCGAGATATTATTATTTTTCAATTACACATATATTTAAATTCGGATTTCTCTTTTTATGAAGTTAGTCTATAGGTTGAAGAGGTTACATCGAAAATTACTTTTATTTTCAGTTTTATGTGAGGGAGTAAATTAACAATATACTCGCGTGGAAATATAGAATCTTTGGCATATAAATTGTGACCATTTCATATCCATAAACCAGCCTTCCAAAACATTTTCAATAATAATAATAATAATAATAATAATAATATTATTATTATTATTATTATTATTTTTATTATTATTATTATCATTTTAGGTTTATTATGCTAAGTCTTTTTATACACATGAAGAGGAATCAAGACATTCATGAACCATTTAGGAACTGGTCTTGTATTGTTGAAGGGGATGAGATTTAGGATCTGGTATTGTATTGTTGAAGGGGATTCTATGAATGTCATCAATTGGTACACGAAAAAAAATCGATTGCCATAAAGCTTAAGAAGTTAATGGATCGAAATCATTGATATTACTGGCCAACTGGTAGTTTCTTTTCAACATGTGTATCGAGAAGTTAATGCAATAGCGAATGATTTAGCAAAAAAAAAAAGGCTCAGTTGGATATGATTTATTTGTTGCTGAAGAACTTTTTCTTTGATTTTTCTATTTGATAATTTTGTTAATTTGTAATATCTTTGAGTAATAGTAAAAAAGAACAAAAAAACAAGAAAAAAAAGAAGAAGGAATCAAGACAACATTGTAGGTGTCCATACCAAGTGGCATGTTACTTATTCCATTTTATAATATAAAGTCCACACCATTCGTATATAAAGTCACCTCATAGGATACCACTTCTAATGCACATGGACACTATGCAGAAATGAGTTCCCTCATATTTTTTTTTGAAAATAACTTTTGGATCTAATTTTTAAATAACATATGGTATCTAGATCAGGTCTAATTTTTAAATAACATATAGTGTCTGTGCTGAAGATCGTAAATACGTATAAATAAATAAATTTTAAATATTATATATAATGCTCTTATAAAGAAAACATTTGGATGATTAATTGTAACTTTTTTTTAGAGGAAGCACCATTTGTATTTATCTCTAGGGTAATGATTTCATGCAACGGTTGTATAGTAATATAATGCAACAAACTTCAAAAATCATATTAAGACCATTTGTTTGATCCAAATTTTAAAATATATAGTCTTTTCATTCTAATGAACAATCACAAAAAAGAAAAAGTTTAAAACGCAATTTAGGAAGTATTTTTTTAACCCCATTAACATAGGGCATTCATTTTGGTGAGATGATTAGATTTATCATTAGAATGATCTTTTTTATTTCATCAAGGAAAAAGTTTATGTAGAGCCTAAGCTCTAAACAATCAAATTGGAACCTACCTCAAAAATTTCACTGGAAGAGGTTGTTTTGATGCTCAAATATGTTCGAATTGATCATCTCAAGATTAACATGCATGGACATGGGAAAAAAATGGATTTAAAATTTGGAAATAGTGTATTTTGTAACGCATTTTTGAACTGTCAATTTTCAAGGTTTTCATGCTGTTACAGTTCTGCTGATCTACACTATTTTTTAAGCTTTAAATTTTATAAATAAAGATGAAAATATATTTTTAAGGCTAATCACAAATTTCCAATATTGAAATCGCATTTCTCGATACTATTTGAAGGTAGGCTCTAATTTGATTGTTTAGAGTTTAAGCTCTATACGAACTACACCCTTTCATCAGTGGACGGTCTAGATTTATTGTTGGAGGTGACTCATTTTAACCGTATATAATGAGCAAATTATTATTATTTTAGATTGATTATTGAAATGAAGAGAGCATGTGTGCAAAATTTTGAGTAACATAAAAATTAGAAACATGGTTTTTTTAGAAGTATAATTGCATTATATTATGATACAACCGTTATCCGTACCCAAGATAATATAAATAAATTTTAAAATATAAATAATAATTTTATAAAAAAATATTTCAACTACTGATTTTAACTTTTGTTGAGAGGGACCACTGTTCGAATCGGATGCTTTTTTTTTTAAGCTCGGGCATACACCAAATTTTCTTTATTTAAAGCATGATTCCCCATTGAATTGAATTGAAAAAAGAAAAGAAAAAGAAAGACGGCTGCCTCGCATGAAATTACAAACTTATTTGAACACCTGTGGAGAGACCATCTCAGCTCTCTCTCTCTCTCTTCTGGATTTCATGAGCTCTCTCTCTCTCTTCTGGATTTCATGAGCTCAGTTCTAGGCTCTGCGAATGACATGCCTGAAAGTCTTGTGTATAAACTGTTGGTCGCGCTATAAATTGATCAAGAGGGTCGCGAAGCACCTTGCGCAAGAGTCTATAGCACGACCAGCAATTTGCGCACAAACCTTTATGTGCAAATTTTTTTATGAAATTTCAAATTTTTTTATGAAATTTCAAATTTTTTTATGAAATTTTAGTTGTCTTTGGAGTTGCAGGGGCTGATTCATGTCTCTTTTGGAGAAAGATTAACTTTGTCCCCATAAAAATTCATGTTCTCTCTCTTGATTCCAAGAGCTCAAGTGTTATCTTCCCTTCTCTCGTAGTGATATTTAGATTTGGTGATAGTTAAATCAATGGCTTTAGGCGATTATGATCTACTGGCGACAAAGGGAATTTATTGGAGAACATGAATAATACAGAAGACAAAATTTTTATTCACTAGCAAGAAAGAAATCTGTAATAGTTATGAGAATGATTATAGAATAATTATAGCTGGTGTCTAAAGGAAGAGGGAAAGGAGGGGCTTGAAGAAAAAGAATAAGTATCCTTTTATTTTTTAGAAAGGCACTACCTCCAAATCAGAGGTGTCCTTTTCTCATGGAGTTTTGGGTGGGTTTGTATTATACTTCTTCTATAGAAAGTCTCCGTGAAAGAGAATAAAAAACTATTTTGAAAGGTTTAGAGAATGGCTCAATTTAGAGAGAGAATTCTTAGGGAGAGACTGAAGAGGACTATACAAAAACAAATAAGTTTTTTTTTTTTTAGAGAAATTTTTTAAAGAAAAAAATTTATATAAAGATGCATCCTTATAATGTAGAACTACGGATGTACCTCAAAATCCATCAGAAAAGGTAGTTTTAATGTTGAAAAACCTTTTGATTGATCATCTCGACATCGAGATGTATGACCATGAAAAATAAAAAGATTTTAAGCATAAAAAATAGTGTATTTTACAACATATTATCTATACTGTCCATTTTCAAGATTTTCATATGTTTATAGATCTACTTGATTTGAACTATTTTTTAATTTTTAATTTTATAAGATATAAAAATAAGTTTTGATGTAATTGTAAGAACATTTTACATCAAAAATATATATCTTGATAAAATTTGAAACTGCACCTTACCTCTACAGCTACGGATCCATCCGTATCCAACTACACCCTTTTCTAAAATCCCTCTAGATTCAAATTTCTTAACATCTTTTCTCACTACTAACCTTTTAAAATACTAAAAAAAAAAAAACCGTGTTTTCTTTTAGGGTAAATTATGAATACCTCAAAATAAATTTTGTACACATTCTACTCTCAATATTTTTAATATGAAATATTTTTTTCTTGCTTTTATCCCTAATAAAAAATTATTATTTAAAAAATTAAACGACCTTACCCCTCGCTTACTTAGCCCATTAAATATCTCATCTCTCTCTCACTGTAGCAACTTTTCATATGCAACATGAGCCACCGAATCCAAACATCTCATCGTGCCAACTTTTATTGACAAATGCAGCTCCAAAAGTCATAGCACATGTCATACCTCAATAAAATTGAAGTGCGTATACCATGGTCTTGCAGGAGCATATTGCGCATTACTTCCTCACTCATAAGATTTGCTTTAAGAGAACCACTAATTTGTATCTATATGTAAGATGAATATAAATGAATTTTAAAATTATAATTAATAATTTTATAAAAAATATTTCAACTAAAATTTTTTTTTTTTATCTTTCTGCGAAACTACCATTTAACTTTATGCCTCAGGCATGGAACAATTTTGCTTTGTTTAAATCGGAAAAGGAGAAGAGAAAGGAAAGACAGAGCAGGCCATCTCTCTCTGCATCTATCTCCTGTTCAATCTTTAGCACCACCATCTTTTCATCTCTCTCTCTCCACCATCGCAACCCTCTCACTGAGCTTTTCAGTCTCTAACCTTCCAAACAGACGCTTGCCTTTGCATCTCTTTAACTCTTTACCCTCGGCACTACGGCCTTCAATTTCCTGCATTCTCATTTTCTAGTCTTCCGATCCCACTTGCCTTCTCATCTCTCAGACCACCACCTTTAATTTCCCAAAACATCATTTTACTTTGTCTCTCCTTCTGAACTTTGATCTCTCTCTCTCCCTCTCTTCCTCTTCTGGATTTCATAAGCCCCTATCCTTTTACTTCGTTTCTCCTTCTGAGATTTCATATCTCGCTCTCTCTCTTCTGGATTTCATAAGCTTACTATTTGCCTCTGTTACCAATTATGTGATTGATCCCCTAATCCCCCAGATTACCTACTCAATACATAGACAATCTCAACTGGTAGGCTAAAGGGGCGGAGAGATGATGAAAAGAGTACATTAGATAGAGCAGAGAGGGAGGGAAGATCCCCATTAGCAGAGTCAGTTGTTGGCTAAAGGCTGTTGATGATATGATGCGATAGAAGAGGAGCATAGACAAAAGAATGACAGGCATGAAAGTCTTGTGTACAAATTGTCGGTCGCGCTACAGATTGAGCTAAGCTATGGGCTGATGAAAGGCTCTCCACCCACAGCTCAAGAGTCTGTAACGTGACCAACAATTTGCGCCCAACCCTTTCTATTGGCGAGTTCCGTTGCTGAGGCGAGACATGCCCAGAAAGGCCTCCGATCGCATACAAGACCAATCCTATGGGGCAACCGGAGTGGACGGCATGGGGTATCCGATTAAGTGTGAGGACTTGCCCCTTTTCCTTCTCTTGTCAATGTTTCAAATGCTATGGCAAATGGTAGGACATAAGAAATCTGAATCTGAATCAATCAGCTACAAACCTGGTTTAAAGCAAAAATTAATTGACTCTCTAAAATTTAGTTATGATAGTATGCATGAGTGTTTTTTTTTTCATATTTTGTCCTTCCTTTATACCTACCTTGAAGATCATTCAATAAACCAATAACGATTAGCAATTCATTGCATCGGAGAAAGATTAATCAATAGGTTAGGTAATTTGAAGGCTCAAAACTGCGTGCATGCTAGAAAGAGGGAAAAAAAAGGCGAGGTAAGGATGCGCGAGCTAGCCCAATGGTCACTTATCTTGAGTCAAAAGAGAACCCTAAGTTCTCTGTGCAAGCCCATGTTTAATTGAGGGAGCTGCCAGCTGAGTGGGAAGAAGCAGAGAGAATTTCACATATCTTAAATGAATTAGAGGCTCTCCCTGAATTCTCATGGGGTGCAAAAGTTCCAATTGCACAGTTAGAAATGCTGATGCCTTGACCGCTCTAGATGAGTAGTGAAGCTATCCTCATTATCCATCGACTGCTGACTCCTTTCAAAGTTTGAGATCTTTGGTGCTCATGTCCTTGAACTCTGCTACGCACGATACGCATCAGTCTCCTGCCGCCACATAAATTTGGTAACTTAAGGAGGATATGCTTATCGTGGGTGCAGTCGATTGAAGGTAGTGCATGGCGCAACTGCTCAACAACTCCACTTAGAGGTGACGAGTTTTGAGATGTGACATAGTGCAGGAGGTGATTGAACAAGATGATGAGTTGGAAGGGATTGACAACAAGGATGGATCCTCATTGTCGTTATCTTTACAGAGGCTAAAAAGATTGTCACTACAATTTCTCCGGCAGCTGAGCAGTATATGCAGCAAATGCCTCTTGTATTGCCCAGCATGTGTTCATAATAGAATGCCATGCCCTCAGTTAAACAGGGAGCCTCCTGGTGTCTGCAATTCACGAGGGCTTGTCGTCGAGGGTGATAATGTCATTGAAGACCTTCCAATAGACTGAGTAATCTATTGACATGGCAACGGGGAAGGGATTTGACGAGAGAAGATGGTGAGAACCTTCTCTGTTCCTGACTCTCATATTTCTGTTTTAAGGGGACTTACAGTCGACCCTCTCTGTCAAACATGTACTTATTGTGAAAATAATTGTGGCTGTCAAACACGTATTTATTGTAAAAATAATTGTGGCTCACTTTTGATGCACTCTCGAGAAATTTTAAAGTCTTTCTCTGTCGTCTCTTGCTTAAGTGTTGATCATTGCTTCATAGGCAATGAAATCCAGATGAATTGAAGGAGCTCATTATTCACTCCGATGCTTACCAACCTGATTTTCAGATACTCTCGTTACATTCTTAAGATTCGGGTTAAAGAAACTTCAAATTACACCAAGGTTCGAATACCTTCACATAGTCATATGAGATCTTATTTCAAAAAATTTCACAGTTTCTTAGTTCTAACCATGATTTTCTCTCTGTGGACTAATTGGGTAGGGAGTTGAATTTTTCTGAGTGAAGAACAGCATCTATATACTGGTTAAACTCCTTTATTACCTCGTTGTAAAGTTTATTGAATGAAGAAGCATTTCTTTGGGGAATGGTTGAGATTTATCTATGTCCAACAGATCCTGATGACAACCGTGTTTCCAAAGCCCAATACCCTGTTTTGGACTTAATGATAGAGATGCTTATTAGGGTTTTGTGCTTCATCCTAAAGCCAAAGCCCCTAATGTATACAATGTAAACTAAGAATCAGACCACTAACTAAACCCATACTCATTAGTTTGAGGATTAATTGTTTCTATCCTTCTTGAACTAACAAACCATCACAAGTCCAACCCTAATAAGAGGAAACTGTTATTATTTGTACACTAAAAATAAAAATCGACGATTTTTATGGTGGTTCGTGCATTGAAAGTCCAAACAAACCCAAACCCCACCAAAGTAAATTCTAACCATCAAGACTCACCATGAGGTGACTCCTATGCTCAACTGAAGGACTCTTGAATTTTAAGCTTTGATGATATTAAAACATATAGTGCTATGTAGATTGGGCAAAATGAATGGGCATAAGAATGAAGAAACACTGAAGTCTCCCTTCCCATTGTACCCACCTAAGAAAAAAGTGCAAAAATAAAAATTTTAAAAATAGGAATGGAAGCCTATTTGTTCAAGGAGCTAGAAATCTCAAAACAAATTTTCAACTTTGAACATTTTCCAAACCAATGATTTTGGGGAGGAAAGGTTATGCATGCTCCATTTCCTGAACTCATTAGCAAAGAGTAACTAGAATAGGCGGTATGAAAAACAAAATCAATCAGATCGATCCGGATTCAATCTAAACTGTTAGAAAGGTGCTCCATGCTAGTGCACCAAGCAACCACATGATGTGGATGCTATACGTTTCCTTGAAATTTATCAAAGAAATATTCTTGCCAATATGGACAGTTCCTGCCATACAAGAATCTTGCTATATCAGAGAGAGAGAGAGAGAGAGAGAGAGAGAGAGAGAGAGAGAGAGAGAGATTATAGTATATTACTTCGTTACTACTACTACGTAGTAGTAGGTAGTAAGTTAACTAAACTAACTAACGTACGTTCCGTACCCTACCTAACTAA
>NW_006494916.1:7828400-7845190 GCF_000471905.2 Amborella trichopoda | reverse complement strand
TAACGTACTTTGGTCGTCTGTGGTAGGTAGTACGTAGTAGTAAGGGTTAGGTAACGTTACGTAAGACCTACAAACGAACCGAAACCAACGACTCGTACTACGTAGTGTTTGTTCTCTCTCTCTCTCTCTCTCTCTCTCTCTCTCTCTCTCTCCAGGTCTGATGGAGCACAAAATGGGGGGTCAAACAACCGAGAACTCCCCCATCCAAAGGAATCTTCTGGTACCTGCCCCTGGTAGATGATTAAAACAACCCGATTCTTTGCCCTATGTTATGTGACCAAACATTCAGTGTAGGTCTATAATAAAGTTCACCTGAAGAAAACTACGCTAACAAATCAACATAGGAGAGAGAGAGAGGCGTGCATGTGTGCGTGTTTGTGTATGTGAGAGGGCAAGAGACCAAAATCATGGTCACCTTCAGCAGTTCATCTCTTCCAGAGCCTTGCAAGACTTGTATCTTTCTCCTGGTTCTTTCTTGGAGCAATGGCTTAACCACCTGAAGGCCAAATAAATTTATCCAAACCAAGAACGGAAAACCATTTACTACTGAGAAAATACAGATAACTGCTCTGTGTTTTGAAAGAAAGCAAAGAATCCAAAGACGAGCAACGCAAGAACTGGGTGCGACAAAATAACCTTCCAGCAAGCTGAAAAAATATGTGGAGCATTGACAATGTAATAAATCTCGGTCTTCTCAGGATAATTGAGGTCATCGACTGTAGATATCATAGTCAGTATCTGCAGTCAACCACGATAGAAGGCTTAGCAAGAGAGAGAGAGAGAGAGAGGCAAACCTTTTTGCAAAATAAAGAGAAAATAATGTACATTCTAGACCATTAGATTTAACAATTCAGTAAGTGAAACATAGAAGAATCTCGCAAATAATTCAGTTAAGTGAAACATAGAAGAATATCACAACATCAAGAAAGAGAAAGCTACATGCATCAAGTAAAGCACAAAGAAATGAAACTAGATGTACAACCTGGCCTAAGTCATTTATATAGTGTGAGAAAGTGATTAAAAAGGCAACTCAGGTAGGGACTTGCTAGCAAGTCAGCCGTCCAACTAGGTCAAGTCTAAGTCCAACCATAGAAGTTTGGATAAATAAATTTAAAAAATACTAAAATTGGGTAGACTCAGGCAACACCAGATTTTTTTTTGGAATGGAATCATCTTGCTCCTGATCTGGGATAACTTGGCAAGTCCCTTGTTGGCCAGAGCCATTTACACAGCTATGAGAAAGTGGTGATATGGGACAACCATGACAAATGTGGTAAGGGTATATGACCTTAAATATGTCACAAATTTCAATTTTATCACACTGTAGCTGAATCTATTTTGACATGTTCCAATGACATATAATGAATCTATGACACTTTGTGGGTAGAAATGCTACAATCTTGAAAAGAAAGTTTTGGCATTGCTATTATTTTATGATTTCATCTTTGTGTCTCTTACTTGAACACCTCTGGTGTGTGGTACACATTAACCCATGGAGGCATCTGTTCCTGAACAGGGGCAGAAAGAATAGCCATAGTTCTTGATGATGGAAATTTACCCAGTTATGGCTAATCTCCACTGTCCGTCAGTGGTATCAAACAATGGATGCCCTGTCGTGCACCATTTTACCATAATAAATTACTTTTAATATGAGAACAGTAACTTATCAGGGAAAACATGACATTGACTACTCATAATTCCCATAACATTTTAAGCGAAATTCCAGATAAGAAAAGGAGTGTGTTTCTATGGATGTTTACTGTCAAATCAGATCAATAGTCGTGAGCAGGCTTTCTTTTTTTTTGGGTTTATGAGAACAAATTTATTATGTAAAAAATTGAATCAGACAATTAGTGTGACACCTATCTCAAGCTCTAAAATAAAATAAAGCAAAATTTACTATCATCCAGACATATATCAATTTTTCCAGGGAAATTTATTAAACCACGCCTAAAATATCAACCAGTTAAACATTACAATCGTCATTCAAAACACACCTAAAATACCAACTATTCTAACTTATGTGTCCTTTGATGGGCTTTTGAAATTAAATCACAAGAAATGGATGAGATGTTGAATAGTTTATCTCTTCGATAATTTCTGATAAATTTCCATTTTTGGTAATAACTGATTTCAGTCATCACACACAAGAAAATAATACCATGAAGAAATAAGCATTTAACTGTTCATAGTCATTTAGGACAGGCATATGTAACTTTGTAAATCGATACAGTTCAAAGCAAATATGCAGTTCATTATAGAAAGGAATTTATTCAGTCTTAAGGAATTTTCACTAACGTGTATAGACAGTCAAATCATGCACATGATAGTTTTCCATACCTTTATCCTGCTCAATGCTGAAAGTTTCAATCCAGTCATGTCCAAAACTTTCAAACAAGGTCCAATATATGTCCCAAACTTCTGACTCATCATTGGCTGAAAGAAGCAGCAGGGAATGGAAACCAAAAAAATCCTAAAATCATAATGATTTCAAAACAAAGAAGTATGAAACCAGAACTACTTAGGTTCAAAAAAAAAACTACTCAAATGACTAACCAGTAGAACTCGATCTCGGTACTCGTTCATCTGTATGTGTGATTGTACATATTCATCAGCCTGCAGAAGAACAATTAACCTTTATGGGATGGTCTCTTTCTTCTGAGAGTTATTAATATCCTTGCCTTCAGGATCATCAAAAGTTTGCAATTTGTAGAGTTTTTATTTTAAAAAACAAGTCATTAAGTTCAAAACAAAATATATGGTTTAAGGGGATCAGGTCATATATACTTACAGAAGCTTTATCATATGCACTTAAGCCCACTCCAAGGGCAAAAACAGGACGTCCCTGCCCCAGTTAAAAACAAAAAAAATGCAATTTGTCATAAAGATTTAAAAAGAAATTAGATCATAAAATTTTCAAAATGATAGACACACACACACACAAAAGAGATAGATATATATATATATATATATATATATATATATATATAGAGAGAGAGAGAGAGAGAGAGAGAGAGACAGCACATAGTGTGATTTCACCTGTTTACAGTAGCCTGATAATCCAATAAGTTGTGAGTCTCGAACTGAGGTGTAAACTTCAATGGGTTCAATTGGTCTCTGCGTGAAGAAATAAGCATATTATTAATTATTCAAAAGGGCTGATAAATGATTTACATGCACATATAAAGATCATTAGTATGCTCAACATAATCAGCCACCTTGCGTTAGAAAAGAAAATAGTGAAAAATATTTTAAACTTTCAAGGCATGGCATCCAAAGATCCTTTCAAAGTTTCAGGGCGTAGAACCCAAAGATCCTTTAAAAGCTTCAAGGCATGGCATAGAATCCAAAGATGGATCACAGACATGCAAGCATCATGCCCCAACATATCCCATTTAGGCTATGATGCAACAAAAACTTGCAAATGGTTGTCCAATACGGGTTTGATACTTCAAAAGCACACAGAGAATGATCCAATATTGATGCCTTCCCCATGTCCCATTTCATATTGGGGCAACATAGCATTCAGGTTTTATTAGCAAAGAAATTTCTCCAACACTCACAGTAGGATAAACTTGCCAATGCAAAAAGGTGAAAGAAAAAGGAACAAGAAGAGAGAATACACATTGTAGTATCTATCTTTTCTTTTCTCTTTTTTGGACAACTAAAATGTGTAAAATCGATTCTAACTAGAAGGATTCCTTCCTGCATATTTAAAATATAACCTAAATGATTGCCTTCTTGAAACCACAAAGTAAAATTTGTCCAATTTAAGAAATCAATCAATAATCAACCAACTAAATTATCTTCTACAGTCAGATTCCAACTCAATTTTTTGTCCACGGATGTTCGGCCAGAGAGAACACAAGTCTGTAACCTTTATGATAAGATATATGAAAAACAAGATTTTCAAGAACTCAAGGGCGACGATTTCATGGGTACCTATTTATCAAAAAGTGACATGGGTTCAAATTAGATGACTCAGCTCAAGAAAGGATGATCGTGAGACTTCCTAGATCTAGGTCTGAAGTCCAAGGACCAAGCCACCAACAACGTTTCATGAAGCTTTCTGTTGAAGGTTAGCCCCGTTAGATATCTGGATTCGTTCGTCTGGACTCAAAGAGAGAGAAGGGTTGGTAACTAAGACCTTTTCTAGGCCAATGGATCCTTGCAAGTCTATCAATGTTGAAGCAAGAGGCTTACCAATAAAAATCCTGCTGTTCTCTCTTTCCCTACTTGAGATCTTTTATTAGACTTCTTGAGCACCATCAAGTAGGCCCTATTAGAGTGGGCTTATTTGTAGACACTAGTGCTTTAGTGTCAATCACCTACCACGTTTGCCTGACAGAAAGGAATAGAGGGAAATAGAGGCAAAAATTAAATGTTTTAAGAAGAAAAACTGAAAAATATAAAATATACTTGGTGTCTGACTGCTCTTGAAGATACATTACAACCCCAATCGTTTAAATCAAATTGCAAGAAGGTTCTAATGGTACCACCGCTAGGATACAATCAAGCCAGTGAACTGCTTTCTTTCCCTTTGGTTTCAACCACTATAAGAAAGCTCGCCAGAGTCATCTCAGACACATGCAAGTCACTCAAGCTTGGCAAGCTGCTAGGCCCATAACACGCCCCAACAAGGGGGGTATGTAATATATATAGAGTACTCGAGCAAGTACTGTAGAGACCCACCCAAGTACTTTAAAAACTCCGGATGACTCTCCCCAATTAAGAAACTAGCAGGAAGCTACGGCACTTGCCTGAGTACCTACATGAATCTGTGTCCCTTTTCTCATTTCTGACTCTAGACAACCTTAGAGGCACCTATTTGAGCTAAAATTTCAATGACAAACTACTTTTTGGCATGATCTAGCCCCTATATAGATCAGATTTGAGACATTTGAGATATCAAAGTTAGCAATCTAGGTTTCCACGATTTTAGGAATTAGTGATATGAGCAAAAACATTGTGACTTTTTATTAGCCGACCCCAAATACTTGGGATAAGGCTTGGATGATAATGATGATTTCTTTGCAACAGTTGGTCAATCTTTGATGAAAATTTGTGACGTGAGCCTATTTTTGGGTTCGTCATCCAACCATAGACCCGTCTCTTACAAAAAGACAAAACAAAATCAGATTAATGAGATTTCGAATTTGGGTGAACTATTGATTCGACTTTGCCAAGAGTTCGGATCTCTTAGATACGAACTCAAACCCAAATCTGTTTTGGAAGTTTTGATTGGGATTGTCTGAAGAAAGCTTTGACAAGGATTGGAGGCATCGATTTGCATCAAGCGTCAAGATTTCAGGATTGCCTCTAAATTTTTTAGTTTCAGTCTTTTCAATTTAAATTCATAAAACTTACTTATTTTAGCTAAATATAATTGATTTATAGCTAATTATGTATATACTTCTCTATGTCTTTTATGTTTTTCTACAAGCTTTTCTATTTTTTCTGATTTTCATTTTTTTTATTTTTTCTACCTTTTTAAGCCAATAACATCAATTTTTTTTCATATTCCATGTATATATTTTTTATTTTATAGTTTTTTTATTTTTACTTATTCATATATTTTAGCGATTTTTGCGGCATTTTTCCCAATTATTCAGGCTTTTGGGGCTTTCAGGTGGTGGGGTTCAGACTTAGGCTAGTCAACCCAAACTCGCCCGAGTTACTCGGGCCACCAAGGTGTCGAGTCCCATGGCCAAGCCAGTTTTTCTTACACTGGTTTGCACAGTCAAATAATTACTCAACACGATCAATTTATTGATTAGCCAACAAGATAAACATAAACGACCTAGACAAAATCTTTAGCAATGAGAAACTAACTAGGCTAAACGTTTGAGAGAGAAAAACTAGGCTGAACTAAGAATGAACAACTGGGTTGCACTTAGCGGTAGAAAAACCTTCATATAATCAAGAACAAAGTATGCCATTTGTTGGGGAGAGCGAGAGAGAGAGCGAGAGAGAGAGAGAGAGAGAGAGAGAGAAGGTAGTGAGGAGCCCCTTATAATAATTCCTTCAAAGTGGAGATTGAAAAGTGGTCAATAGTCATGAGTTTTAATAATCAAGGTGGCTAATGGCTTAGGTTTTCAAGAAAGTAAGGTGATGGCTTATGTAACCTATATCGCATGCATAACAATTGCAAGTAGGTGAGGACCGCAGCCATGCACATGCCACAACCGGATGAGTAAGTCGACTCGTGCGCATGCATAACAGTGTAGTATGCCAAACAGTGTTATGGCAACAAAAAAATTGCCCAGGGTACAACTTCTACATGTGCCCAAATCTGCACTACTGGATTCTAATATTAAATTCAGACCTAATAAAAGCAATTCAATGACAAAGTTATGTTGCTTGATGTATGCCAGGAGTTGCACTAGACATGATGTGGCTTTCACCAAGGGTGCACTAAATTGGGGTGCTTTCAATTTCTTTGCCAGACATCTGCAAGTGTGCATGCTTGGCGTGGACAAAGGTAAGAGAGAAGGCAACGGGTGTGAACAGGAGCCCAGTGCTCATGTAAAAGCTAGACTTTAAGCATTTCTTTTTGCTACCATTGCCATACACCATTCACCATACGCCATCGCATTGTTACGCATGTACATGAGCAAGAGCCACCATAACCAATCAGTTATGGCATTTTCCATGCTACCATACACATCCATTGGATACCATTACAGATGTGGCATAAGTTACGTAAGTTCTCTTAAATGTACTAGACACCACCTATCTTCTTTCTTAAAACTCATGACCATATGCCTCTTTGATCTTCACTTCTGAGCTTTATAAAGTGGCTCTTGGCCCATTCGTAAAATACCCCCAACTAACACCCTCTCTTCTAGCACCTCCTCTCTCTCCTCACTCTAATTCAGAGGTTTACTCTCCATTTTTTCCTATTAGTTCAGCTTAGCTTTTATCTCTTCAAGCTTAGCCTAGTCAGTTACTCTCTTTAAGCTTGGTCTGCGTCTTTAATTGCTTTAGCTCATGGGCCAATCAACACAAAATCATTTATCATGATTTTCCATAAGGGGTGCAAACCTAAGTTGAAGAAACATGATCGACCATCTTGATTGTACCCAATGGGGTAGTATCATCAGAACCTTGTTACAACTCAATACAAAGTAAGGCAAATCTGAAAATAGGTAAGCACAATGCACCATAGCTGAATACCAAGTCAACTTTACAGTTTCTTACTGTCTTCCCAAAAAGTTGATTTCGCCAATATTTTCCTACAAAGAAGCAAATGAAGATGCTCATTCTATGATGAAAACCACTTGAAATTTGTTTCTTGAATATGCCATCCCTGTTTGTTACTGAAAATGAATCATACGTGTGAGCAAGGCATCTCATCATTATCATCTAAGCCTTATCCTAATTATTTTGGGTCGGCTGAGCAAGGCATCTATATATTCAAAACATTCTATATTATAAATGCAATGTCTATAGGCCATATACTTTTCTAAAAAAATAGAAACTCTATGAGTCATAAATTATTTATTGGGGTACATCAGTAGCGGGCTTTGAACCTGAGAAGTGGTGTTGCAATTTGTCAATATCACAACGAATCATGCCAATGACCAAATCCAATATATCAAGATACCAAACATGAGATTACACCAATAATTAAGATAACAAGTAAGAGATTATATAGTTGCTATGGAGTGGGATCAATTGATACATCTCATAAGGAAATGCTAGAGTTAGAGATCTACCACAAAAATATATTGAAGAATTTTTAGTGAGTAAAAAGTCAAACATTTTTATAGTGTAACTGCATAACTCACCGCCAAGATGTTATCAATGTCATTTTCAACCCTCCAATTGAGTGTGTCAAGCAACTGAAAAAAAAAACACAAAAATCCATTTACATCTTTGAAATTTCAAACATCGAGAAAACACAGGGTTTAATTACTTTGAAGCTAGCAATACAGAATCATTTCAAGACATTGAGGGGTTGGAAACTAGTTACCATTTTGTTTGCTTTGCAAACATTCCCATCTCGTGCTTTGAGGAAGCGCTCCAAAGTTTCCTTGGGATATCCTTGATGCAATATCTGCAAATTACAAGGGTTATATATTCAACGAAGCACATGTTTTATGCCACAGTGCAGTATCATTTCCATTAAGGGACAAAAAACAAATTTACTTCAAAACTATCCCACTGAATATTGTTTTAAGATAACAATAAAATTGGTGAGTCATGCCTAACAATGCTTGATTGTCCAACAAAAACAGCTTAGAATACCTACGGAGAATAGCAACCTTAAGTATAACAGGGAAACTGTGCAACCAATCAACCCAAGATACCTGGGAAGTCGTCAAAATGTTACTTTCCATCCTAAGCATATCACTTTGCTCCTCATGTCACCACATACCTAAAGGTCAAATCGGGAACAACACAATGTGACAAAGACACTTGCGACATATAGATCATCATCATCATCATCCGAACCTTATCCCAACTATTTGAGGTTGGCTATGCGAATCATGTTCCATCATTCTGCTCTATCAAGGACCATACCCTCAGTCAAACCATAAGCCATCATATCTCTTCTCACTACTTCCAATGTTGAGTGACGCATTAGATATTAGACGCATTTGTTGACACTTCTTGGAATTACCGCCATCCATTTTTGGACTTATTGTGCTGGACACAAGCAACATTGTGTGACATTGACATGAGTTTCCAATGTTTGTGCACATCTGGGAAAATCCTGTGTGTGTCCAAAATTTGAGCATGCCAAATAATTGTGGATGCTTGTATCTAAGAATTTGAACCCATGTGTCGAGTCTCATCTAGCAACAACAAATCACCCTACAAAACATATTGGCAAGGAACCCCCATGAGTAGAATTGTAGAAGAGATTCGGTTAGAAACCAAAGTGTAGCAATGGCATCTCTTGCACTTGTTTCCAGGATCCAGTACATGACTGTTTTTATGCCCATAACATATTAGACGGACGGTTCCCACAAAAAGAAAAAACACATTAGATGGATTTGCAATTTTGCATTACCATCATAAGGTTGGAACATTTCAGATTCCGGTAATTATGATTTGAATAACCATCTCAAGGTTGGAACATTACTCAAAACAAAAGGTCACAATTCAAATAGTTGAATGATATTTTCCTGTTTATTTGGCAAAAGACTGGGCTTGCTTGCATGTTCGCCATTGGGAAACTAATATTCAGCCTATGACACAATGCTTTTTTGCTGAAACTAAATATCCCAAGATAAAAATTATTGTCATCAAACATAAGGATTAAAACATCAATAAAACTTCACAAACAAACCCTACAAAGTTAGATGAACAATGTACTTAATGCATGGCATTGATACACCAATTCTTCAATGATTCATCTTTCCACAGTGGTGTGGTGGGGTCAAAAGCTAACATAGATACTCAACAACTTATTTCATATCAAAGGTGGACAAAAAAGAGTCAAGCAAAAGAAAAAAGGAAGAAGGAAAAGAGTTAGCCTATAATAAGCACAATTACCTCAAAACACTTCTTCAAACGCTCATCAACTGCATCAGTTACCGAAACAAAACACTTGTGTCAAATAAGCTCCAAACTAAAGAAGTTAAAGAAAACAAATATAACCAACAATCCTAAGTCTATCATGATCATACTAGAGAATACTATTACAAAAAGGATGTTTGATTGCCTCATCCAATCAAATTAGCAAAGGGGAAATGTGTACAAACACACTAAAACAACATTCAATGGAAATGTATGCAATTGTTTGAAGAACTTATATATTTGAACCTTAGCGTGATAAAGCAAGAGAAGAAAGCATACGCTTTTCTGTAAAGGAGATCATTTGATCAATGGACTCTGGGTCACAATAATCCATCTTAGAACCAGTTCCTTGGTATAATACCCGCTCCTTTAATTCCTCCTTTACTTCTATATCTCAAAAAGATACGAACATATGAAGTTTCTATAAACAAATGATCATAAAACGCAGTGAATCATGTAATAATTCATTAAAATAAATAAATGAACAGGAGCACGTAAATTGCAATGAATCACGTAACAATTCATCAAAATAAATAAACAAACAAGGGCATGCAATTTATAATCTAAGGCATTTATAGCACAAATGTAAAATCTTCTCATATAATTCATGAACATTTACTTCACAGTATATAACTGGGATACAGCCATCGAGTAAGTGCAAATCCACTGCTTGTGACATAAATAAACAAATAAGTAGATGAATAAATATATAAAAAGTGGCCATCAAATGCACATAGGACATCGACAAAGGAAGTGGGGTGGAGCCTCAAAGTTCACTTCTTCTCAAAATTGCACAAATTTGAAGCATCTATTAAGCAATTTAGTTATCAAGCTCTGAAATTATAGCACACTCGTCAGCTAAGCAGCTAATACCAAATGACACAACTAATCAAGATAATTCCGACGGATTAGAATGCATATTCCAGTTTTGATCCTGCACATTGTATCACTCGATTAGATTTTAGAGGAAAGATCCAGTCCATTTTCTATTTATTTCTGTCCATGGACCATTAATGGGATCCAAAGCTTATTGGAATAAAGCAAATAAGGAAAGAAGAAAGTAAATTAATTTCCAAATATATGACGTAGTAATATGCTAAATTTTTGGTGCTACAGTTTAGAGTCACAACGAATTTAGAAGAAAAAAAACGATTGACTTGTTGACATCTAAAGATAACTAGAGCTTCATAATTCCAAATATTTAAACATTAAATATGGTGTTAGAGTATATAACACGCAAAGAATGCCACCAAATTGATGCAAAATTGGGGGGGGGGGGATAAATAAACAAAGCAAAAAATCAAATCTAATGTACTATTTAAATTTAGGACAAAAACCCATTAAAAAATAAAAAATTGTTCATATGGATCAAATATTAGTCGATTCCAGTAAAAAACCGGTAGAGAGAGAGGGAGAGAGAGAGAGATGCCACATGTCCAATCATATTTCATCAAATTCAGAGTAAAATGAGAGAGTTCAGAAAAATGGGACTAAATCTCACCTCAACAGAAGGATTTCGTCCGAACCAGAGCGCCATTTTCACATGAGAAAAAACATATTTTTTCTCAAATAAATCAAAATATAGACAACCCAGAGCGCCACATTATGCACGGAAACTCGAAATCAGCCAAAAATTAGGGCTTTCAGGTCAGAGATTGACAAATTTTTGGGCGATTTTACGAGGAAAAAATTGAAGAAATAAAGAGAAAAAAGAGAAGATTAAAGGGTACACTCACTGGTAGGCTGCGTTTAAATGCAACTATTTATACTTTTGACGAAATAAATTTTTTTTTTAATTATGAGGTTCGAAATTTTGGACCAATTTCGTTTGTTGCGAGACGGAGCCGAAACTCCGGCCGGCGAAATTTCGGATCTCGGAAAGAGAGGGCGCACTAATACACGACAATAAAGGGCTGGCAACGGGGCGGGGCGGGGCGGGACGGGGCGGGGAGGGTCCAGGTTTTATAGAAACCAGACCCGACCTAGACCTAAACCCGAAAATATAATGTGAGACCTGGATTCACACCCAGACCCAACCAAACCCAATTGGACCCAACCGAAAAATTAAAATATCTATATATTTTAATATATTTTCACATATTGGGAAATGTGAGACCCAGACCTGAATAGTGTTCGGGTCTAAGATTTGGACCCAGCCCCGATCCGACGAGTCCAACTTTTGGACCCATATTCAAGTCGGGTCTAACCATCAGGTCTGGTCCATTGTCACTCCTAACACATCTAGTGCATGAGGTGCAAACATGTGGCCCCAATATAGGTTTGACCCAACCTGATTGGAACTTAGTTGCACCTAGATTTGGGGGTTTAGGTCCTTGGACCCAAATTTGACCGGTCAAGTCGTATTGAGTTGGTTTGGGTCTAATGGACCTGAACTAACTCGATAAGGTCCTTGGATTCAAACCTAGCCTAAGTCGAGCCCCTGCCAAACCATCCAGATCCTACCTGTTGGGTTCAATTTTTGGGTCTGGACCCGAACTCTTGTTGAGTCAACTTGGCCCGATTGCCACCCCAATTGTGCAATGCACTTTTGAACCTCAGTGCCCTTTTAGTTGCAGTTGTTGTTATAAGGAAATGTATGCAATGAGATTATTTATTTATTGATACGAGGTCACAATTATCATTGGCCATAGGATTTGTAAATGGGTGGTTGAGGATTTGCACAAAGTCCTCGACACTTTCATCTATTGTATTTCATGTTCAATGGCTAAAAATAATTGTGTACCAAAAATAAATTGTCTCATAATGTAAAATCCTTTACTATTATTAGATGTGTAAAGGATGACTCCATGGTATATTTATCAGATGGAATAGCATATTGTGTGTCCAAGAACTTGCGAGTTCACCGTAGTATTTCATAGATTTAGGATGTAAAAACATCTCCACTCACTATAAATATATTTTAGTGAGATCTTGGTTTAGATATTGACCCATAAATTTTGGAAATTTGAAATTTGAAAAATCACTACCATTTTTAAATTTAAAAATTTCCTTATTTTTCCAAATTCATGATCTTGGTCTAGATATTGACCCATGAAATTTTGGATCCAATATCTATCTTTAGGATAGATCAGGAACCCGTAAAATTTTGAGTCCAAAGTCCAAATCTAAAATGAGTTTTGAAAGGGGACATATATACAAGTGCATGGACTGATGCACATTAGAGTGATTAGATGTGATGAAACTAAAAGATTATATGCTCCCACGGGAGCATGTCTCGTATTTACTCCCTCTAGTAAAAGAACTATGTAATTTTAGGACCCAGATTTTGTTATGCAGACCAACAAAAATTTTAAAAAGTAAAAAATATGAAAAAACTAATAAGCACTCTACTTTTGCTTGCGAACGATAACATGTTAGGATTGAGCAGAGAATGTCAATCCGATATTTGGATAGCCAAATCTCAGTAATTAGAAATTTAAAATCTATGTTTCAAGGAAATTTATCAAAATGGATCTAAGATAGTAACTATTTAACATTTTACTCATTTTTTTATTTGGTAACTAAAATACACATGATCTTGAAACTGGGTAAAATATTAAACAATTGATAAGCTAGTTACATGTTCTAATAAATTCTTTTTGTAATTTTAATACGGACTTGAAAAAACACTCTTCAATAAGCCTTTTGCCTGATAGGGTAAATGCATAGTTTGCTCCCACGGAGTATGCTATGAAAAATGCCATTTTTATTCTTATTTACAACAGCATAATGTAATGTCCTTCGTTTCGATTCGAAATAGGCAAAAGACAACAAGGAAGCTTTTATAAAAAATAATTTTCTTTTCTTTCTCTCTCTCCACGTGCATATATTATAGGTGAAGTTTGCATGCATCCATAGCTGCAGAGGCCACGTGCATATATTATAGATGAAGTTTGCATGCATCCATAGCTGCAGAGGTAAGGTGCACCTTTAAATTTTATCATGGTATATAAATTTGATGTAAAATATTTTTAGGATTATTTTAAAATTTATTTTTATATCTAATTATAAAATTTTAAAATTTAAAAATGATTAAAATCAAGTACATTTATAAACATATGAAAGTCTTGAAAATAGACGGTGTAGATAATATCTTGTAAAATGCTCTATTTCTGAGACTTAAAATCCTTTTATTTTTCATGGTCATACATATCGATGTCAAGATGATCAATCAAAGGGTTTTTCAACATTAAAACTACCTCTTCCTACGGATTTTTGAGGTGCATCTGTAGTTCTACATTATAAGGTTGCATCCTCATATAAACTTTTTCCTTATATTATATTTGAAGGAAATAATCTATGCTTTTTCTATAAAACATTTCAAGCTAGGGGAATGGACCCGGACCGATGCCTGGACCCGACATAGGTCCAAGAATTGGACCCGGTGGGTCTGATCCGAGTCCATGTGGACCCAAACCAAATAGTGTTATTCTATAAATCATATTTAATATTTTAATAATATTTAAATGAATATAACTATATAATTTAATTATAATATTTAAATAACACATATATTTATTTAACATAACATTTAAATATATTTAAATATATATATTTTATTTTTGGATAGGGTCCAGGTCCAAGTCTGAGTGCAATTAGGTCCGGGTCTAGGTCCCAATCCAACCGGACCTTATCCGACCTGTTGCTATCCCCGAATTACAACCAATTTTCGTATATATTATGAATTCAATATCACTAAAATATTTAAATTTTAGAAGTTGCCTTTTCCTCCCGATAGGTCTAAAGAAATGAGGTTTCAAAGATAATCTTGTGTTAGAGAAAAGTTCATAAATTAAGAAACTATTAGTATATAATCATAGATCAATTTGATTCTATGTAACGTGGGCATTGCATATTTGTAATTTTCTGTAAATATTTATGCACAAAATATACGACACCCGTATTCGTTGTAGTTTTTATGTGTGTTTGTACACCGAAGATACGACACTCTGACACTTAAGAAACCTGTGTGCTCAATTTTAACATTTATTTTTTAAATATTATTATAAAATAATTAAATATCACTTAAAATTGCATCTCCTTCTTTTAAATGGTGCAATATGTTGGTATTTTTTACCCCCATATCTTCACACTGATACGGACATACTTATCATGTCTACATGACATAGATTTGGCAAATGGAAATCTAATATGAGATCATGGAACTACATTTATGCACATTAATTCATCAAGTACACTATCTTGAAATCAACTACTTGGAATATGGGAAAATTCATCACACGGGAGCATTAAATTGCCACATAACTAAATAGGATGTGAATTATATGATAAAAAAAGTTTATATAAAGTGTCAACCTTAAATTATCTAAACTATCTATTTTCAATTTTAAAAAAAGTTTAGATATGCTTGATATACCTGTAGACACCTCGATCTCGACTGGAGAAGTTATGGATAGGTTGAAATATCCCAGGCAGACTATCAAGATATTTTAAACCATTCACCCCATTGAAACCCTTTTTTAGTAAACCTAGCATCCACCAAATCCATATTGCCCCAGTGTGACTGAAGGTACTAAGAAGCGAGACAAAGCAAGACATAATTAGAACACGTTGACCATGAAGCATTTCAGAAGAAAATGCTCTGATGTTACCTCAACTGGCATCGAAGCCCTACCAAAATTTCGATGGCAAGATACCAAAGGCACATCAGTCGCAAAACGCGCGACCAAGGCAGGCAGACACTCGGTGCCATTCCCAACAGCGCCTAGACCCAGGCCCCTGGTGAGCTCCAGAATGCCCAAAAGACCGACGGCAGTACTGATGGCACCAGCTCCATTCCAACTAGCGTCAGGTCCCGAGACCTCCACCAGGTGGGAAACATCCCGACCCATGTGACTAAAGTGGCGAGCTAACATGTCAGTTCATACCTGTCGACATGGCAGGCCTGTACTGATATGTCATACACCAATATGGCTCAAGGCTGTCGAGTTTCTATTGGTTGATGATCAGACGAAGGTACAACCAAGGCGACGTGCCAAGTGGTATCTAGCGCCATTCCAAATGCGACGGTGCCAGTCAGAATAGCTTCAAGTTGTGGTTGGTCTATCCAAACCAGACTAGAGTTACCAGAACACGACACGTGTCTAGAACAGTGTTTGAAAGCAGTAAGAATGTCCAGTACCATTACCAATGGCATCAAACACTGACAGGTCCGTATTAGGTTGCATTAATGAGCAATTAATGTTTGCTGACAATCATTATTACGACATTAATGACATGGCGCCATTTCAAGTGTCGCCAAGTTTTTGATAGTCCGAAAATTGCACAAAACCAATCTTCAGGTTGTCCTGTGTCCATTTTGCCTATAAATAGCTCATTTTACCTCAGGCTTACGGTCCGAATTTGCTTATTCTTGTGCCTAGATTATGCTCATATTCCCTAGTATTGATCCCAAGTATAAGCTTGAGAGAAAAGCCCCAAGGTGAGCCCACTTGAGCAACCTCTATTCTACCAAATTTTTCAATCCAACACCAAAACTACAAATTCCTTTAAGCCACACTTTCAAACCAAAGGCGGTCCGGATAATCAAACATTTTAGGCCCTCATCTTCTCATTTCTACTTGCCCCGTTAAAAACCGAAAAAGTTCGAGATTGACTGTGCAGTCATATGATTTGAATCTGCGCCGACTCTGGGTGTCAGGCTTGGGGGCCCAGCCTAAATATTGTTTTCTTTCTTTCTTCCTTTAATGTTCTAGCATTTATTTTTATTTTTTAATTATATTTATGATCTTCCTCATTTCTTGATATAAATCTCTCTTTCCTTTTATTATCTCTTGCATTTACTTCCTCTTAACTACATCTATTTTTCCCTATTTGCGATGGATTTATGTCTTATTGCCTTCTCATTTAATCTAGACTTTAATATGCATAGTTAGTTATATTTAAAAAAAAAAAATCTTCTTTTATTGCATGATCATTCTATTTTTTTGTTGTTTTGCATTTATTTCTTTTTGTTGGTGGTGTTTATTTCTCTTCGTTACTTTTTTCAATTAGTAATGTAGATCTTCTTCGCTCCCTATATCTCTTGTATTCTTCATTAAGTAATCATTCTTCTCTTAGTAGTATTTATTTATTGCTATATTCATTGTGTCCATCCATTTTTTTTATCTTGTTCTTTCATGATGTAGATCTCTCTCTCTCTCTCTCTCTCTCTCTCTCTCTCTCTCTCTCTCTCTCTCTCTCTCTCTCTCTCTCTCTCTCTCTCTCTCTCTCTCTCTCTCTCTCTCTCTCTCTCTCTCTCT
>NW_006494916.1:7801235-7828378 GCF_000471905.2 Amborella trichopoda | reverse complement strand
TACTTACTTACGTTACGTTTATTAGTTTACTTACTTACGTTACTTACTTACGTTCTTCTTACTTCTTACTTTACTTTCTTTCTTCTTCTCTCTTCTCTCTCTCTCTCTCTCTCTCTCTCTCTCTCTCTCTCTCTCTCTCTCTCTCTCTCTCTCTCTCTCTCTCTCTCTCTCTCTCTTTCTCTCTCTCTCTCTCTCTCTTCTCTTTATTAAATAGTAGTTTTTCCCTTTGTAGCGAATATTTTTCTTGGTTTATTATTATATATATGTCCCTTCTTTGTTTCTCCCATTTGATAGTATGGATTTTCTTTCTTCTCACTCCAATCTTTTATCTCTTTTATTGTTTTGTTGTTTTCTCTTTTCTAGTTGCATTTATTTATTTCAATTTGGTTGTGTGTTTCTCTTTTTCTCCTCTTACTCATTTAATAATATAGCTCTCCCCGATCTCTTACCTACTTTATTTAGTACTTGTTTGTTTTCCTTTATTATACTTTTTTAGTTTAGTTAGGGATGTTTGCTTTAATCCATTTTTTTTCTCTTCATTGTATAGTTTAAATTTCATCTCTTCCATCCCTCTCATTCGATACTCTCTCTTACATTTATTCTATCTTTTTCCGTTACATTTTGTTAAGTAAATTAGTCATCCTTATTCCCTTCTTGTTGTGTCTATTTTTCTTTCTTTTTATTATTTTTTATTAACAACTTGTGTTCATCTATTTCTCTCTTCCTCTTTCAATGAGTCACTCTCTATTTCCCTCTTCCTCTTTCAATGTATCACTCTCTATTTCTCTCTTCCTCTTTCCATGTGTCACTCTCTATTTCTCCCTATCTCACTTATCTTAGTACTCTTCTTAACAATCTTCCCTCTATCTCTCTCTTGTACCTAGTTTTATTGCTCTCATTACATCTTATTTATTAGCATTAGTTTTCTTATTTCCTTCTCTCATTTTTTTTTCCTCCATGTTGTACTATTATCTCTATTCGCATCTTATACTTATCTCTTTGCCTCATTGATGAGGACTTCATCTCTTTTCTTCTTCTTAATCATGTTCGTATCTAAATCATTCTCTCCCTCTCTTTTATTATTATGTTATACATGTTTAGATTAGATTTATTCTCTTATCTTCATGTTTTTTAATTTCTTATTCTTCTTGCATCTTGTAGTTAGATTATTTACTCATGTTTATTTGTATATTTCTCTTTCTAAACTTATTTTCTTAAAATCCTTTTTTACCCCAAACCTCTTTTTGAAAAGCTTTCTAGTTGAGTTCTAAAGTTAAGATAGGAGTGAAGCCGTCTTTGTTTACGATTTGAGAAGGATAAGGTCTTAGGACCAATTCTCCCTCGGAGCGTAATTTGACAAAACTCATACTCTATCAACTCATCGATTTGTTTGCACCCGAAACCGGCGTGGGGGTGAAGTCCCATGCCCACAATTTCAAGTATAAACATTACTTAAAAATAGATCAGCATTTTCGTAGCACTGGAACTATATCTTTTAACAAGATTTAAAGGTTCACCTTAATTTGGTTGTTTAAGGTTGACAACTTATACAAACCATACATTTATATAACTTTAATTGTTTTTACCAAAGTTATCAAATTTTATTGCTAAAAATTAGACCAGAATTACATCATTCAAGATAGAAATAGACTCGAGCGAAACACCTCTTATGGCTACACCATTGGCAATACCATTGGCTTCCCTATACACATAATGGAAAGATATCGACAACATCTCCGCCAAATCTAACACTTGTCCCCAAATTGACCGAAGCGTCCATGGAACTCTTTGCTCCTCGTTCCACCACCTTATCACGTTTAAAGAATTCCCTTCCACCATAATAAAATGTTGGGTTTATGTGGCTTTTAAAGGTCTTATGAGTGCTTGTAAAAATGAAATGATATAGTGGAACATGAACTCAGTGGGAGTATGGTCTCTCGTGGACCATACTAAGCAAACAATGTTTGCTGATACCAAACTGTGCTTGACGATCTAGGCCAGTCAGTTGGGAAAAACCATGTTACCTAGGCATAAAGGACAAACTAAGAAGGGTTCTAATGGGCTAGCCCTTGATGAGGTTAGAGAATATGCCTGGATGAGTAAGCCGAGGGACTGTGTGACCCTTGTATGTGAGGGCGGCTTACAGAGACGGGGGCCAAAGCTTCATCCATGTGCCATCACGCTTCATGTATATCGATAAATCTTTCAGGAAAGCCAAAAATTCACCTTTTATGGTGAAGCGTATGCATGCGCGAGAGATACCCCTATGCACCATAGGAGTTGTGGTCGCATCAGGTCTTTGTGACCTTGACTCGTCTCTAGGGGATGATCTAAAATCCACAGACTAGGATTACGACCCCTTGGCTCATCGGCCAAACTTTGGTGACCCGTTAATGAGCCCCTGCTTGGACTATGGGTCATGGAAAACACTGGGTCGGTCTGATAAAGCAAGTGTGGTTTGTAGCCCACAATTGAAGGTGGAGTGGCCCATGATTGTTGATTCATAAATCATATGGATCATTTTCCCATCAAATTAATTTAATTTGGTTTGTTTTATAATGAAAATTATTTTAGAATTTTTATTTGAATTTATATTTATAATTTTTAGATTTATAAAATTAAAGATATTGATTTTACAATGGTTTAAATATTCGAATAATATTCTAAAATATTTTTATTAATTTTAAATATATAAAAATATCATGGGGGCCTGTTGAGTACATGGGCCCACCATATTTTTAGAAGGTGGCCATGAGTGCCTCCCTTGGGTGGCATACCCCACCCTTATTCTCTTTCCTATTTTTTTGTGATATGGCATGTGGCCATATGGTTGGAAGATATTGACTAAATATTGACTTGATATATATTTGAAATATTTTATGGAAAGATTGAGTAGACTTGTGCTATTTTATGGTATGCACAATATTTTGATTAGATTTAATTTATTTAATTTCAATTGATGGGAAAATGGTTTAGGAAAGGGGGATAATGATTCATGCACTTTCCATAATATTGATGACCCATCTAAGGAATTTATGGCTCAAATCTTTCACCCCACAAGTCATCCAAGATCAATGGTTCATATTCAATCTCACAAAAAGAGGCAAGCCAAGGAAAACCTTAAAAAACCCTAATCTTATTTAAAACCTATAAAAAGATATTGTCTCTACCCAAAAATCTCTGCACCTTATCTTTTGTATCAAATTGTTATCTTTTTCTCTCATATCCCACAAAGAGGCATACCCCACTTAGAATTTCTCTCTCTCTCTCTTAAAAAAAAAATTCTCTCTCTCATGAAAGCCAAAGGGGGCATGCACCACTCTCTTATCTTTGATCTCTCTCTCCCACATTGTGAAAGAACATAAGGGTTTACGTTATGGAGTTATTCTCTCTCTTATCTCTCAACTATGGATTTATGGCTTAGGGTTTTAAGTTTAGCAAAAAGATAATCCATCTGTCTCAAACTAGGTTGCTAAGAGAATTCACCTAGGGTTTGATTTTGTGATCAAAGGGATTCATGTTCTATTGGTGTGGCTTGGCTTAAACTTGCTTTCCCGATTGAGATTGAAAGTTGATCATTGATCCCTCGCCATCGGATGGTGGTGACCCGGTGTGGGGTGTAATAAGCCTGGTTGAGGTAATCTCCAACACTCTTCCTTTTGTTTTTTGCAAATCTTATCTTTTATTCTCCAGCATAATGCATAGTTGTTTCAATGACATCAAGTTGTTAAAGTATTAGTTTTATTGTTATGTTGATTTTATTTTGAAATTTATCTTATTGTAATAAAGATCACTTATAAGTTATCTTTTGCCAAAAGAAATGGGTGAAGAAAAAAAAAAAAAAGTATTCCTCGGTAAAAGATCACATAGGTCTTTCTTTCATAAAATTCCCCAAATTCATAGATTTAATGAACAATAGTCCTCTTAGCAAAGCTGTGAATTCCGCAAACTTGGCAGTTGTATAACCGATAGGTCCTGCATAAGCGAGGATAATTGTTTCAGTCCAATCTCGTACTAATCCTCCAATACCTGTTTCACCCGGATTATCAAGGGAACTACTATCAAAGTTTAACTTTAAGTACCCTTGAATAGGAGGTAACCACCTACCTACAGGCATTGTCCTTACTATATTAGAGAAAGTAAGGTTCACTAAGTTTAACCTTACATCAGTCTCAGTGATACCCCTATCTTCTTTAGTGATAGATAGCCAGTTCTCAGTGGTATGGAACATACACTAAAGGATACGATCAAAGGAATTGACAGCCCCTTCAAAGGTGTATCGATTACGCTCTTTCCATATCTCCCAACACATTGCCTTTTTAATTATTTGCCACAAGATAGCTTGAAAGACCAGTTGTGAAATAATACCCAGCATATCATGAGGTAAAGCCACCCTAAAACCTAACAAATTTAGAAAGAATTCCCAAATTTTTGAAGCAAAACGACAATGTACAAAAAGTTGTGAAACAGATTCCCCGTTCTTTGCAGAACAAGCAAACGTTGGACAAAACCTTACCTCTCTTGATAAGATTGTCTAAGGTCAATATCTTATTTTGCTCAGTCAACCAAATAAAGCATTGTGCTTTATAGGGTATCGGCCACTTCCATACTTCAACGCTCTATAGCAAAGACTATATGTGGTGATCATGGAATAGTAGGGAATACATCGGTTTCACCGAGAACAGTGCATCATGTATATGCTCCCATATCATCTCATCAGCAATAGTGCAAGAAATAATTACTTCCTGCAGCTACGATAACAGTGATGTAAATTGCATCAGCATATTCTCTGGCACTCTGTTATATGGAAATTGAATATTCCGTATCACCTGCTCCCTTACTAATTTGTAAGTGTCAATTATCAAGGCATTAAGATTAGAAACTTTAGCAAATAAATCAGGAAAAGATATCTTCAATGGGCAGTTACCTATCTACTTTTGATGCTAAAAAGAAACTTGAGATCCATTCCCCCCACACCACCAGATATCTCTATGAAGATAAGCTTTATATACAAAGATATCTCTCGAATAAATCGACCGAGATGAACTTCTTCTACTCCCTCCAATCCAAACTCCAAAGCCATCTATATCATATTTTGCTATAAGAACCTTACACCAAAGCTAATTTTTGAAGAATGAACTGTGCTACCACTATTTAGTTAATAAAGCCTCATTCATCAGAGAAATTCTTCTAATGCCTAGGTCCCCCTTCACATTTAGGGATACATACCCTATACTCATTTCAACAAGTGGTATTTTTTGTCCTCCCCAAAAGAACCCGATAAAAAGTTACGCATCATCCTTTCGATTTTCTTGATCACACTCGATGGTATTTTCAAAAGGGACATTTGATAAATTAGTGTGCTTGTCATGCAAGACATCAACAAGGTTACTCTTCTCCCAAGAGACAGGTACTTTGGTTTCCATAAATCCAGTTTCACTTGAGCACACTGAATCACTTTATCCCAAACTGACAAAGGAAATGTTGCATCATAAATTGGCATCCCCAAGTAAGTAATGGGGAATGTATCGACCTTACATCCAAGAGTCAGAGCCAACTCCTCAACTATATCTGCACTACAATTGATCCCAACCAAATATATTTTTGTAAAATTAACTTTTAGCCCCACAGCCAATTCACAACACTTTAAAAGGCTGTCAATATTCTCAATATGCTCCTTCTTTGCCTCAGTAAATATCAATATGTTATCTGCATACTGTAGATGAGAAATAATAGGTCCATCCTGACCAATACGAAAGCTAGAAAAGTTACCCCTATTCACCACATTATTAATCATAATACTAAAACACTATGCATAGATTGATGAAAAGAAAGGGTGATAAAGGGTCTCCCTGACGGAGGCCTCTAGAGGTTTTGAAAAATCCTTTTCGCTAACCATTAATAAGCACCGAGAAGTGCGCAGCGGATAAGCAACCATAAATCATTTCACCCCGAAACCCATCCTATTCAAAACTTCTAAAAGAATGCTCCACTTAACTATGTCATAGACTTTTGTCATATCCAATTTGATCACCATACCTAGTTCTTTACTTTCAACTCTTGAATGGATACATTCTTGAGCCACAAGCATACTATCAGTTATCAACCTGTTTTGGATAAATGTTGTTTGAGGTTCTGAAATCACAAAATTCAACACCTTCTTAAGCCTTATCATCAAAATCTTAACAATAATTTTGTACAAGCTAGTCAACAAACTAATAGGCCTAATATTTGATAATTCCACACTGACATATTTTTTTGGGATTAGAGCAATAAAAGGCGAGTTTACCCCCTTAAACAACTCCCCCCTTAACAAAAATTGTGCACCATCCCCAAAAGATCCCCACAAAGCATTGACCAAAACCTATGAAAAAAGCACATAGGGAAGCCATCTGGCCCTGATGCCTTATCCTCTGCTAAAGAAAAAACTTCCACATTCAACTCCTCCATTGACACATCCACCTCTAGCTGAGGTGCCAAGTCCACATAGAGGACTTTAAATGGAATACGATCCATTATCGGGGTAAAGCGCACTTCCAAGGTGAAGGTGTTACATAAATGTTCAATCACAGCCCAATCACGGCCATCATGATCATCTTGCTCAACCCCCTGGATCGATAAACCAGAGATGTCATTATGCCTCCTACGAGCACTAACAATAGCATGAAAATACTTAGTGTTCAAGTCACATTTCTTGAGCCTTTTACTCGCGACCTCTGTCTCCAGTAAACTTCCTCAAGCCTACGGAGTTCATTCAAGGAATTAACATTTTCAATCCTAGATAGAACATCTTCCAACACACTATCTATTTTGGCTCCTAAGTGGTGCCTATTTTCCTTCTTCCAACAAATCAGCTTGTGCTTAACATTAAGCAATTTTTTGTACAACAGAAAGTCTAAGGAACCATAGGTGATAGTATTTTCCCAGGTTGCTCTAATGAAATCCCCAACCCCTACTTCATCCAACTATCCTATCTCCAATCTAAACGGCTTTGGACCACCCAAAGAGTTACTTGAACTCAGTAATAATGGCATATAGTAAGAAGACAATCGAGGCAAAGCTTTCAAGTAGCCAAATGAAAAAATTTCAAAAACTCATTAGAGACTAAGAACCTATCAAACTTGGTCATGATAAAATTTATAAGACTATTATTCGTCCACGTATATGATGCACCCAACAAAGGCATATCAAATAGTCTATGATTTTCAATAAAATAATTGAACAGTCTCATAGAGGAATTAATACGGCCTCCTAAGGAAGACTCCCCAGGCCATCTTATCAAATTGAAGTCTCCCCCAACACAAAACGACAAATTAAATGCATATAAATTCCCCGACAATTCATTAAGAAACTATTCTTTGAGAGCCATACTATTTGGTCCATATACATTCAAAAGGCCCCATGAAAAGTTGGGCGCAAGACCATTAAAGAGCACAGCTAACCATCTATCACCTTTAGAACCTCAAAACTTTGTAGAATCTGGGGATTCCACAGAACCCACAAATTACCCGAAACCCCTATCGAGTCGATACTTTCAAAACAAACTAATCCAAAACTCCAAACTTCTCGAACCTCAAATAGAGTAGGACTGGGAAGCTTGGTTTCTTGCAAATATAACACATCTGGCTTATACTTCTAAACTAGAAAGCAAACATCCCTTTTCCTACCCACATCCCTTAAACCCCTTACGTTCCAATTTAAAATTAACATAAACAATGGTTAGATGAAGAACCTGGACCTTCAACATCAAGCTCAACGAATTGACGCCCCAGCACGTGTGCCACTTGTAAAGAGTTTGAGCTTTCATCTGAACTAACTGCTATCGAATCATCTTCATTCGAACGATGCTCTCTAATCAACAACTGAGGGCCTCTAACTATCAATCTGGCTGAAAACCTTGAAGGTGCAGCCGACTTCTTTTCTTTGGCTCTGGATGACTGCTGAACCACACTCTTCTCCTAGCTAGGAGAGCCCATGGGGCAAGAGGATTTGGCTTTAAGAGCTAACCCAGCATGCTCCATCTTAGTTACCTTCTCTACAGCCTTCTCATCCTCCTTTTTTGTCATTCTCTCTGATGTCTTCGTGCTCCTGATATCCTGTAACACCATAGCTATCGGAACACTATAGTCTAGTCCCATATTGTCAAGCATCACACGGTTCTGACGATCCTCCTTCTCACCCACTTTAACATTGTCTGGTGGAATTACAGCACCCACCACCATAAGCGACAAGCCTTTTAGGTGAGGAACAACAAGGATAGGAGGTACGATCTCAACCACCACCATAGCCAACATGGGTACGAAGAAATCAGGGTCAAGCTTCTGACCTCCTTCACTCCCCACCTCTGAAACAAAGGCCCCAACCTCCACAACCAACTCCCCATCATCTTCTTCTGATTTCGACACTGGAATAATATCCATCGAGTCAACCAAGAACGGATCAAACAATAGCCTCTCACTAGGGATCGTCCTCTTATTCGCAACTCTCCTATACGGCACGAACTCCATATTATCAACCAACAAGAACAGACATAGTAACAATCTAGAGATATGCTTTGAGGTTGCCAAGATAAACTTCAACTTGTATAGGATGAAGGCACTCCACTGACTTCGGGGCCCAATCCACAGAGTCAACCTCCTTCTCAAAAAGGTAGCATTCAAGTCGGTCCACCTTCCATATCTCTTCAAGATATCTCCCAGCTACAATGTCCACTCCAGCCGCCTTTTGGGTATCATCATGTTAAGAGTAGACGATGATGGTCCCGTGTGATCCACCCTAGAAGAAAAGTTACCATCTTTCATCACTGTCCCTTTATCCATTTCATCACCTATAGATACCTCCTTATCCTCCAGGAAACGGCCAACCGGAATCCACACTTTTCAGATTTTCAAATTCTTTGCATTTCGTCTATGACATTTTTCTCCTTAGGCGCTGATTACGAGATGTCGCACACCAGAACAATTTTAATTTAGCCTCTCCTTTACACCGACTTGTTGAATCCCAGCCGGAGTCTGCTTCGCTCTTCTTCTTCTCACTATAGTCCACCCTTCATCAACAATCCCATCAAAAATTGTCACCACCTGATGTCGAGGATTCACCGAAGCAACCTCCGATTCCAAGTGCACATCAACCAAAACCAGGTCGTGGCCGACCTGTAATCTGATTTGTGTTCGGCATGGAACTCTCAAAAATCTTTTGATTCTCACCCTTAAAAAAGAAGCATTGGGACCTCCTAGTAGCTTATTATCAATATCGCAAAATGCCCTGAAGGAGTTGACAATTTTTTTAAACACTGCCACATTCCACACATGAAGTGGAATACACCATAGTCTCACCCAAATAAAGCCCTTCTACACAAAAGAATAATGTATCGTGGGATTCCATTCAATCAAAGTCATAAACTTACCACGAACTCTGTAAAATCTTTCACTCCAAGCCCTAGAAACGTCCCCATCAAATTGCATAACAAAAGCTAACCTACCTTTACCCATGGAATAAACTTCTAGCAAATACGACAGGCCCAACCTTCTTTTTGCCCAATCACTCAAACCAAAAGTATCATCTAAAGGTGGGCAGAAAGAACCTACCAAGATCTGCCGAGCCCTCCAACTAATGTCAATAAAACTCTCCAACTCAAACTAAACTCTAGGTATAGCAACCCCATCTCGTAACGCCTCCATCGTGAGCTTTCCCCCACCATCTCTACCTGCTACTCAAATTTTGTCATCCCTCCATTCCGGTACCTCTCTCATGAGAACGACCTCCAACCTAATGGACTCTCTCTCTCATCAAATCTCTCTCTATCTCAAAGACGTGGGATCTTCCAGGCACATCAAATGTGCTATATAATTCCACTAGTAACTTTGATGGTCATCAAATGTGCTATAACCCTCATATAATTCCACTAGTAACTTTGGCGATCATGAAGAGAGCATAATTTCTGCAACTGTTAGAGCAAATTATACATTTGCTCGGACAAAAAGAGAAATCAATGAGAAGGAGGTCTAGCAAAGATTCAGTAGAAGTCCAAGAATAATCATCTAGCATAAACATAACTAAAAGGGGGAAAATATTTGGTGACTTAGCTTACTCATGCATCATTCCTGCTTTTCAAGGGATTTAGCTATGTCTCGTATTCATGATTTGGAGCTCCAAAACTATTTTTGATTGGATGATCATTAAATATTTTAAATATAGTTAAAAAGTACAAAATGAATTGTTAATAAGGCTAAAAAATTGATCATGGTGGCTACAATTGAATCGTCAAATGTTGAATCCAGAATCCGTCTCCAAGATGATACCCATCTCCACCATGAATTTTAGAAGGATGGACTCAATGTAGTAGATGTATCCCTATAAGCATCTTATGGGATGTAACCTTGCTGCCATGGTTTCCTTGCTTATCTATCAATCAAATTCACCACTTGCATAAGTATGGGTGGCAATGGACCCAGATCTGACCATGGACCCAATAGGTAGACCCGATCTGGGTCCCGGTATGAGTGCAAAAATTGGACCCGATGCGTCAGGGTCCAAATTTTGGAGTCGAATACTATTCAGGTCCAGGTCAGGGTCCAGTAATACTTTTTGAGTTCCAATATATAAAACATATTTAAATATAATTAAATATATAGATATTTTAATTTTTGGGTCAAGATCGCATCCTACACTATATTTTTGGGTCTGGGTCCGAGTCCGAGTCCGAGTCTGGGTCTCATATCATTTTTCAGGTCCGTACAGACCTAGACCCGACCCGACCCATTGCCACCCCTAGGCATTAGTATGGATACATTGACTTGGGTGAGGAAGGTCAAAGGTTCAAAACCTTGAGAACATCATAGGTCTGATTTTTTGAAATCGACAAGGCTAAACTCCAACGGGTGCAGTTGGCATACGGACGCCTCGTAGGTGTAGAGTTATAGTGCCCTTCAAATGTTATCATGGTATATAATTTTGATGTAAAATGTTATTAGGATTATCTCACAATCTATTTTTATACCTAATTATAAAAATTTAAAATTAAAAAATGGTTAAAATCAAGTAGATCCATAAACATATGAAAATATTGAAAATGGATGGTGTAGATAATATGTTGTAAAATACACTATTTTTGAGACTTAAAATCTTTTTATTTATCATAGTCATACATCTCGATGTCGAGATGATCAATCAAATTAAAACTACCTTTTCCTATGTATTTTTGAGAGGCATCCGTAGTAGTATCCTTATATAAACTTTTTCCAACTCCAACCTCTCGAAATTTGTCCCAAAAAACACCAAACAATGACGCAACAATTTTTTTTTTGTCCAATCAAATTTATTGGCAACAGAGGTACTTCCTATTTTGTTAATGCAATTTTTCTTTGAGAAAACGTTTTGCGAGTCTGTGTATTCACTAGCCCGCACAATCACAAACGTCCATCGATGAACATTCACAACAAAATATTCATATCCAATAAATAGAAAAATATTCTAATAAAAACATTTGTATTATATATTTACTTATATTCATGATATAGTGTAGATCATGGATCACTACAAATTTGGATCTAAGATCGATACAAATAATGGGCATTCAAACGAACCCGCATGAAAATAGTATGAGTCGGCATACTCATAAAAACCGGACCTTTTTCCTTTTTAAATGGATAGTTTATCTCCAACACCTTAAATCGACAAAAGTAAAGGGAAATTTATAATTTTCTGAAATCTAAAAAGAGTTACATATATTATATATTATATATTATATATTATATATTATATATTATATATTATATATTTTATAATTAAATCCAACATAAAATATATTTTAGTTTTACTTTTTTATATATCAAATTAAGCTTAAATTTGATATGTTCATATTTTTTACCATTATATATTTATAATATCAAAACAATAATTTAAATTAAATAATTTATGAGACTTTTCCTGAATGGTATGGGGATAGTTTGATAAGTTTATTTATTTTTAATTATTTTTTAAATATATAGAACAGTGATTTAAAAAAACAGATTGATGACCACGATTGGGCACTCCAAAAAAAACCAATTCAAATAGGTAAGTCGTCAGTCTGGATGTTGTTTTATTGTAGAAGATTGTTGTTTTATTGTAGAGAATTGTTGTTTTACTATGCAAAACTGCCGATTCCCTTTTTTTTTCTATTTTCCGATATACATATTCGGAATCAGAACAGGGCGACAGAATACTTAGTCAAACCTTTATTTAAACCCAATCTAATGGATAACAAAAGAAATAAAACCAAAATATACTTCATATTCTAGAAAAACAAGACTGGACTATGTAGAAGGTTGTTTTTAAATAAATAAATAATCAAAATTCTTATGTAAATTTACCTAAAGTAAACTATGGCTTAAAATGCCACGCGACACTAATTGTCAAACCTGTTGAAGATGGCCGCCCAGCCGCGTGGTGCAAATTATTAAAACAAATAACGTCATAGCTCACAAGCTATCATACCCTTGGCGTTGCAGAGAAAATATCGACTACACCCTTACCCGTTGAATGAGAGTGAACGGATTGAAAATGACCAAAACAACCACTCCTATAGGTTTAAAAGTTTTTTTTTAAAAAAAAAATTTTGTTTTGATTTTCTTGAGTAAGACCAAATTCCTGCACATCCGATTTCTGAATTGTCTTCGTTGACTCGAAAGAGCACGTAGTTTTTTTCGCAGCTACTAGTTTTTTGGTTTGCCCGCTTGACTCGAGAATTTAGAGCTTGAAAAATAATGATTTTTTAATAGTTCATGAGTAGTTTAAAAAATACAAAATAAATCATTTTAATATTTAGTTTTTCGAGTCAAATTCATGATAATAGTGGTCGTGGCTAAAAAAATATAGAATTTTGAATCAAAATCTATATTCACATGAATTTTACAAATGTGACACTACGTGCATCACCAGACGCACCTAAACCCTATTGTGTGTTTTTCATTTCAAGGGAAGACAAGAAAAATAAATATTTTTTTTTTGGATAGTTCAACATTAGAAAACGAACTTGAGATATAACATTGCTAACATCAATAACACTCGGGCCAAATCATGATTTTTAAGACAAAATTAATGTATATATACAATAACATAGCACACATGGAGTATGTGGAGTCCCTGGTCCTTATCTTCCCCTTTCTTCCTGCTCACCATTACCAGTGACATTAATTTTTAAAGTTAGGGCCCATTTGGATGTCTTTGGCAGCAATAAAAGAGCCTTATCATCTCTTGGGTCCCATTTGTAAATAGCCATCTTGCTACTGACTGTAACTCTAAACCCATTTCTTGGATTTAGTGGTAAAATGCTTTTTTTTTTTCTTTTTCTTTCTTTCATTTTTTTTTTTTTTTTTACAGCCAATGCCAGAACTCCTCCATTGGCAGTAATTTACCCCACTACTGGTAGCGTTTTGTCGATAATTACACCGGTAAATAATGGCATGCCGAACTGGCAACCTCCCCATTCTAGTGCAATTCTAGGGCAGTTTTATTGCAATTCCAAAAAATAGTGTTGCACAAACAATGTCTTAATTATTTTTGCCTCTACAGTAGAAAAAATTGTTGCAATCTCCAACTTCCATTCTCAATAGTGAATGGCAGAGATGACCATTTTACACTGTAGACGAATGGTTATATATGTGAAATTGGGTGGCTAAGGGTGTACCAATGACCATAATCATCATTATTTGATTAACAATTATGAAATAGATGCAGCACAAAATTTACATTGGTTGCCAACTTAACATAATCCTCATCCTTTCTCCAGTTTAAGACCGACCACGATGGAGTTATTATAATGGAAGCCCAAGAAAATATTCCTTCTTTATAGAGAATTGATACATCCCAACCGTCGGATTGATATTAGATGGCTTCGTGTGTTTCTGGCCTTTTCAACGGTATTTATAGTTCATGCACTTGATCGATTAATGAAAACTTTCAACAAGGCCATTTTCGCCTAAAATTTATGGTTTGAATTTAAAACAAGATTGTATGCTCCTACAAGAAAAAACTGATCACTTGCTCCCTCGAGCCAAATTCTTGGTCAGGGTCCATAATCACTCTTGTCTATCAGATTTCAAATCGGGTGGTTTGAGTATGTCATTGATTACAAAGAAAAAAATTCATATTTTGTGACACATTCCAAACCATCTATTTTGACATCTAATGGCTAGTACGAATTGTAACCTCTTTGTAACAAAGATAAATAGCATTATAGTATACAATCCCAAAACAAAAAGATACATGCTAAAAAACTTATTGAAAAACTATGTCTCCTGGGGAGAAACCATTCAGTTTTTGGATAGTCAGATCTATGAAAAACTTTGAATTTTATTTCATTCACTTATTTTAAAATTGCTCATTGTGATCCTAACATGTTTGCAAAATTTCATATCAAAAAATTCCACTTTTTCCTTTTGAAATTGCTCATTGTGATTCAAAGGTGAATGCAGAATTTCATATCAAATAGATATAAGGCTTTACCTATGGGAGCAAGTCCTTTGAAAATTATATTGAACCCATCTCAAACAATAGATTTATTTAGTTTGAAAAATAGTTGTGTTGATATCCGAACCGGTGTTTATTTATTCCCACACAACCTATGGGTGGATGCATTGTTTTAAAAATCGGTGATCACTCAACTCGGACAAAAATGGCACTTTTGATTTCAAGAAATATAGATCACTACTCGGAAATGGCTTGGGTCAGATCCATAATGTATCAAGCTCTTAGAGGTTCAGAATTGGACCTTGATCTTTCAAGGCCCAATTCTGATTTTTTAAACTAAATATAAAATCTATTTAGCTAGAATGACACGATTTTTATGGGTTGCAATTTCCGCTTAAGCTAAAGCATTCCCCGTAAACGGTACAGTTAAAAATGAGCAAGAATTAGCTAAGGTGTTGCCGACTCCAAATATTTAAAAAAAAAAAAATGATGGCTGATGTCATAGCCAACCGGCCAATCGAAAAAGGGTGTTTTCGCTATTTTAACGTTTATGAGGGCAAATCATTAAATACCATGGCGACTGGTGAAGGGCATTTAAGACATTTTAACAAAATTAAATGAAGCGTCCGTTTCCATCTCCACTGCCACCAATTCTCGCTCTGCTCTCAAAATTTTCAGTGTTGATTCCTTTCTCTCTCCTCAACCTCACACTTTCATTTTAGAGAGAGAAAACATTTTGCCTGTTCAAATTTGCAGATTGTAGAGAGAGAAAGAGAGACGCCATACAGTTGCAGAGACGCCAGGTATGTTGTCGGTCTTTGAATTTTAGAGAGAGAAAGATTTCTTAAACATGTTCAAGAGAGATTTGGCGTACTCCATAGAGAAGCTACGTTGGTGAATGAGAGAGAGAGAATACACATTTTCAGAATAATTTTGGAGAGAGGGTGAGAAAATCCATCTTTTCCAGTCGAATTTTGCAGATTAGAGGGAGAGAAGGCAGATTAGAGAGTTGAGGGAGTGTTTGTGCACTAGAGAGAGAATACACATTTTCACAATGATTTTGCCGAGAGGAGTGAGCCATCTTTCCAGTCGAATTTTGCAGATTAGAGAGAGAGAGAGAGAGAGGAAGGGGCTCTAGCTTTCAGCTGAACTTTGCATTTGAGAGAGAGATGTTCAGAGAGAGAGAGAGAGAGGGGGAGAGAGGAAGGGGGGCTAGCTTTTCAGATGAACTTTGCATTTGAGAGAGAGAGAGAGAGAGCAGGCAAATAAAGATTTAATGAGAAAGAAAGAAGCAAGCTTTTCAATTAAATTCATTCTATGAGAGAGAGAACAAAATCAAAATCTAATTGTCTACTCTCTCTCTCTAATTTCTATGTTTTTTTTTGCAATTCAGTGTCCAAGCCATGAGACTCCTAATCCTCTCTTGGATCTTCATCCTAGTCCTCAGCGTCTCTAGCCGGAAATTGTCGCCGGGAAAACCAGAAACCACCCATTTTTTCACATCAAACCATTTTCCGGCGTCATTTTCGCCCAACTCCGACGAAGACGAAATCGACGAACGATACGGCGTGTCCAAAAGACAGGTACCTACTGGCCCAAACCCACTTCATAATTGACAGAGATTTCGGCGCCGAAATTGCGGATAATTTTCGGTGAAATTGGGGTTTAATTTAAAACCCATAAATTATCCGAGATTGCCTCCATTTATTTTAATTTTTTATTTTTTTTTTGTATATGTGAATGCCAAAAAGAGCTTGTGTTTTTGTAGTTTTTTTTAGATTTTTTTTTTTATTGGCAAAATAGACCTTGTATTTTTGTAGATTTATTTTAGATTTTTATTTTTGTATTTTTTGTTAAAGTAGGATGTATTTGTGAGAAATATTGTAATTTTCATGTAGTACAGTTTTGTAAAAAGATAAAGAGAAAAAAGAAAAAAAAAAAAAGCGTGTTAATGGAATAGTATTGAGTTTGATTTGTGAAGTGTATTTTGTAGATCGAGGTTTTGGAAACATTGAAATCAGCAATTCAGTCACTAATCACTGGGAACTTTATCAAATCATCAATAAGATATGAAGAATTTAATACTTTATCGGTATCTTTTGATTTAACTTTATTTTGATTTAACTTTAAAGTACCTATGAAAAGTACATGGTTTTGAGTTAGAATAGTTGCAATTTACAAATTAGCAAAATGTTAAATAATTCTTGTCTAACAGGCGTTTTGATAAATTTCCACTATAAGGGAAATTCAAATGGTCAACATTTAGTCCAAATTTCAGCATATCTCCATTTTTTTTTCTCATTTCATTAATTCTAAAATTCGAGAAAGACACCTTTTTTTTTTGTTAGGATATGGAGTCTAATAGAAAGAGAAATTTACATAAAAAATACCATTAATTCCCAAGTAGTTTGACAAAACCAGTGCAATTCATGTATTCCAAACCATCCAAGGCTGAGGATTCTCCTGTTTTGAGTTCAACTCAGGCGATTTCAAGTCAGTCTATAGACTTTTTTGATTTGCAACTAAATTCTACGACTTTTAGGAGTTATGCTGAGAGCATAAACTTTAAACTGAAAACTCAGATATTTTAAATGATTTCTTTAATATTGTGGGTGATTTGGACTTGTTCTATTGGGATTTGGTGAAAAGTAATTTACCATGTTAAAATATGATTAAATCAATCATCCCAGTTCCTAGTAAATATATTCCCGGGTTTTCAAATGATTTTTAAACATTATAAGGTCTATGTGTTGTTTGCAAGCCTCTAATCAAATGTCAAGAAATTAACTTAGAAAAATAACATAGAATGAAGACTAAAAATAACAGAGAATGAAGACTAAGTCATATAAATATTAAAAGATTATGTAGAAATATGTGTAACAGAAAAAAAAATGAGAATGAAGACTTAGTCACGTAAATGTTAAAAGATTATGTAGAAATTTATGTAATAGAAACTAAAATGAGTCAAGGTTTGTTTGTTTTGTTTCAAAACCAGGACATAAACTTCTACTTGCCGGGGTTTCGAGCCACCGGATCGGTTTTGTCTGAGATTCAAGTGTCCCAAAAAAAAATTGGGGCCCGCAAATCTTTTGTCTAGCTTGGTTGAGTCCAAGGGCGAGTCGTTAATTTTTAATAACATTCATCATTACACAAAATGGTCAAATGAACCACTCTTATAAAGGTGCAATGTGTCTTTCTTTTAGGGCAAATTTATCCATTCATGCTCAAGAAATTCACTATTTAACATTTAAACATTGCCCTACTTTCAAAACTCACACTATGGCACACATTGATGGATGTGACCCCTTTCAGTTTTGCCTCGAGATTAAAACCAAAGGGTTTTTAAGAAAAGTATATATATGAGTCGCTATGGACCTCTTTTTTTTCAAAAAAAAAAGATAATTTTTTTAACACCAATATCTCACCCTAACACTACACAAGATATTATTACTCAATAAGTGGTTTTTAAGAAAAATATGTATATGAGACGCTATGGACTTCTTTTTTATCAAGAAAACCATCCATGCGAGGTAGTTTTTTTAACACCAATATCTCAGTATAAACACTACACAATATACTATTGCTCAGTACATATCTCACAAATGACTTAATGAACATTAGTGTTTTGAAACAATTGGATGGAAAATGATATTGAAGAGAAATTTTGAAAATCACTCCCCTATTTATTCTTCATGTAAAGATAAAAAAATATATACCGAATCTATGTTTCAAAGTTAGAGAGAGGTAATCTCACGATAAAAAAATTTATACATAACTTTTCTAGGGAAATGTTTCTATATTTTCCCTACTTTATAGAAAATATATACTTCTTTTCCATCCAGCCATCCAATTTAGATCAAGTGAGCCACTGACTGTTTGATCTAGATCTGACACATCAGAGTATTTTATTTTTAAATTTTTCTACAATTAATATAAATATGAAAGTTGGTATGTGTCATCATATCAATGGAGCGCACTTGAAAAATATATTTAAAAAATATTTTGGATAAAATACAATGATCAAAATACCCTTAAAACTTTAAGTGGTATTTTTGTCATCTTATTTTATTGTGAATACTGTTTCTATATTTTTTGCAAGTGCAAGTTTAAGAGAGGAGTGCATGTCCAAATTTTGGTGTCAAAATGTTTTGTAGAAAAAAAATTAAAAATAAAATAGTGTAGAGGTGTAACAATGTAATTGGGACCAACTCAACCATCCATTCAGAAAAGACGGTTAAATGGGGAGAAGTATATAAGTTTTATACACTAGGGAAAATATAGAATGCTTGCCCATTTTTCTCTATAATGTCAATTTACAAGATTATTAAAAAAAGAAGGAAGACGAAAGCAGACATGAGAAAGAAACTTTAAAGTCACACTCCAATTTATTCTCCATTGGTAATAAATAGATGTCTCCAATATTCAAATAAATTTTACTACTTATAGGTTTATTGTTTTATCGGACAAGACCATGACCAAATGCTAAGATATTAATTTCATAAAAATAACATAGGAGAAGAATCATTGGTGTAAAATTCAATTAAGATGTCTATTTTGGTTTGAATAAAAAGGGCGGTGAATTAAAAAAAATTATTTGAATTAAATGTTGGAATTATTAAACTCCACTAACCCAACAAAAAACTATTAAAACATATAACAATCAATGAACAATAAAATTGTTTGAATTATGAAATAATTTAAAATAGTAGCGAAAAGTCAAATGCATGATGCATTGCCATTGTCCTCATGCAGCTTTTCTGGAGTTGAGAAGGATTTAAAAATAATCACAGAATTTTACAAATAATTTAGTATTATTTAGTTATTTTAATTTTCAACTAAGAAAAAAAAATGAGTCACTGTTATTGGTTTTTTTTTATTAATTATCACACAAAATGCCATCTGTGTATCAAATCACGCAAACGGGTGATGATGTGACTTTAAGTCTTTATTTAGGATAAATTGGGATAGCTAAGAATTAGATGGTCCTGCAGGAGCATAATGTACATCAAGTCCTTCATAAACACTATATATATCGAAGAGTATTGGATGCGGTTTATACAAGGCTAGAACTTATGGAATAAAAAAGTATCTTAAAATCTGGCGATTTATAATATAAACAATTGATTTTGATGAAAATCAAACAAAATTAAATCAATTATAAGATGGTATGAGTCCCTTATCCCATTAAATCCTCCCTCTTATACATACAAAGACGTCTCTTTCTAGATAATCCCTTTAAGAAAGCTGTCACCTAGATATTAAAGTGCATCCCAAAGCTTCACATTAAAAAAAGTTTTCCTAAGCTGGCTTTTAGCCCGAGGGACCATGCGCAGTGTTTTTCAACAGGACACTGATGTCTTACCACACGAACTATATATTGTCCTCCCGCGGGAGTACACTATGCCGGGCTCCTGAACCAACTAAAAAAAGGGCCTCTCTCTCTCATTTTCTGGTCTCACTTTCTTTCCCAATACACACAACATCATCGTTATTATCAGCTATACACAAGTCATCATCGTTATTATCAGCCTTTTTTTCAACCAATTGGGGTTGATTACACAAATTCAACTTCTAACAAGACAGTAACTAAGTTTTTTATTTTAAGAATTTTTTACATTTTAGAATCTTAGTATCCGGGGTTGAAAATGGGATTAGTGCTCACTCAATTAAAAAAACAAGTAGAAAGTCGTTATCTATTTCTTCCATCGAAATCGATTTAAAAAACAGATTGATGACCCAGATCAAATACCCAAAAACTAATCTACATCAATGACTTGGCTGACTGAATCGCCATTTTATTACTTGAATGTCCAGCTTTCTTAGAGAGAGAAAGAGGCCTCTCATTCTATTACGCGTAAGAGAAAGAGAGATGCCTATCATTCTATTGCACATTATGCTTTCAAAATGCTCCAATGTAGAGTGAGATTCCTATCATTCTAATGCATTTTAAGGTTTTCAAAAGGCTCCTAAAGAGATTTCTACCAAACCGGTGTTTAATTGTAGAGGGAGAAAGATGCCAAACGGGTGTTTAAATCTAGAGAGAGAAAGATGCACATCATTCTTTGGCAAGTTACGCTCTCAAATGCTCCTTGAGAGAGATGTCTATCAAAGCCCCATGTAGAATTCTAGAGAGAGAATACCTATCTAGAGAGACAATGTCTATATTATATTGCGTGTTAGGTTTAAAAAATGTTCCTAGAGAGAGAGAGAGGTCCATCAGCGTTGAATTCTAGAAAGAGAAGCCCATCATTCTACAGCATGTTGTATTTTCAAAATGTATCTAGAGAGAGAGATACCTATAAATACTGGGACTTCTCAAGAACGATACCTAACATACTATTACATGGCTTTCAAAAGGAAAATGATTTGACCGGCCTGTAGTTCTATTAAAATAAGTAAAACATCAGCTCATAACTCATCGAAATTTGTAATTCAAGCACTAAAAAAACCTTTACATCGATCACTTTAATTTAAACATTATAGTTGTAAAAATAAATAAAAAAAGATTTCAAACTCTAAAAATAGTGTATTAACAAATTACCTAGATCGTCTATTTCACCTTAAAAATAAGTGTTCATAGATTTGTAAGATCTATACTACTTTTTGAATTTCGAATTTCGTTGTTGGTGTTGAAAATTAACTTTAGAGCCACATGGAGATTTTTGTTGCTGAAAGTGCTTCCCCAACGAGAATTTGATGTGAGACTTTATTTTTGTTTTCATAAAAGCCACGGCCATATAGAAACCTCATCCTTTTCAAAATGCATCTAGAGAGAGAGGTCTAACCGGTGCTCACTTTGGAGAGAGAGAGATGCATGCCATTCCATTTGCATAGTTTTTAAATGCATCTAGAGAGAGATGCTTATAATAAGTTTATAACCAATATTGAGTTCTAGAGAGAGAGAGAGGTCCACCATTTCATTTTATGTTAGGTTTTTAAAATATTAGAGAGAGCTGTCTAGCCAACCCCAATTGATTGGGAAAAAGCCATGATAATCCCATCCGGCGGCCTGGAATGATAGAGAGAGCGGCCAGAGAGAGAGGGCTTTTAAAACCTCCAACCACTTGATTAGATACTTAATGATTAAGAGCGATTCTAATTTCTTTATACCAAAGATAAATAGTCGTATGATGTATTTTCATTTAAGAGTAAAAAACTTTGAATTACAAAAAAAAGCCTTAATAAAGGGAATATAAAATTAAACTAATTATCTTGGTACAAAGAGTTTGTAGGCATCCCCAATTCTGAAATCAAGGGGTTAGGGCTTAGTTATTGATTGAGCTCAAAGTCTCAAAATAAGTTTCCCGAACTCAATAACACACGCCAAGCTAACTGATTTCGATAGTTAGGGATGATCATGACCTTCTTCCAATATACAATTTCTTGTAATTAAAAAAATATTAAATTATACTTAAGAGATGAATTATTGGACATTTTATTATTATTTTTAATTAATAAAAATATCAAGAAATGTATGATTATGAATTGGAATGCTTGACACAAATAAAATATTAATAGGCAAATTTTGATAATTTTTTAATTATTAATAATAGTAAATCACCTCATCATTGAATGCTAAAAGTAGGTCAAAACACGTAGCCAAAATTTCCCAAACACCCAACCACTTCACCTTCTTACATGCATTTGCGCATGCGTTTGTATTCATGTGCATGTTTTGGGAGGCAAATAGTTTGTTTTGTGTGGAAAAATAGAGAATGAAATGAGAGGTTGGTTTTGTTGTGTCCGACAAAAGATACAAAAGGAAAGGTACAACAAAATGTTGATAAAATAGTCATTTTGCCTCGCATCCCCGATCTTGGTTTCTTCTCTCTCATATTCATGATCCGCAATGGGTCGGGTCAGGTCTGGGTGCGACCAAACCCAGACTTAAAAAATGATATGGGACCTAAACCTAAATTCATAGGATCAGGACTTGGCCAAAAATATAGTGGGGGACCCAAATCGAGACCTGGACACAATTGGATCCAAACCCAAAGAGTATTCAAGTCCAGGATTTGGACCTAGACCCAACCCGTTGGATCCAATTCTGGGAACCATACCCGAACCTAGATCGGGTCTACCCCTCGGGTCCCAAGTCCATTGCCACCCCTGCCCCCATGTTGGGTTGAACCATCTATGGAAGTATTAAAAAAAAAAAAAAAAGTGTTGGATTCAACTATCGGGATTATATATTGTGAGATAATTTATTTTTAACAAAAAGATTACAGTCACTTTTAGCTATTAGGTGTGAAATCCAATAGATGAAAATATGCCATACTATTTGAAAATTTTTATTTTAGATTTGTGGCTGATGACACATCCTCAACTACCCAATTTTAAATTTAACAGTCAATAATAATTATTATCTCTTTATATCAAAAGTAAATACTCACATTGTATACAATTCATCTCTTTATATCAAAAGTAAATACTCGCATTGTATACAATTCCTTAACCATCTAAGGAAGAATTAAAAGAAGGAAGTGTTCGGTTTAACAATCTATAGAAGTATTAAAGAAGGGAAAATCTTTATATGTGGCCCACTTTCAATCGTCCGATCTGAGTAGAGTTGGCTCTTGAACATCAAATATTTGAACCGATCTGAGTAGAGTTGTGATTGTTGACTCAAAAAGTTCAAGCCCTAGTGGAGAAAGTAGAAAAACTCATGCCTTTAGCTGATAGAGTAGAAAAGCTTACGCAGAAGTTTGCTCAGCTTCAGTGTGAATGAAATTTGGATAACAATGTTGGAGATCAAGGTAATGAAGGTGAAGGAGGTGACTTTCATCTTGTTCTTATCAAACACGATATTCTTGAGATCAAGTTTCATGTCCATGTTGAAAATCATGCCGAAAATCCTATTCCTTATATTTTACATTTTTTGTTTTTTTTTTCTCAAAATATCCCTAGTTTTGAACTTCAAATTCCAAACCAACTCATTAACAAAAAAAATAGACACAATGTTTTTAATTTAGGGCAAGCTTGCTATACTTCTTATACTTTCCTTTATCTATCCATGAGATGTAAATGAAAAGCTAAGAATGATTCATTACAATGTCACGCCTCTACACTATTTTACTTTTATTTTATTTTTCTACAAAAACATTTTAACACCAAATTTTGAGCATCCACTCCTCTTTTAAACTCGAACCTGCAAATAATATAAAATATATATCATAAAATAAAATGATCAAAATACCCATGAAAGCATTTGCTCATTTTATTTTTTTGAAAGTATTTTTTTTATATTTTTTATGTGCACCCTGTTGAGATAATGCCACATACCAAATTTCATATTCATATAATTTGTGAAATAAAAACTAAAAATAAAATACTCTAAGGCGTCAGATATGGATCAAACATTCAATGACTTATTGATCTAAATTGAACGGCTGGATTAGAGAGAAGTTCTCTAAATTGAACGGCTGGATTGGGGAGAAGTATAGAACTTCTATACAGTTGGAGAAACATAGAAACCTATTCCTTTAATTTATTTCTTAATATACTTTCATGTTTATCCTACTGCAATAAAATCTGCAATTTCAATGACCACATGATTCCAAAGAGAGTTCCTAAAAGTTTCTCAAATAAATGCTGGACAAAGACTAATAGGGTGATTTTGTGGATCATTTATTGTGGTGTAGAAAAGACCCCTACGCTGTAGCCTTGTAAATCATTTATAGCAGAAAAGACCCCTACGCTCTAGCCATGTAAATCATTTATAGGTTGGCATAGTCTGTTATTCCCGAGGTCAAGGGCAACAACCACAATATGGAAAAACATGAAAGCGGTTGGTGGAAGGGGTCAACATTAATCAAAGTAAGGTGCACCTCTTAATCTTAGCAAAAAAATGTAGTTATGATGACATAACTTTTTATGAAAATTGACAGTTTGGATAATATGTTACAAGATGTATTATTTTAGAAATTAAAATTTTTTTTTAAAATAAACATACATCTTGAGTTTGAGATGATCCATTGTAAGATTTTTTTTGACATCGAAACAACCTTTTGTATATATTTTTTAAGAGCATCTTATATGCATAGTATAACGTAAAAAATACTAACATTTTAGTGACATATAGAGGGTGGTTTTATAAGGCTGAAGCAAACAACCAAAGTAAGGTGTGTTATGAAATTTAAAGATTAAAAAATAGTGTGAATCAAACTGATCTATAAAAACTTGAAAATCTTGAAAATTGACAATCTAGATGATACATCACAAAATGCTTGAAATCTATTTTTTCTTATATCCACACATCTTGAAGTCGAGTTGATCTTGTTAGAATTTAAGAACCCTCTTAGATGCGGAAACACGAATTCTAAAGTTGGATTCCACCATGATCGTGTACTTATCCAAATAGAAACAAAATAGAAGAGAGCACTAACCATAATACAATAAATATAACATGAAACACACCCACCACAAGAACACAAAGATTTACGTGGTTCACCCCAAGATGGCTACATCTACGGGGCACGGCAAACTAAATCCATTATGCCAATGAAAGTTACATCACATATTTTGGGACATAGAGTTACCTTTTAACTCTCGACAAAAACTAGTCGAGCAAATCCTTTTAGACCCGCATTCCTAATCAGCACGACCCGTCAATGTCTTATCTCTATTCCACAGCTAAGTCATTGTTCAAGAAGATCAATCTCTATTCCATAGCTAAATAGCTATCCACTCTCATCGCTATTTGATAGGTAAGCCATTGTTCAGGAAAAGACCCATCTCTATTCCACAGCTAAACAGCTATCCAGGAAGAGACCCTTAAAAGCAACCAAGACTTTCTCTTCTCTCACTAAAAGGGGAAACCATCCAAAATCTTCATAGGAACTGCTCTTTTACAAGAAACCGGCATCGCACAACCTCTCATTAAAAGGGAAAACTACCCAAAATCTTCATCAGAACCGCTTCTCTACAAGAAACCAGCCTCTCAATCTACAAGAGGCACATCCATGGAGAGACTTTTTTCTCTTTATGAGGAGGAGAGATTCTTTTCTCTTTAAAGGGAGGCATGCACAGGAAGTCCTTTCCCCCTCTCTCTCTAGATGAAGTCATATTTCCCATATGGTAACCCAAATAAAGTACACCTAGTCTTTCATCTTTTATCCAATATATATAAGATTAAGAGTCCACACTAAATAGGAAACTTCATAAGGGTTACATATATCTCACGAATCAAGAGATATATCCAAGAGTCCTAATCTTTTTGAATTTTTATTTCTTTAGTAAACTTTTCAATATCAGTTTCAATCCCACACAATATGGAATTTACTTATATAAGTGATTTTGGATAGTACCGAATTCAACATATCTAATTAAGGGTTTGTGAGCATCAAAACAACCTCAACCTCTTTTAGTGAAATTTTGAAGTGCATCTTAATTACTGTTTAGGGCCTTTCCTTGTATAAACGTTTTCCATAAATTATAAGTTATGGTTTAGATGCATTCTATAATGCAATTGTTCCGAGTGAATCCACCCTCCTAATATCCAAGTTAGAAGTGAACCAACGTTTCTAATATCGATCTTGGGCTAGAGGCAAAATTTTGTTAATCTATCACAATCATGAGTTTTGAATTTGAAAAGAGAAATATATTGTGTATTAGAAGTAATCTATTTTGAACTTTTTTAATAATTCATTTGATTTTTAAAACGAAAGATACAATTTTATATTTCGGAAGCTCTTATGATGGTCCAAAATCTATTTTTTAAGCTAATTATAAAATTCAAAACTCTAAAAATATTGTAGCTCGAGCAAACTCATAACTATATAAAAAGCTTGTAAATGGACAGTCTAAATAATATATTATTATATATTTTTAAGACTGCAAAATTGTTTTTTCATATCCATACATCTCGAGGTCGAGATGATCGAGTCGAGGGTTTTTGAGCATCCAAACTTTTAGTAATAGGTTTTTGAAGTGCAGCTTGCTTGTATAGTATAATGTTCATGCTTTGTATAAACTTTTTCCCTTTTTTAAAAGCCATCAAACCTCTATTGGTTTTTTCGAACTCAAAATTCATGGATTAATAGAAATAGTGAAAATAAATTTACTGTGACATAGAATGTGTTTTAAGTGCTAAATCCTTCAAAAACAACCACCAAATACTTCTCCTCAAAGCACTAAATAACATATAATATCCTAAACAGTGCTGTGCACAATGTTAGCACATATAACTTCGTCATTTTTGTGATCGCCCTAGACAAAAGACAAAAAGTAACCCATCCCAAATGCTAATTTCATCTCGTATGCCAATCATATTTATGTCTAATAAATATGAACTGTTTGTTAAAGAGAAAAGCTTATATAGAGCCAAGGCTCTAAACAATCAAATTAGAGCCTACATTAAAATTTTCACTAGAAAAAGTTGTTTTGATATCCAAATATCTTCAAATTGATCATCTCGACATCAAGATATATGTACATAAGAAAAAAATGGATTTCAAGTTTTGGAAATAGCGCATCCTGCATTACAATTTTGGACTGTCAAATTTCAAGATTTTCAAGCTTTTATAGATATGCTTGATGTACACTATTTTTCAAGCTTTAAATTTTATAATTAGAGATAAAAATATATTGTAGGGCTATTACAAAGAGTTTCAATGTTCAAACCACATTTCTTGATACTATTTAAAGGTAAGCTCTACTTTGATTGTTTAGAGCCTTGGCTCTATGCAAACTGC
>NW_006494916.1:7777012-7800977 GCF_000471905.2 Amborella trichopoda | reverse complement strand
AAATTTTATTGTAACATGTAATTTTGGTGTAAAAAATTCTTAGGATTATCTCAAAATTTATTTTCATATGTAATTATAAAAGTTTAAACTTAAAAAATGGTCAAAATCAAGTAGATCTATAAATATATGAAAATTTTGAAAATAGACAGTCTAAATATTCTTTTTTCTTTTTTTTCATATTCATACATCTCGATGTCGAGATGATCAATTAGAGGGTTTTTCAACATTAAAACAACATTCTTCAATTGATTTTTGAAGTGGATCTGTAATTCTACATTTTAAGGTTGCAACCATATATAACTTTTTTCTTGTTAAATACATTAACATCTCTTATTTTTTATAATATAATAAGCGTGCCGACATGTCTTACCGCATTAGCTTTTAAGGCAGAAGTTGTTGGGTCTATGATCCAAATTCACCCTCAATGCAGGCAGGTCGGTCCGATACGACCAGGCTCGAAAAAAATGATATGGGACCCAAACTCGAATTCATTGGACCTAGAACCTAAATATAATGTGGGACTCGAGCCCAATTGGACCCAACCCAAAAATTAAAATATCTTTGTATTTAGTTATATTTAAATATATTTCATATCAAATTAAGACCCAAAAAATATTAGCAGACTTAGACCCGGATCAGACTGAGACCTAAATAGTGTTCAGGTCCAAGATTTAGACCCAGACCCAACCCGCCGGGTCCAATTTTTGGACCCCCTCCAATCTCAGGTCTCGGGTCGGATCCATTGCCACCCCTACCTCAATGGCGCTTGGGGGCATTTTTTATCAAAATAAAATTACTTTCAGTTGGGGCTTTTAAAAGCTATTTTGTAGAGAAAATATATTGAAGAGGTGGAGTTTTATAATAAAGAGAGATTGGGCGCTCTACTCATGTATGGGCAAATCATAGGCATTGTTATGCCATTATATTGGGCTGAATTTAAAAATGTCACAATTAGTTTCTCAAAAAAAAGTATTGGGCTGAATTTATCGGTGTTCCCTTGAGGCAACGGAACTGGTCAATGTTGTCAAGGAAATGAGTCCATTTATGATGTTAATGTCGCAAGGAAAATCAATTTAAGCTTTCTTTCCCATTGTGAAGTAATCTCTATAAGACCCGAAAATGGGGTTGAGGTCATGGTGGTAATACCACTTGAGCCTCAGCTGGTTTAGTTTTCTATTCTCACTAGCGCATTCGAAAACCGCTAATTATTTCTAAAATCGGGTAGAAGCCTGTATTCCCCACTGATCTACCCAAAAAAAAAAATCTCCATAAGACCCACAAAACTTGTAATTTCTCACTCTAATACTGAATTCAACCTTGTTTATTGTACATAAATATAGCCAATTTTCGGTGAACCATGTAAATTTGGTGTGCACTTTTTTGGTTTTGTATTGTGTAGTGGTTTTAGGATTCCCATTTCATTTGCTTTTTGTTTTTATAATATTTTTCCAATCTATAGCATATATTATTGTTCGTGGGCATCTTGTTTTTTTAAATTAAAATGCTATTGACTGGTAGTTGCTTTAGAAGTGTACGTTTTGTTATTTTGGGAAACTCACCTCATCAAGTAGGAATCTAAGTTGTTCATGTCTGCCAACAATTGGTATCAAAACTCAAGGATTGTGTTACAATTTCGGGAAAATCGCAAGTCATAATGTCAAAATGTTTGATGAGAAAAAGATTTTTGAGTTAGAAACCAAAAAGGACAAGATTTATTGATACAACAAGAGCAATACAATGCATTACTTGGAAAAGATAAATGGCAACTATGACCGAAGATGATTAGGATGAACTTGATATATAAGTGTTTGAAACTACTCTCTTGTGTTTAACAAATAAAATATAGTTTAGCATTGTTGGTTGGGAACAAGGGTAAAAGAATTATAGGGAAACTCAAAAAAAATGTATCAAACAAAATCTCTCGCATACTTAACTTTCTTTTCGTATTCCTTGATGAAAGAGCATGCAAAATTGTCAAAACACTTGAATGAGTTTAAGGATATCATTTGTAAACTTGAAGGTATTGAAGTGAAAAAAGGACAAGGATAATGTAGTCATGTTACTTGATAATCTTGTCACTATATTGAGTTATAGTAAAATATAATACCATCGATTTATGCTTGGCTTGTAGAGCTCTCCTTGTTGATGAACTTTGAAAGAAATTATCTTTGCATAGTTTGGCATAATTAACGACAGAAACATTTGTGGCAAAGGGTGGATCGAATGAACAAAGTGGCCTATCAAGAAATTATTCAAGAAGCAAGTCAAAATTTGGGTGAAAGTCAAGGGTGCCTAATGACAAGAATGTATGTCAATTTTGTGAGAAGCCAAGTCATATAAGGAAAAACTATTTTGAAGGGAAAGAAGTAGATTTCTCAAAATATTCTAATGCAGGAGGTGAAAGGCAAAGAGAATCTAAGAATGAAGCTAATCAAATTGAAGAGTCGAAATCTGAATTCATCAAAAATGAAGTATTGATAATAGCTTAGAATCCTATGTTGTATAAAAATTGGATCCTTAACACTAGAATCACCCATCATGTGTGCCCACATATAACATGCTTTGTCTCATATGAGCCATATGAACAGGCAAATTGGTTGGAATGGGTTTGGTTTGTCTAAGAATATTTGATGGGATGATTTGGATGATTAAAGATGCTACACATGTGCCAAGGGAATTACTGGGAATTATACAAGTACCTCCAATCCTCAGCACAATTGTATTGTCAAGAGGATGATGAATCATACTTTGATTGAGTACACATGGTGCATGTCGAGCAATGCCAGTCTAGAACAAGAGTTAGGGGCAATAGTTGTATCAATGGCTTGCTATCTCATCAAGTCGTCACATTCGAGAGCATTGGGGAATAAAACTCCTAATGAAGTATGGTATAGAACTCCCAGTTATTACTCTGGTTTTAAAAAAAAAAAAACTTCTTATACTATTTATGCATTTATTCCAAGTTATCAAAGAAATATGTTGGATCCAAGGTCAAAGAGGTGCGTCATTGTGGGGTATAGTCAGGGTACAAAGGAATACCGATTATGGGATCCAAGTAATCAAAAAATAATAACAAGCCAAAATGTTCATTGAATGAATTTATCATATTGCCAAAAGGTATGAAGGGAGAAGACAATGATCAAGAAGTGTGAGACAAGAGTCAAGAGTTATAAAGCCACCTTGAAATACCTCTAAGTGCAACCATGCCTTTAAGGATACAGTCATTAATCTTGGTGAAGAGCATGACAAACAAGGAAATGAAGATGAATAACCAAATGTCCATTAACATATAGTTGTGCATTTTTTCCCTAAGCGCTCTACTAGAAAATCTTGTGCACCCGAGTGGCATAATGATTATATGAATCCAAATACATTGCAGTTGAAAATGAAAAACTAATATCATTTCGTGAAGCCATTAAGGGTGTATTGGATGTGCTTGGTATCAATGATAATCCACTGATAATGATAATGAGTTGTATGTTGTTTGATGGTCTCCATTATATTGTAATAAGCTTAGGTGTGTGACCATATGAGAAAGAGAGAGAGAGATATAGACATTAGGAGGTATTAATCCGCCCCTAATGCACCTATTAGTAACTAGCATATTTACATGAATTCATGACTGCACTGTGTGAATGTGTGTACAAAGTTTCATACATGTGTGCATGTATATTTATGCATACAAGGCTTTGAATTACCTTAAGTAGATGGGGAAGGAGCCACACCAAGGCTGAGAGAGCTTACATGATTTGGGTACCAATTGGATCAACAGCATAATACACAACGAGGGCTTTTCCTGTAATTGGTTGAAATTTTTGCCTCCATATCTGAAATTTTTTAGATTCATGAATTGTAATAGCATGATGCGACCTTGCAAGCCATTTGACTAAATCATAACCTGTATACTCAAATTGTAATTGAACCAGACAAATACAATACCAATCATGGTGAAAATGTGAGAGGAAAATCTCTCGTTCTCATGTGTCAATGTGTGTTCTCAATTAAAAAACATAAAATAGTTTGATAGGGCTGCAGCCCTATCAAAGTAAGTAAAGCCTGACCTCATAACTCATTAAAAATTGCAATTCAAGCATTAGAAAACCTTTACATCAATCATCTCGGCTTCAATATTATGGTTGTAAAAAAATTTGGGATTTCAAAAATAGTATATATTTTAACAAATTGTCTAGACCATCCATTTCATCCTAAATTCAATGCTCAAAGATCAGCAAGGTCTGTACATTTTTTTAGTTTCAAATTTTATTTTCGGTGTTGGAAACTGATTTCAGAGCCATTATGTTATGTTGCTTACAGTGCTTTCAAGACAAGGATTTGAGGTGAGATTTTATTTGGTTTTCATAAAGCCTATGCCTTGTAGAAACTTCATCGTTAAAAAACATAACGCTTCGGCCTTTATAGCCTTAACATAAGGCCAAGAAGCCAAAACATGTTTTCCAAGATTAAAAGAAGACGGTTTATTTATAAAATAGGGAACATATTATTTAAGGGGCCATAATCTCTTAACAAAATCATTAAGGGGTTAACATTAAAGCGTTTGCCTTTTAGTTTCAAATTCATTCAGGTATCTCCTTAAAAAATATCTTCCAAAATATGCCCAAGTTGCCCGTATTGAAAGTTTTGACTTGAGACCCTAAACAAGCAGAAGTGTTTTAGTAATTTGATCCACCTGAGATGCCCCAACCAAATAGCAAAAATATCTCAGCTTGTTTAGGGGTAAGGTCAAATTACTAAATACCCTTCCTAATAGGCATTTGTGAATATAATTTCTTAAGTGGTATTTGAGTGAAATGAAAATTAAAGAGTAAACCATCTAACAATAATTGGGATCTTTTTAACCCCTTAATGATTTCATAAAGGGTTATGGCCCCTTAAATGATATTTTTAATTATTTTAATAAGGAACTCATATATTCTGGAACATTAAAAACTTCAATGCTAATAGGAAAGCAGAACTGAAGTACGAAGAGGTTACTCACATCTTTGTACTCAAAGCTACTTGTAAACTTCTCCAAAGCATCCACTGTAGAAAGAACTTAAGGAATTATTGCCCAATGAAAACTTAGAAAACTTTTATTGCATAAAACGGAAACATAACTTACATGATGGGAACCGCATGACTGCACCATGAGTGTAGTCCCTATCATTAAGGTTGAAGTTTGAGCCTGAATTGAGAAGTTAAGAATCAAAATGTTATACCCTTACGTTCAGAGGTACATGATAAGAACAAAGAGTAAAACAGGCATATACATTCACAATATCAAAGTGCGTAGCGTTACATATGTATATATCAATGAAGAAATGACTATTACCCATATTCCCATGTAAAGGTAAATAGAAAGACCCACATACAATTCCTGGATTTTCCTTACGACTTAAAATATTTTTCTTTTCAATTCCGAGTAGCTACTAAATTTTACTTGGAAGGATTTTCTTGAATGCACAAGTCAGAAGATACTCGTATACAACTCATATATGATATATGCCAATAGGTACACAGACAGGAGATCCATTCTAAGCGTCAAAAGTTCTTGATGATGGGCATTCACTAGAGACTGTTAATCTCCCCCATCCATTGCTGAGAACGGATGGTGGATGCTTGGTTGTGTAAAATACACCATACACAAGGAATGTATGCAGTGTAGGAAAAATCAGGCAGTTCAAATTCTAACGGCCCGGTTAGCCCAGTTAATTTGAAACCACTGGCCTGTTCCGGTTTCAGCCGGTTTTGGCGAACCTGCCAGATATTTTTAAAAAAATTGAAAAAAATTATATAAAATCTCAAAAAATAAGGGATTTTGTTTGTAAAGCATTTTTTAACGTTTTTCATCATTTTGGCATAGGTTTTATTGGCCATTAATGCTGACTTTTACATTTTTTTCCATCTTTTTTGAAAAATTTCAAAATACCTCTGGGCACAAATTGATTCTTTAAAGTCTATTTTTTTATTAACTTCAACTTCATTTGGATGTGCTTTGTTTAAGCATGCTTTAAACATACTTCCATATTTTATTAGATTTTTTTTGTATTTTTTTTATTTTTTTAACACTTTTTTGACCTCCCGGGACTTGCGCAGTTAGGCCGGTTGAAGTAACTAATTTACCGCTTAAGCCGGTTGAACTACTTCTGGCCCCATGTCCGGTTAACTGTTCTGGTTCGATTTTTCCTACACTAAGTGAATGGCATACCTTCCCTTAATTTAATAAGCAGATCCACAATTTCCTTTTAGGTATCAGGCTTGGGGTTAAGTAGTTAGCAATTGATGTCAGCACCACTACATCTCAAGTTCAATTCCTAGCACTAAACTACCACAAAAAAAAAACACCAGATCTAAATTTTGAAACTAACCAAGACTAAAAAAACTCATGATGGCAAAGGATTCAGAACTGAGAGCATGTCATTGTCAATGGGCAATCAAGGGCCAATTACTAGCAAGTTCACTATGTTTACTTGCTATTTGCATCGAGATGGGATGAGAGTAATATCTGATACAAGCATGGGGTGTCAGATTCCTCATGCAAGATGATTCAACACGATGACCATCTTATGAAGAGACAACCAAATCTAACCACAATTTACTAGTATTCTATTTCATGATGATGAACAAGAGATAATCAATTATATCTTAATTGGCTGAATTCGTAGATATTTTGAAAGTCACTTTCAAAGTTAACGTGTTCACTCAAAAAAAGAAATCAAGTCTCTAAATTAATCTTATCAATGGCTAATAAATAAGAAGAATCCAAAAGAATATGAACTGGTAGGTTGTGTCCAACACAGCTATGGTACCCAAACAGAAGAACCCATATAACATAGTTTACTCTGTCCTTTGTTTTGGCTACCAGTGTGCATAAAAATAGAAGGCACAGTGTCTTCCAAGATCGAATTCAGCCAAAGTGTCAAACCTCACTATATTTTTATGTTTCCTCAGTCAAACCCCTAACAGAACCTAAACCTTATGGATACATTTTTTAGGTGGGTAATTGGATAAGACAGAGAGATATAAGGAAAATATGGAAGCTTCAAACCTACACACCTAATACAGGACATTATATAGACCACCCTAAGAAAGAATTAAGCGGATGAAAAAGAAAGATTTAAGCTGATGACAAATGTATGCACAAAATGTATCTGTGCAGGTATATAAATATGAAAGAATTGCAATCTTGCAGATGGCAAATTGACCAAAGTTTCATTTACGGCCATTAATACAGGACGCTATATAGACCACCTTAAGAAAGAATTAACCTGATGAAAAAGAAAGATTTAAGCTGATAACAAATGTATGCACAAAATGTATCTATGCAGGTAAATAAATATGAATGAATTGCAATCTTGCAGATGACAAATTGACCAAAGTTTCATACACAGCCATTAATAACATTATCATGGATGCAGATATTTTGCCTGAAACCATGGATATTTTATCTAGAGCTCACCTAGGGTAGCCTGTATAATCAAGGAACCAAAGTTATTCGTCAGGCTGAGAAGCGCAGCCAACGCCTCTTCCACAGCTTGACCTACTGCAGTGCCAAGGACTGATATCATAAGCAGAAATTCAACCCCAGATTCGAAGTCCTAGTAAAAAAAAAGGGAAGGATAAATATTAAACATGGATACAAAGAATTGAGACAGATATTAAACATGGATACAAACAAATCAAGACAAATATTAAACATGGATACAAACAAATCAAGACTATAATGAGATTTAGCAGAATGACAGCAAGAACACATAGCTGTTATGAAACTTGTCAATAGCAGGTAGAGAGGAGAGATGTTCAATGGACACCGATGTCATAGAGGAAAAAGAAACTCTTTTCTCAAGTTTATTTAACACTCATTACCTGCTAGACACAATTTGTTTCCAGATTGTGGAACATCTGAAGAATTTATTAACATGTCCTGATGATGCAAATTTGGCATCTCAGGCTTTTTTCCACCTATTTAAGATCTGTTTAATAATTGGTAATTAATTCAATTTAAGACTTTTAGTGCCCAGTGATCATTTGATTACCCAACTAGCAGCAAGTGACTATCACTGCATTGAAAATCACAATAACTAGGGAACTGAATAAACACTCAAAAAATTAAAGTGAATAATTTAAAATAAACAGACCTCTCCCTTGCGGAATATTGGTAGGATATCATCTTCCACCTCAAATTCATAATCCAAATTTATATATCCCTACAAAAAAATATCAGTAATGCATAAGCCTGAATGACTTTATCAAAAATAAAAACTTAGTTTTAGTTTCTAAGGGTTAAAAGTAATTATGAACACTTCTTACATGGCAGTAAGGCATAACATATTCTGCAAGAACTCTTAAATGGAAAGGATTTTCATAATACTCTTCAAGGCCTTCCCTTCTTTGGAAACGCATGAACACCGCATGTGTGCAGTTATCAGCATTGGGATTGATAATACGACCTGTGAAAGGGGAGATACAATTCCAAATTCCATATCAAAAACTTTAAAAAATAGGAAGGGGATCAAAAAGGGACAATACATATGCAAGCTACTTATATGAGATTCATGTAAAAGAAAGAGCATGTATGCATCACAGATTTTAATATAAGGAGAATAATCATATCAAATCTTGGACAACCACCTCAAGAGTGCAGCAATGCATGAACTAAAGAATCATCGGAAACATGGAAATTTCACCAAATGGAAAAAAATAGGTCTGTAGATGTCCAGGAAATGCCAATACCATGGGAGCATCTGTACAATAATTATTACATAAGTAATAAAGAACATATATTATAGTTATGACATACTCCATCAAAAGTAATACTTAAGAGAGTACACATATACATGCCTGTGCCCGAATATGCATTATAATGTAATATCTTTATGTACAACATATTTATGTGTCCTGTGGGAAGACCATAAATTTTTCAATAGAACAAGGGATGCACAATAATGAACAATGAATATACAACATAGATCACATATATCTTTTGTTAAATACACATAAAACGTAAAATTATTTGTATTATAATGTACCGAGAACTGAATAATTTATGTATTTAAGAAAAAGTGTCATTATAATATGAGAATGTGCCCTGATATTATTACATTGTCGTTATTGAAATATGTTGATAGTAGCGGTTAGTAGATAGATCAAAATCACAAATATTCTATTGGTGTAAGTACCCTCGACCAAAGGTGTTTTAAATGGAGCCTACATGATAAAGAAACCCCACCACTCACTATGAAGATCAAGAAGGCGAGAGAGAGAGAGAGAGAGATTTGTAAATGCGTACAGATATATACATTCTTGTTCTAAACTTTATCCTGAGAATCGATCTTAAAACAGTCCCAACACAAAAGAAACTTTGGAATTTTAAAGTTCTAACAAAGAATGAGAAAAAGAACATTACCTAGTGATATAGCCACAATGCCATTCATGTGATATTGGGATGTATATAGAAAATCAAGCATATCCTTCTCTTTCTCCTCAGATAAATCCCTTTTAGCTTTGAGGAGGAAAATGTGTTCTACAACCTTTCTAGAATTATACAAAAATGGCAAGAGAACGTTATTCGAGGAAAGAGGCACACTGTACCAAAATAAAGAGTACCAAGTTAATGATAATGTTCTATAAACTACAACCAAGAAATAAACTAGCCAAGAAAAACTAGTGTTTTAAAGCAAGTGCCCGGGTCATGACTCGCGAGGATCTTAAGACTGAGTCAGTCACCTCGACTTGGCTGAGTCTGTCAGAGACTTAGTTGAGTCTTAAATAATTAACAATGAATCTTGGAAACCAGTGAGACATATGGACTCCACAGCATGCTGAGTCAAGTAACTGTGGCGAATCTGAGTAAGTCGGACTCGTCCAAGTTCAGACTTGCTAAGCTGGGAGAAACTAAGGGCAAGAAATACAGACTGAAAAGGTCTATGGGATTTTAATTACCGTGCCCAGAAAAAAGACTTATGTTATCACAATATTGTCCTGACAACATTGACTGGTTTATAATGTCATTCATAACCCACCAATTAAGGAATACATATCAGTATATTCCATATTCTCAAATATTATTGAAGAGATAAAATCTGTTACTTCAGGACTAACTCTGCATGTCCTCTGTACATGTAAGCCCGCAATTTGATTAAAATTTAAATGTGGTATGATTAAATTGACCTCAATAGCCCCTTAAAGGAAAAATATAAATAAAAAACAAAGAAATGCAAATTATACTCAAATAAGCTTAAATTTAACCCGTCATAAAACAAATAAAATTTTAAAAATAATAATAATAATAAATAAATAAATAAAACTGCCATTTTATCATTTAGTCTTAACTTTTTCCTTCACAAAATTCCAATTTAAGCTGATATTCAGGCCAAAGTCCAGAATTATGGAATCCAAAAACATATAATGACATATGTAAGTAAGCTGGCGTGATTCAAATTTCAAACTAGCAAATGAAGGGCACCTTTTTCTGGATAATCCGCCATTTGTATCAGGTTCTAGGGCTGGAATTCGACCATTTGTAGCCCTAACTAATTTTTTATTGCAAATCTTTGGCAGTGAAGCACCCTCGCCATTAATCCCTGGAAATTTTCATGAAATACTGAAAAAATGATCAATAAATGGATTACATAGATTTAACCTCGAAAGAGCAAGAACAATGAAGAAAGCACGCAAAATTACCTGGTTTATTTCTGAGAATGGTCTTTCTTTCTCGAATTCGAAGGGTAATATTTTGGAATTTAAACCCCCTAGATTTGATAATGTGGCAAGAAACAAGCGTTTGGGAGTGACCCGAGATTAGGGGTTGTGAATATTTAGGGAATAGCATTTTGTGATTGAGTTGCAGAAGCTACTCCCCCCGCAAATTAGGGCTTCATCCTCCATTAAAGCCCTGGATAAATAACAAATAAAAATGAAGTAAATGAGAAACAGATAAAAAAAGGGAGACAAAGGGGAAATTTTGAAATTTTTAAAAAAAATTATTGGACAGGGGGCTTTGAAATAAAAAAAACATGAAATAAATTAGCGGGAAAAAAGAGCGCGGTAAATGGTTGAATATGACGACAATACCCTCAAATATTTTATATAAGGAAAATGGTTTGATAGGGCTGCAGCCCTATCAAAACAAATAAATCCTCGCCTCATAATTCTTTGTAGGGTGAGGTAAGGCGAACCTTCTACTATTGAAGTAAGGTTCACCTCAAAACCATCCCAAACATGCAATTTTGGTGCGGCAAAGCCTTACGATGATATGAAAATCTATTGTTGCCCCCAATTATGAAATTTAAATTTTCAAAAATAGCAACGATCAAGCAGATCTATAAATACTGTAAACTCTTAAAAATTGACAGTCCAGATAATATATTTATAAAAATAAACAATTTTTAATATTAAAAATTTTGTTTCTTTCACGTTTATGAATCTCGAGGTCGAAACGATCGATTTGAGAGTTTTCTAGCATAGAAAACTTTCTCTAGTAGATAAACCTTACTCGTACAATAGAAGGTTGACACCTTATATAAACTTTACCCTTCATTGAAAATTGCAATTAAGTATTGGAAACTCGTAATTCATTGAAATTTGCAAATAAAGTATTGGAAAACTTTATATCCATAATCCATGCTTGAACATCATGGTTGTGAGAAAAAAATAGGATTTTAAGATCCAAAAATAGTGTATAACAAAATATCTAGGCCATTTATTTTGTGCCTAAAAATAAGTGTTTGCATAACCACAAGATCTAAAACATTTTTTGAGTTTCAATTTTATTTGTCAGCTTTGGAAATTGATTATAGAGCCATTATATACATTTTCGTTGCCGAAAGTGCTTCTTAGATAACGATTTGAGATACAGCTTTATTTCGTTTTCGTAAAGCCTAGGGCTTGTAGGTACTTCATCCTTTGTATAATAGCAAATGAAGCCTCCTTTTGAACCCTTGTTTTTGTGATTCTAAGAGGGGGATGGATATTTTAGGTCAACCCTGGGAATTGAATTGAGGCGTAGCCGTAGCACTAACACCGTTTGTTAACCATGTTAAAATTGAACTAATGTTCGACTAGCTATGGTCAGTCAAACTAGTTAATTTTTAGCCAATTTGACCAGATCAATAAATTTGTTATAATTATTACTATATTGTGTATTTTAAATTAGAGTAACGATCCTATAGGACCCTCTCGTATTCATGTGTGTAGGATCTCAAAATATCATTATTAAAGTTGGTATAAATATCTAAAAAAATTATCAAATACGTGTGGGACTTGACTTTTCTATAGATCCGTACTAAATTTAATGATGATCATTTAGGGTCTTACACACATGGATGGGAGAAAGTCCTATAGGATCGTTTTATCTTTAAACTATTATATTTTTTTGAATACATAGGTAGGAGAAGGTCATATAGGATCATTTCTCTTTAAACTATTCTATTTTTAATTTTTTCTAAAATCACGTCCAACCAGTTCTATCAGTGATTGGGCCATTTTTAATGGGGCCAAACCCTTGACCAGTTCAATAGTTTGCCTGATCCTTCTAATGTTTTGCAAACCACTTGTGCCCGATACCGATTCTTAGAAGGGTATCGGTTGCAATATGTGATTTTGATGTCTTTTACGAAATTCTTATGGGTTCCAATTTCGATGTTTTTCATAGAAACATGATAGATTTAGAAATCTCCCCATTCTACCTAGGTTTTTAGTATATTTTTTAATTTTGTATAGAATTGTTATTTTTGGGTGAGTTAGTGGAGAGAGAGCCTCCACCCTTGATAGGAATTGAGCCTACGATGTAGTGTCATAAATTGTCAAACGCTAACCGATTAAACCTGAGCTCTTTCCCTTACAATGGAAAGCTTCGAGTCACCGAATAACTATTTGCAGTTCCAATAAATGGTTTAGATCCGATGCCATGTGAAAATATTAAAAGAATTGTGAAAAAATGAAATAAATTATTTTTTAATTTAAATATTTCCTTACTTTTTCATATACATGGTCATTTTGGTCAAGATGGATCCTTTGAAATTTTGGATCCAAAATGTATCTATGTGTTGCCTTAATGCACCAAAGCCTCACCCTTTAGGAGGCAGGCAACATGACCATTTGCTTTTTGTACAAAAGGGTTGGAATCACCCATGGATATGAAGAAATCATAATTATCCATATTACACCCGAGATCCTTAGGAGCATGTTGTACGTATCGATGAAAGTTAGACCTGGATCCGACCGGACGTAGTTTGAGTCGAGACAAATTAACCTATATCCAACCCGATGGGATCCGGGTCTATAACCAAATACATATAAATTATTTTAAATATCGGTCCCTAGGCAGGAAAGACTCGGCTTCCAAACCATACATGGAGCTTTCGCCTCATACAGCTCCTCCCAAGATGGCAGTTGGCCCAGTCCAGTCTTGTGCGGTTATATAATTAATATTATTAATAGACAACTTATATTAATATATTCGGGTCGGGTTGGATTGGCCTCCATCTGTACCGGACCCAACCTGATAGGATCCAAGCTAGACTCAGACTCAGACCCGGTTGGATCAAGGTCAAGTGGCCCCAACCCCTAATTGGACACTAAAAACTCAAAACAAGAGGGAGATAGTTTTTGTCCCATTTTTTTCTCATGTGTGGGGATATCTTATTGTGCGATGTTGGCTTGTTACTAAGTGGCCCTTGGATCTTTGTAAAAAGATGGGCAAGAATTCAATGCATCCCCTAAAGCATAAAACTTATATACTACCCCAAAAAGGTTTTTTTAGTAACTTTTACCCTAAATTGAGCTTTTCTAGTAAATATTGGGTATGTAACCTACGGAATCTAACGACCAAACCTCGATTAGACTCACATAGTGTAGGAGTAAAAATTAGGAAAAACTGCAAAAAAACCCCTAAAAGGAGGTTTCATAGGGAACCTACCACCAAAAAGGTTTTTTTAGCAACTTTTCCCCTAAATTGAGCTTGTCTAGTAAATATCCCCCCGAAAAAATGTTCATAGTGGCGGACCGCCCTCATTTTGTGCCAGACCACATGCTCAAAGTGCCGGACGGCCTCCATTTTGTGCCGGACCACATGCCCAAAGTGTCGGACAGCCCCCATTTTGTGTCTGACTGCATGCTCAAAGTGTTGGACTGCCCTTATTTTGAGCCAGACCGGCACCATTTTGTACTGGATCACATGCTTTCCAGAGGGTATTTTGGTATTCATTTTACTTTTTATATAACTTGGGGGGTATTTGTTATGAAAGCTATTTTTTGAGTAAAAAATGAAAAAAAAAGTTTACTTGGGAGTAAATTGCATAGGAAATATATTCTTAGGGGTTATTTGTAATTGTATGCAAAAATTAATGTCTTGGACCTTTAAGTTATGGGACAATTAGATGTAAGTGTTCTAAACCTCAAAATTTTATTATTTACGTAATAGTCATTTGATATTTGTTGGATCCCATGGTTTTAAATTGGAAAATTCCTCTTAAAGCATAGTTATCAAGACGGGAATGAATTGATGGTCCGATTGGTTAGACCATCGACTGGTACTTCAGTAGGTTTGGTCTTAAGATAAAAATAAGATTTGTTAAAAAAATTTGTCAAAATTAATGGTCGACCAGTTTTAGCCAATAGTCGAGCCGATATTGACCATTTTGACCAATTAAATGAAGTTGGGCAACGTTTTTAAGGGATTGTATATAAAAATATTATTTACTTTTGTTATAAGAATGTCACAATCATTCCTACTCATTAGATGTCAAATTGAATAATTTTGGGTGAGTCACAAAGCTCGAAATTTTTTATTGAAACTTCGAACCTATCTGATGGCACTCTTACCACCACCTATTTTTAAATATAAGGTACAAGAGCGATTGTTGCATCATTGTATAAATGGTATTTTTGTATACTTCTATAATTTTTAATTACATTTTATTTGTTAAAATTATTATATATCATTTTTTTAATCTATTTAAAATCTAACACAATTGAGTCGACCTATAGTTAGGCTCGGGTTTCACAAAACCAGCCCTCACCAGTTTGGCAGCTAATCATATATCGACGACACCGCCTCAAAGTACCTCTTTAGCTTAAGAGAGACAACATGCTCCTACAAAAATGTAGTATACACAATGGTGGTGGGTTGACAATTGGCCAGGGTCCAACCAGCTGACCGATCGCACCGGTTGGACCAGACCAGACGAATAAGTTCACTGGTTCGATCACGAGGGCCGCCCTCATGAAGCGTTTGGATGTTGAATCCCAACGGTCGATTCGGGATATCGATGAAGGGTGAGTGGATGAAGAGGCGAAATAACACTTTCAAACTTAACCATCTCCTTTGACTGCAACAACTAAATCTGAGCCGTCCGTTGGGAAAAGGCGCAAAAAAGTTGAAACCAAACAGGAGAGGACAACCGTCCAATGTTGAGGACACGTGTCAGGCACCCATCGCTATTCAACTAAAACCGAGAAACGGACATTAGAGTCCATATGAAATGCCTAAAAGTACCCTTGTCATTTATAGCAATGCCAAAATAAGCCATGCCAAAAATTGGTTCATTATGCGATTGAAATTCTAGTATTAAATAATATTGGTCATCTCGACATCAAGATGCATGGACATGAGAAAAAAATTGATTTTGAGTTTCGAAAATAGTGCATCTTGTAACAAATTTTTTAACCGTCAATTTTAAAGTCTTTATAGATCTGCTAGACTTACATTATTTTTTAAGCTTTAAATTTTGTAATTGAAGATGAAAATGTATTTTAAGGTTATCACAAAGATTTCCAACACTTCTTGACACTATTTGAAGGTGCTTTCTATTTTGATTATTTAGAGCCTCAAATCTATACAAACTGCACCCTTAAAATAATATATTTTATATTTTATATATATGTCATTTATTTTTCCTTTTTTGTTTTACAACATACTCCCAGTTTCGAACCGGTATTAAAGCGCCCGTTTGCTCTAAAACTATGATAAAAATTGGTATTTTTAAACTTGTGATTTTTTATCCTAATTATCTATTTAGATGGGAATCAGTCAAGATCAAATTAGTTATAAGATGATATAGATCTATATAATCCAAACCATTGATATGGATTTACAAACAATGATAAAAGTATCAATTTAATAGTAGAAGTTCGAATTAGTTATAAAGAACTGTACTAGTTACGTACAGAAAATATCGATTTAATAGTAGAAGTTCGAATTAGTTATAAAGAACTGTTCTAGTTACGTACAAAGGGTGTCTTTTGGGGAAAAAAGTAAACAAAATATATGCTTACAATATAAAAATTCCAAAATATTACATTAAATTGATTTAAATGTCCTTCATTATTATTTGTTTTTAGCCTAAAAAACACATTTTCGAAATAAGCCGCTCAAAATATTTATTTTTTTCAATGGAAAGTTTATCGAAATACTCATTTTCAACCGGTGCTCTAAAACTCAATATTTTGCTCATTTTCAACCAGTGCTCTAAAACTCGATAAGGTTCTTGAACCTCGATTTGTGTGGGGAATTAGTAAAAGAAAAAGTATATAAATAGGATTAATTATTCAATACTTTACTCATTTTCAACCAGTGCTCTAAAACTCAATGATGTTCTTGAACCTCGATTTGCACGAGGAACTAGTAAAAAAAACCCCCTTATTTATGTACTTTTTTTTTTTAAGCTCATCTATGTTTTTCTTACATACCACAAATTTCCATCCCATAGGCTACTATTTTAATTTTTAAATCAATTATAATATTTTTATAGATCATCAATTCAAGCCGGCCGAAATGGTTTGGATCGTCGGTCCAACGATCCGAGACAAATCAATTGGTTTAATGATCCACCCTACTTGTCCTGATTTTGAAACACTGTTATATATTTTTATCAGATGGTTTGAAATCGAATCAAACTATATAAAAATATGAAATTCTTTACCTTTGGTAGATCTAAAATGATGTAGTTTAAAGTGATCGCAAAAATATACAGGGACTAATAGCATTATTGATAAATTAGCCTTTGATAGATCATACTAACTTATCAAGATTTGTGTAGCAACCCAAAATATTTGAAAAAAAACTTAGAGGATGATGTTAATAATATCCAAATATATAGGATGACGACATATCAAGATTCGATTCAAAATAGTTAATATAAATCCGTGATGATGAAATTAACGATATCAGCATGTACAGGCGTGGGAGTAACCATCTCCGTTTCACTAGTTATTGGCCCTCGTTTTTTCGACTTGACAATGCGGAGACACAATTTGGCATGCGTAAGGGTAATTCTGTCATTTTATCCTCTCCTACATGCGCCCTAGGAATCTGTCCTAGATAACATGGTCCACTCCTCTATTCTGTTCATTGTCTTTTTTACTCGCACGAGTGCTCGATTGCCCATAACTTTCAGTTAAAGGACAATTCTACTACGCTGTCCCAAACAAAGATAAAAATGCCCATAACTATACATGCTCCTTTTTAAGATTCCCTTATTAAGTGCATTACTATATTTTCCAAAAATATAACAATTTTACCAACATATCTCCATCCACTCTTTCCAAAAGATTATATTACTCGACTATTTAATGAGTCATATTTTTAAAACCTATTTTAGAAATGGATTTCTAGATTCAAAATTTTATATAATGAAAATCTCTGTCATAATAAGTAGGAACCTTAAAAATATAGATGTATATAATAGCTTTTTTTTTACATAGTTTAACACCGTTGATTTTAAACGCCGCCGTTTCCTAACATCCATCTAGGGAATGCTGTTGTGCGTCTCGAGATAGATGTTACATGCATCAATGCACACTATTTCAAGGGTGCAACCTTATATAAGTTTTTCCGATTTCTACATTATATGTTTTTCCGATTTCTACATTATATGTTCCTAAAGAGGATAATGTCCATTCACTCTCCCTTGGTAAAACCCTATGGCTCTGTTGGCTCGGCCCGTTGTGACTCCTAATCGGAGTGTGCTATTACTCTATACAAAATCTAATAAAAAATTAAGGAGATCTCACTTGGGGCTAGTAATACCAGTCTAGCCCATTGATTTCGCATATAATGGCTAAAATTAATAATGAGATTATTTTGTCATTCTTGATTAGACACCCCCATGCTTGTTTTCACATTTGACGACCAAGTGTAGGTTGCTAACAAGCCCAACTTAGAGTGGGTCAGCCTTGGCACTAGTCCCCATAGGGCTAGCTCAAGGCTAGCTTGGCCTAACTCGGGTTAGGCTGAATAGGTTTGGCCCTAGCCCTACCAAGACCATACCAAATACAAATAAATAAAAATAAAATAAAATCGTTTGGACTAGGGCCAGATAAGGCTAGACCAAACACAATTAAAGAAAAATGCCAGGGTAGGTTAGCACTATCGTGACCTAACTAGGGTTAGCCTTTAAGCCACTTTTTGTGGCCCAAGTATTAGTTTTTTAGGGCTGGGCTTGGCCGAGCCAACCTGTTGCTCGTTGCCATCCTTGGCTACAAGCATCATATACTTAGTAATTATTAAAAAGTGAATTGGTTTATCATATACTCTCACTGTCGTAAAACTATATTGTCACATTCATTATCCTATTCATTAATTACTATCGGGGAATGTATACTACCAGATTGCAAACATTTGGTATAAAAAAGTCACAATCCCCCCAACCATCAGATGTGAAATCAGACGGCTGATGGTGTACAACACAGTCCAAAAAAGCCACTAAGGTAAGCCAATAGCACCACAACATTTTCACACTTGGCTTATGCCACAAGTGACTCTCTATTACCTATTTCTAGCAAAAGTAAATGACCTTCCTTGTTAATCAATTATGTGCTCATTTGGCATATTTAAGTATTTGAGTGCACAATTGTGAATTTTTTGCCATATTCTCTTCTTCTCCTAGCTTTTTTTTTTTTATTATCCATTTAACCAGAAAAAGAGAAAATTTATTAGCAATGCCTAAAAGAACTATTCCACAACTTACATATTATTTCATTAAAAAAATGGGTCAAAGTTTAAATTGGAAATAGTGGATATTTTTAGGTGTATTTTGATTAAATTGGAAAATATGTAATACTTTAAAATTTGAGTGTGATAAATTTCCCAAAAAGAACCTAGCAAAATAGGAAAAAAAAAGTATTTTGACTAAAGTTAAGGGCAATTTTGGTAGTACACTCACTTATCTTTATCAGTCCACTGACACTCGTATAGATATATAGTAGTCAAGCCACTGCTTATAAAGGTACTCTGTAATTTAGCTGAAAAACTCGCCGGGCAATTCACCGAAGAATAATTCCCGGCAAAAATGGACGGCGTAAATTCGACGAACTGGCTACCGGACGGCTGGATCATGGAGCAAAAACGGAGAAAATCCGGCGCTACGAAAGGATTGGCAGATAAGGCAAATAAAAAGCTCTTAAAATATCACATGCATGATAATTAATTTCCCTTTCTTTATTTTTTTATTTTTTTTACTTTTTTGTTGATATGATTTGTGATTTGTTTGTTCAGATCAAAAGGGATTTGGTATTGATTTTTTGTGGCTTGGATGTCTTATTTATTTATTTTTCCTCATGGAATTTATTTAATTTTTTTTAGTTGAAGCTCACTTCAATAGTGGAAATTACAGTAAATTTCAGCTGAAATTTGGATCTAGTGTCATGAATAAGAATCAGATTTGATCTCATATTTTGACTGAAATGCTCAGTGATTATCGTTGAATTTCTTATATAAAATTATGAAGTATTCATGAGTTTTTTATAGCAAGTTTTTTAATCTGAAGCATAATTACAAGCTTGATATTATTATTATTTTATTTTATTGGTAATTTAGAGATAAACAGCAAGGAGAAAATCTGAAAAACCAAGTAAAAATACTAAGTTAAATTTATTTTTAATTTTTTTCTTTAAATTTTTGCAGAAGTTAAATGATATTAGGCACCGGTGTCTAGTTTAAATCTTAAAGCTTGAAATGGTAGTTGATTTCAGTTACACCCCCATTTTCAGCTGAAATCAGTGAAATATTGTTTATTTTGCAAATTTATTGAAAGTTGTTTCTTTTTTATTTTTATTGTATCTCTGTAGAATTATGGGTTCATTTTGAACTGTATTTTTCTGCATGGTACAATTCTTTGGTGTTTCTTTCGGCTATCAGAGAAATTCTATTGAAATTAGCTTTAGGGCGCCCAATGGGTATCTTGGAATATAAGTGTGAGAGTGTTCATGAAATATTAGGCAAGTATATTTCAATTTTGGAAATTTTTGGGTGGACATCATCAATTTACTTTTTATACTTATCAGGATTTTATATATTGGGATTTCTCATGGGGAATCATCTTTTAAATTTTGTTTCAAATCACCATGTTTTCATACTTTTAGTCCACAACAATGGTGGACATTCCACAAGCTCCGAGATTATGTTTTAACTATTAGCTATTACAATGTTGTATTTATTTATTTATTTTTTGTGCGGAATGAAACCAAAGAGCATAATTTCAAATTTATGACTAATTTTAAACTTCAATCGAAATTAAATTGAAAGTTGTGAGGATTTCTATGATTTTTTTGAGGGAAAGGTTGTCATAAAGATTTTCTCAACTGTGTTCCAAATTACTGTAGGTCCAAATTAAAACTCTAAACTTGAATTTGCCTATCTCATTGGACACTAAAACTTTGAATTATTATATATGACTTTTGCAATGCCCATGCATTATTAGAAGGGCTTTTGAAGAGCTTTGACTGATGCATGTCAAACATTTATACCAAATAGACCTGGTTCCTATAACATTCGCTCTCAATGTCTAGGCCTTTTTTGTTTGTCAAAATTATGGAAACTTTGTTGTCACTGGGTGTGAATCCAATTATCAATGAAAAATGATTCTAGTAAAAGCCAAATTAATATACCTAGTGTTAACAACACACTCAGTTCATCCTACTTTTTTTTTTTTTTGAAAATGTTTTCGGTGTTTGGCATGGCGCCCAGGCAGAAGTTGATCCCACTTTTCTAAAAAAACCAATATTATATGGTAATTTTTTGCCGACTTTCATTATCTCTTTAGCGAGCCTTAGCTGTAGCCTATAATTCATGGAAGCTATAATATTTTTGCAATACCCAATATGCTTATTGGAGTTTACACATACTGTTGATAGAGATAGTTAAAATGAAGGAGAAGAAAAGCCGAACTTGCACTTTGGATCTTCGATTTCATAGTTAACTTGACAAGGCTATAAAGGAATGGTTTTTTTTATAAGCTACTTGTTGCTTAGATTTAATTATCTCCTTTTCTTTAGAATTTAAAATTTCTCAATTGGTTGTTCTACATTTGTGTGTGGGTACAAGTAGCATTTAAATATCCATACAAGTCTTTGATTTAGTTACCTGTTTGTGTAATTTTTTCTTGTGAGAGATATTTTATCCAAAAACCATTGTCAACCAGTTACCCGAACTTCTCAAGGCCTTTTCATCCAACTATTCCTCCTGCATATCCTGTACTTTATATAATTGGTCTCTTTATTGAAGTTGGAGGATATAAAATTTTATTTAAAACTGGATGAAACTTCCATATTTTCTATTCCATTAATTTCTTCTCGTCCATTAATTATATTACATTTTTTCAATTTTAAAGGCAAGGATAGGTATTGAGTTTGTCGCTTTCCAATTCTGAATGCATTTTAAGAAGTTAGATCATTAATTTATGAAGCTTCTTGGCATCATACTTAGAAAGGGAAGGCTTCATTTCTTACAAATTATCAGAGTTTTTAGTGGAATTAGAAAAACACCAAATATTGAAACCTCTAATAATTTGAAACCCATGGGTTAAAACTTAAAACTTCTTGGTGCCACTAACTTACGTATTTGCTCTTAAATTTGGAAACCTGCTCTTTCAGCTGAAATGGCAATTAAAATTTGGACTTGTAAATTTGTTGGTATTTTATCACCATTTACCAAAATTTTAAGACTAAGTATTGTTCTTCTAAATGTGGTGCAGTATTTCATTGAAGCAGCAACTGGGCGATTTTTTCGATCCAAGTTGCAGGTCCTACGCTACCTCAAGACTGAAAAGTACACTGGCAAGCTTTGGCCGGTTAAGCTTGTTTCTAACAACAAGGAGCTGACAAATGGAGAGTCCATGGTTTGTCAATAACTTCTTTTTCGAATTTTTAACCCTTTATCAAGTGCTCTCTCTCTCTCTCTCTCTCTCGCCTAAATCATTTACAGGTTCACTTACGAAGCCAATTTGTTGGGTTTTAGGAGAAAGAGACTTCTAGTGCCAAGATATTGCAGGAAAAGGTACAGAGAACTTTAAGCCCATCTGAAAGTGGGCAGTCATCAGATTGGTTGCCTCCAGGTTGGACAATAGAGATCAAAACCAGAAAAAATGGAGTGTCAGCTGGAATGCGGGAAAAGGTACACAAAAAAATAACATATGAATTTCCATCAAATATGTTGTTTTTCCATTTTTGCTTTCTTTAATTATTAAAACAAAAAAGTTTTCCCTCTTCATGTTACCTTCGATGCGACCTTCAATGTGTTGGATTGATTTCAATCTCTCTTCATTCTTAGGATTTTCAGATTTGAGTTGTGGTTAAAGTTAACTACAGCTCTCATGAAATGATCTTTGGACATTGGGTCAAAAGTTGAAAAGTCAGCTGTTTTGGCTAGGCTTCATCAGTTGCTTATTTGGATTACCAAAAGACTGGATTTGACCCCAAACGTTCAGGCTTTGGCAGTGGCTGGGCATGTTAGAGTTAAAACTTAGATTACTTCAGAATGAGAAGTTACAGGGGTTTCGCCTCATGGCTCAATGGCGGTCCATGAGGGCTGCAACTGTAATATCTAAGGTTTGAATCCCAGCTCCAAGCAGTATTCGTTTAGTCAATTTGCTTGCCTTTTCACATTCAGTGTGATGTTTTAAGGAAACAATTCTACTCACTGACAAAGTGGAGAGAAGGTATACTTGTTTCCCAATATAGGATGAAAACTCAATGTGGTTTTTCTTCATCTTCTCTTGTGATCCTCCTCTTGATTTGAGTACATTCATTTAGAGCTTAAATGAATGTAGTATGACATATTTAGAGCTCAAATGAATGTAGTATTAAATTATACTTACATATTTAGAGCTCAAATGGATGTAGTATGAGGAAAATAAGATCTCTTCCTTATGAATCTAATATTGCTCCTTTAAACTTTACTTTCATCCTCCTTTTTCCTTTGCCTTTTTTGGGGCTACACAACCTGGGTATATCTTATTCTTATCAGTTTCCAATGAAACTGAATTCTGGAACAAAATTTATATGAAACTGAATTATGCATTTAGCTAAATGAGTAAAAAAAGACTTGTGGAGATCAATAAAGACATCTTCGATATTCTAAAGCAAATGCTACATTTTTTGGAAAAAAAGTGAGATCTTCCTATTTATTTCAATCTTTGTAGAAATCAGATCTCTGATGCTTAACATATTGATCTCTTCCTGTAGCCCCATTGAGACTCGGCAAAAATATATGAAGCGTTTCAAATTTTGGATATGTGAAATGTTTTGAACTAAGGATCATGCCTTGTGAACTTTGTGCAGTTTTATATAGAACTTGCAACTGGAAAGAAATTTGCTTCAAGGTTGGCAGTTCTACGCTACCTCACAGATGGAAATGCATCTGTTAGCACGCCTAGAACAAATATGCTTGACACTGGAAATGTTCATTTGACTGCAAAAGAATATGAGGTGAGTCTATAACTTGTTCTTTCCTCATGGGCCTTTTTTTCTTTTTTTTGTGTGCATGTGCATATAGTGTGTATGTGTGTGTGTGTGTGTGTGTGTGAGAGAGAGAGAGAGAGAGAGAGAGAGAGAGAGAGAGGTAGGTTAGGTTAGTAGGTAGTAGTTAGGTAGGTGTTGTTCGTTACTTACTGTTGGTAGGTAGGTTTAGTTTACTAAGTTTAAGTTTAAGTTTAGGTTAGTAGACGTCGTGAGAAGAAGGAAGGTACGGTTC
>NW_006494916.1:7753229-7775212 GCF_000471905.2 Amborella trichopoda | reverse complement strand
GGTATTATGTTTATCATGTGATTTGTTATTAGCCATTATTTGTTTATGACTTTGTCAGGAGGCTTGTAAGGCCGCATTATGCTGTTAAATCTCATGAAATTTAAAATTTACACATGGAAACACAAAGTTCAGCCAATTACAAGAATAGCGCTTGCTATCTATTTTAATCAATCTCTTATGTGGAGTTTCAGGTAATGATGCTTACAGAAAGGAAGGGACCCTTGCCTGAAATTTCTCCATGCAAATCCTCCGGGAATGTCATGGTCAGTACATGTACCAAGGAGCTGATACCAGAATGGTTGCCACCAGGATGGGCTACAGAGATCTCAGTCAGAAAAAGTGGTAAAACGGCAGGAAGGCGAGAAAAGGTCACATAATTGTGTGCTTCCATAAATTTTTGATCCCATTCATCTTTTTCATACTTGTAGCTTACTTAATATTTAGTTTCATTAAGTCTCTTTCATGGTTGTGGCTCTGTTTAGTTCCGATTTTGTTCATCTTTTTGTATATTATTTTTGTTCAAAGGAACAAAATGGATACAGATTAGGGCAGCAAGAAATTGGGAAAAAAGGCATACAAATTTTGAATCTTTAAAAGGTGAAAATAAGATTTGTGGCCCTTCAAAACCCTAAATTTCCAAAACCCAAAACCATAAATGTTTTAGTCCAGAAAAATATCAAACTAGGGCTTTTTAGCTTTTATTTAATTTTCTGCAACATTTTAATTTCAATTTGTTTCTGCCATATTGGTCGTGTAAGTGAAGAAAGAATTGTTGTTCCCAATAAATAAGCCTGGTCATGGTTGGTATGATTGTTGAACCATCCAGCTCTGATGGTTGAGCAAGGAAAGTTCTTTTTAATGCTTGGATAGGTTCTAGTGTCATACAGAACTATGTATTTTAAGTGAGTGGTTTGAAAATGAGCATTGTCAACAACATCCAAAGTTCCAAATCAAATGCACGTTATGAAGAAACATCACTAGTTAACTTCCTTTTTTATGCTGATCTTTGTAGAAGCATGATTTGTGCTGCCTAACATAATGATCTGAGGCTCAGCACAAATATGGAATGTTTGAACTATGGATTGGGTCTTCTGAACTTTGTGCAGTTCTATATCGAACTGGCAACCGGGCAGAGATTTGGTTCAAGGTTGGCAGTTCTACGCTACCTTACAAATGGCAATGCTTCCCCTAGCGGGCTTAAATCGAAGGAGCTTGGTGTGCCAAATATTGATTTGAACATGGAAGAGTCTGATGCACTAATTGAAAATCTAAAGGAGTCCACTGTAAGCCTGCATCTACTTTCTCTCCTCGTTAGCTATGGTTGTGTGTGCATGCGTGTGTGTGTGTGCATGTGTGCTTGCATGGGCGTGGTGTGTATGTGTGTGTGAGAGAGAGAGAGATTTCCTTGTCTCATTTTGATCAAGATAGTATATTATGTTTTGTTCCATTCGATTTGTTAGTTAATCATACCCGGTTATGTTTAATTTTGCTATTTGTTTATGACTTTGTCGAAAGCTTTCAAGGATGCATTATGCTGTTAAGCTCATGAAACAAATTTCAGCCAATAGGAAAACACTTCCTGTTTGATCAATTTTTTATTTGGGCTTTTAGGTAATGAAGACCACACAAAAGAAGGGATCCTTGCCTGAATTTTCTCCATCGAAATCCTCTGGGAACGTTGGGGTCAGTACAGTATGTGCCGGGGAGTTGACGCCAGAGTGGTTGCCACCAGGATGGACTATGGTGGTAACAGTTAGGAAAGCAGGCAAAACGGCAGGACGGCGAGAAAAGGTACACATAATTGTGTGCTTCCATACAATTTTGATCTTATTCATCTTTTTCATGCTTGTGGCTCACGTAATATTGCTTGTCATCTAGTCGTTTTCATGGTTTTGGTTCTGGTCATTTCAATTTCATTCATCTTTTTCTATACTCATGTTGAAAGGAACAAAACATTTACAAAGCATGGGAGAAAGAAAATGGGGAAAAATGAATAAAATTATAAAAGAGGACGCGTACTATACTCCTGCAGGAGCATACTGTAGATCTACCCCCTTGGGTAGAAGACTTGCTTAGGAGGACTTTTTTCAATCTGAAATTTTGGGGAACATCTAATCATCACTAGATGATTATCTTGAAAATAATTTTTTTTTGAATTTTGAGTTTTCTAACACTTAGATCTCACCCTCCAAAAATTGACAGTTTGCTCAATTCTGAGACATTATTTTTTCAAGTGCATAGAGAGCCCAGTATGGAAATTTCTTTTATTGAGTTTAGTTGATGGGTTGAAGATGTTACATCACATAATTTGGTTCATAAAAGAACTCTTAGTATGGCTTTTACCCGGCGAAGTAAACTCACAGTATACTCCCTCGGGAATATGAAATCTTTTAGCATTGTAAAACTATAAAAGGTGTATATAAGGGCTGTGGTCCTTCAAAACTTCAAGTTTCCAAAACCAAAACCCTAAATTTTTATAGTTAAAGTTTCAAATGAAAGTACAGAAATATCAAATTAGAGTTTTTAAGTTCTTATTAAATTTTCTACGACATTTTAGTTTCAGCCATATTTGTCAAGTAAATGAAGAAAGAATTCTTGCTCCCAATAAATAAGTCTGGGCCTGGATGGTTCATGGGCTGAACATCCAGCTCCAATGGTTCAGTAAGCAATGTTCTTTGTAATGCTTGGATAGTTTTTAGTGTCCCCCCAAAAACAGATAAAAAAAGGAAAAATAAAAAGAGGCTTGGATAGGTTTTGGGCCCAAACAGACATATGAATCCCAAAAGATGAGTTGCATGGGGAAAAACAGAGTCAGTAACATTCAGAGCAAAGGCAAGTTTTAAGGAAGTATCAGTAGTTAAATTCCTTATTCGTTCTGGTCTTTGTAGAAGTTTGATCTGTAGTGCCCAACATAATGATCTCCAAATTTAAGCCCCTTGGGATTCAGCACAAATGTGGAATGTTTAAACTATGGGTTGGGTCTTCTGAATTTTGTGCAGTTCTATATCGAACTGGCTACCGGACAGAGATTTGCTTCAAGGTTGGCAGTTGTACGCTACCTCGAGAACGGGAATGCTTCCCTTGAGAGGCTTAAATCCCAGGAGCACGGTGCCTCAAAAATTGATTTTATAGCGGAAGAGTCTAATTCACCATTCCAAAAAAGGAAGGAGTCAACTGTATGCCTGCAACTACTTCCTCTCTCCATTAATTATTGTTGAGAGAGAGAGAGAGAGAGAGAGAGAGAGAGAGAGAGACTTATTGCATTCGTTCCATTCAAAGTTTCACAAATTTAAAAATTGCATAAGATAAATATTTCAGCCAATTATGAAAAAGTGTTTGCTTTTGTATTTTAATTGATCTTTTTATGTGGGTGTTTAGGTGATCAAGACTAAAGAAAAGAAGGATCCTTTGCCTGAAATTTGTCCAACTAATTCCTCAGGGAATGCCACGGTGGTTACGTCGGGTGCTGAGGAGCTGCGGCCAGAATGGTTACCACCAGGATGGACTATGCAGATCAAAGTTAGAAAAAGCGGCAAAACTGCAGGAATGCGAGAAAAGGTGCGCACATAATTGTGCGAGCTCATGAAGTTTCAACCTCATTCATCTTTTTCATAATTGTAGCTCAGTTGCTATTCAATTTTATATAGGCTTTTTTTGCAGTTGTGCCTGTGCTAAACTTCTATTCAAGCATTTTTTTTTTAGTTTATTTATTTATTTTCTTTCTGTTTAAAGGAATGAGCACAAAGTAGGGGAGTAAAAAATTGCAAAAAAGATGAATAAAAATTTAAAAATTGCAAAGCTGAAAATAAAGGTTATTTTCTTGTCCATCAAAACTTTAAATTTCCAAAACCGTAGCCTAATTATTTTCACATTAAAATCTTAAAAGGAATGTACAGAAAAATATGAAAGCATATTTCTAGTGTTTATTTAATGGTGATTTTAGTTTCATTTTGTTTCTGCCGTATTGGTCCAGTAAATGGAGAAAAAATGTTGTTTCCAACAAACAATCCTGGTCCTTGATGTTTGAATTGTTTGAACCATCCAAGTCGACTGGTTCAATAAGAAATTTCTTTTTAATGGTGTGGCAATTCCTTCTGCTACTGTCCGCCAGTGCTACTTTTTAGGTCTAGCATATCAAGGACATTGGTTAAACTTATCCCAAAATTTTGAAATCCTGAGTTAGCTGAAGTTTCATTATTCATTTCTTTTTAAGTATTTGAGAAGCTGAACATCTGAATCAAAATTTGCAGAAAAATTTAGTTTTAAAGGTGAGCTGTCAAAAATTGATTGAAGTCAAGTTTCTTCAAGAACATATTAAATTTGAACAGAAGTGTTAAAAGAAATTTTTTTAATAATCAAAATGTGGATGTAATCTTTTCATTTTAACTGTCCACATGGTCTTCTAAACTTGATGCAGTATTATATTGATCCGGCAACTGGATGTAGCTTTCGGTCTCGGGTGGCGATTCTTCGTTATGTCAAGACCAAAAAACCATCCGCTACTAAACAAAAGAAGCCCAAAACTTTGTCACCAAAATCCTCAGGGAATGTTATGGCTACTACGCCAGATGCTAAAGAACAACCTCCAGAATGGTTGCCTCCAGGATGGACCATGGAGATCAAAGAAAGAAAAAGTGGCAAATCTGCTGGACTGCGAGAAAAGGTGAGCATGTTGTGTGCTCCTATAAATTTTTCACTTCCATTCATCTTTTTCATTTTCTTTTTTGTTTCTGTTATGTTCTATTTGGTAAAGGGAAATAAACAAATGCCTAATTTGGAAACAAGATGAGGGTGGAAAAAAGAAGACTAGTAAATTTTAAGACTTTTAAAGGTGAAGATAAGTAAAGTACTCTAAAACCCTAAATCTCAAAAACCCTAAGCTATTATTTCAAAAATCAGCCCCTTGAGCACCTCGGTGGCTCCATAAGTCCGCATATCTTTTACCATTATTTCCAATCATGTCCTTTTGGGCCTACCTTTTACCTTTTTGAGCTTTCCACTTGAATTAACCCGCACCTCCTAACGTGTGCTGTATTGAGTCCGCACTGCCCATGTAAGTCTACTTTATCTCATCTTATCGCTTATTGATGCCACACAAATTGATAAAAAAAAATGAGTGGAAAAGTAACTCAATAGAGCATGTTTGTTGGTTCGGTGGTGAAGAATTTTCTCAGAAAGTTTTGCGAAACAAACGTGCTCTATGTGTTGTTTTCAGTAGACTAACCTGGGACTGGATAATTCAGTTACTTAATCATCCCATTCAAAAGGTTTGGTTCAAAAAACTTTTTGTTTCTTTAATTGCTTGGTTAGGAGGTGTAGTGTGTCCTGTCTAGTCCACCTTTTAGAACATTGGTTGTTACATAGGCCAATTTTTTGAAATCATTGTTGATTTGGAATTTGATTCTTCATTTTTATTTGAAAAGTTTCTAAACTTTTCATGAAAATTTAAATGTGCATCTGAACCAAAACTTTGTAGAAGTCTGAATTGGGGCTCTCAAAATTTGGTTGATATTCATTTTTCTTCTAAATAATATTAAATTTGAATAAAAGAGAGTCCCCAAATTTAAAATATGATTCTTCTTTGTGTGTGCGTGTGTGTCTGTAGTTATGGGTTTTTCCTCTATTTTGAAGTATTCATATGGTATTTGAAACGTGTAGTACTATATTGATCCGGCAACTGGTCGAAGCTTCCGGTCTAGGATTGCAATTGTTCGTTATATTGAAGCTGGAAAACTTGATGATCCCAAACAACTTGAGAGCAAGACACATGATGTTAGAATCACCAGCTTGACTGAAATAGATTCTACAGTAAGTCCCCAACTCTCTCTCTCTCTCTCTGTCTTTTTGAATCTGTACTCCTTATTTTGATATGCACATGTATTCGTCAATAGGCCAAATGATTATAGATTTGCATTTTTCCCCTTGCTCCAAGTTTGTTTGGGAAATGAGTTTGCATGGTTTGGGTACCCTGTTTTGCAATTGAATGACATCCTTAAACCTACCTTTTATCTTTATTTCTTACTTTGAGAATAATATAACATGCTTCTTTTAATTGAAAGTTGTCCTTACTTTCTTAACATGATGGACTCCAACATTTGTAACTATATTTTGTGAATGATTTCTCTAATGAAAAATTTCAACCTTGATTTAAGGCTATTTTATTTATAAATCTTCTAATCTTAATTTATGATTTATGTTATAGCCATCCAAAGTTATTTCAGAGGTGGAAACACGGCGAGCCCCAGCTGCACGTCGCCAACTTTCATTGATCGAGGGATCGAATCTCCCATCCTGGAAAAAGCATAAGAAGAACGAATCCAATGAGAAGCAGGCACCATTCAATAAGGGAATCTCTGGTTCTTCCATCGAGGAGCATGTCATTTTGAAAGCAAGTTGTGAGTATTAGTTTATTGGTATTACTTTTTATGTACCTAGTGATCTTTTACGTACAAATAATTTTGGGGAAGTCTACCATACAGTGGAATACAATCCACCGTCCCCTTCCAACCCTGGATGGTGGAGATGAGCCATAGATCTGATAATGGACATGGACTAGGAACTGAGTTTCATCTCCATTGTCCATCTTGAAACCAGAGGATGGCTGTAATGCCTATGTATTGTATCAGAGAAAGTCAAAGCTTGGCTAAAATTTATAATAGGGCTTGACCAAGATGTAAGATCCACTGCCATATTTCCATTGAAATCCAGCCTGAATTTCTGGAATTTGGTTTTCAATTCTATAAGACATGAGAAATTTGTGGAGTTGGAATTTCTGAGCTTGCAAAGTGTTTGGTCCCTTGTTTTGGCCCTTTTCCTTAGTAGATATGGTTAATACAACCTACTGTAGAATATTTGTAAGCAACTTCTAGTTATGGTGTCAATTTGCTAAATACCTGCCTAATATCATCAAAACATGTCAAGTAACTGAAAATTATTTTAATATAGCAAAAAACAATGACCACACTAAATTGATTTTGCTGTTGAAATTGTTGCCACTATTATTACAAGATTATGAATTGTATGTGTGAGTTGGTCACAAACTTTAACATCTGCCACTGATTAATTAAGAAATGCTTATGGTGTGGTCTGCTGTATTTGATTGTTTGGACAATCAAGCCACCTTGTAGTTTTAGACCTTGGTGGGGAGGTGTCAGCCAAAAAAACTGTAGCACCCCCTCATGTTGCCATATTTGGGATCATCGAGGAACCAAAACCTCAAGATCAAGATCCGAAAAAGAAAAATGGATTTGGAGGCTTGAACATGCTACATCTTGAATGCCATGTCGACATGTGATCTGGACCGTCCATTTCAGTTGTCCCTGGATCAGTTAGATTTCCATAGTTTAGGAGCTCAAAATGCATTTTTTTGTTCTTGGTGGAAACATATTTGCAGGGATTTGGAATGGTTTTCGGGTCTTTGCATGGGGCCGAGGGCCTTATGCTAATCCTACTGTTTTTCAAATGCTATATCCTTTAAAATTGTTTTTGGTGGAGGTAGTAGTAGTAGTTAGGCGGGTAAATGGGTTGACCTGGATCTGGGTCCATTCTGACCATATTGGGTAGGTCTTCTGGTCGGGGCCGTCCTAAACCAAAATATATACATCAACCTCAGCCTTTTCTAAGCGAATATATGTACATATAATATATATACATGACCATATATTAATTTTATCCTGTAATCTACTTTATATATATCTATATATCTGGATGTAGATACCCTGGTCTGGGTTGGGTCTGGTCTAACTTGGACCTAGTCGGGTGGGGCACTGGCTTAGGTAACCCAAACCTGGCACTAGTAGTAGCAGTAGCAACAGCAGTATTGTTGTGGTCGTGTGCACAGTTTCAAACTTTTTATCATGCCCTCATATAAAAGCGGTTGATAGGGTAGTTTTTGTTGTAGTTGATTGTAAATCGAGTGACCTAACATTTGTTGTCCCAATCATCCTGTGTTCAACAGTTCATGTCGCAGTGAGAATTCAACAATCATCGTGATTGTTCATTGTCTACTAGTTCTAGTACTCCCCATTCTCAATAATAAATTCATTATAGTTACATAAAACTCACTCCTTAATGACTAATCTATAAAATGTGTAAAGAATATCATGTTTTGATTTTTCATTTTCTTTTATTGTTTAGCAGCTTGTGGTGAAAATCAGTCCAGTAGCAATGAAGCCAATGCCAAGACCATCACAGATAGGTGTCCCTCAAGTCAAACCAAGAAAAAACAAGAGCCTATGAGAAAACTTAAGGCAACCAAGAGTAAGCAAAAGCCTGTGAGAAAGGTCAAAGAAAGCCAAAGTAAGCAAAGGCCTGGGAGAAAGGTCAAAGCCCAGAACAATGACTCAAAGTTTAAACGAGTTTTGAGGTCCAGTACTCGAATGGAAATTGATTATTCATCAAAACCAGTTCAAGATTTGCCAAAAAACAGGTCACCCCATCTCCCTGAAATTGCCTCAACAGAGACATCAGCCAAATATTTGCCAGAAATATCAGCTGGAAGTACACTGACAATGAATCCCCCGGACTATGAGCTTGGAAATTCTTCAGAAAAGTTCTTATTAGGTGATTCCAAAAAGAGGAATCAGGCAAAGGAGAGACAAGAATGCCCTTTGTCAAATGAATCCATTGGAGAATTGTTGGACAATTTGCTAGAAAAGATATTGCCTGATCATTTAAAGCACAACCTGCCTAAAAATTTTCCTGAGAAATCAGGAAAAGAGGAGCGCCCACCCAATGATTTTGCTGGCAAATGCTCTGATGAAAATTCAATGGGGAAGAGTATGCCTGGTAATTTAACACCTACATTGCCTGGAAACTTGCCGGGAAGTTCGAGAACAAATGAGCTCCGACCCAATGATTTACCTGGAAAGTGGTCAGAACATTTGTTGGAGAAACCAGATAATTTGGCAGCTACATTGCAGGAGAACTCCCCAGGAAAATCAGGAGCTGAGGAGTGCCCACCCATTGATTTCACCGAACAATGCTTGGAAAATTCATATGTGAAGCCTAATTTGATACCTAAATCGCCAAAAAACTCGCGAAAGAAACCAAATATAGAGAGGCCCTCACGCCATTCTTTGAGGTCTACATTGTCTGAGGACTCCCTCGAACAACAAGAAACTGACAAGCTTCAAAATGATGATCTCAATGGGAAATCTTCTCAAAACATATCTCTTAACAATTTGGCCCCAATAGTGCCAGAAAACTTTATGGAAAAGCCAACAGAACCCTTGCTGGAGAATGTTCTGTCTACTAATTTGGTCGAAAAATTGCCTAAAAAGTCTGAAGAAAATTTCCCAGGGGATCTCTCGATGGGGAATTCAACCGAGAACTGGCCAGAAATCTTGCTGGAAAATCCAACTCCAGCTGATAAACCACAGGAAAGTTCCATAAAAGATTTTCAAGGTAAGCTTTCTAAGGAGAACCCAACTGAGAATTTGCCGGAGAAGTCGCCGGAAAATAAAATTCCGGATGATAAACCACCGGAAAATTCAGAAATTAATAACCCAATTTGTGCTTCTCCTTTTGGTGATAGTTGGAATGACCCTTGCTTGGATTTTGCAGTGAAGACTCTCACTGGAGAGATTCCGGTTGTCTTACAAGAAAATCCGGCGGATGGAGACTTTTTCCTTTAGTAAATAGGTCTTTCTAGCCACTTTAGGCTGCTAGAAAAATGTAATTTGGCTGGAAAGATAGCTGGAAAAAATATGACACTTTTAAAAACGTCAAAAACTGGTTTTCTAAGGTTTCTTCTTGGAGCTCCTCATGGACTATCTCATTTTGTACTGTGTAAAAGAAGGGTCCTCCCTGTAGTTTTTATCATGCTGTGGATATTTTTAGGGAATGTTGGTGTCTTCCTAATTAATGTGAATGTTGACTAAATAGGCTATCAGTGATTTGGGTGTGTGTTTCTTTATTTTCAATAAGTCTTGAGGGATAAACTATAATACATGCAGTGTTTCAAAAACACTCAGGGGGTAGAGAGAGAGAAACCCCTAAGTTCTCTTCAGATTTTGACCAAATCGGTGTGGGTCTCGAGTTTAAGTCTGGTTTGAGCTTTAAATCCGAAGTGTGTTTATAAGTCGACCTGAGCCGTCGTGTTTTACCTGGATCCATGAGTGGGTGACTCGATTCTTGGGTGACCTAGAATTCCCTGATTCCCATGGATGTTCATTCTTTATTATTATTTTTTCTTCCTATCAATTCACTTAATCATGATCAATCCACCGGGTGCTGCCTTTTTTTTGAAATACCATTCCCAAAACTAATGGGAGGTCACATAGGGGTTGCTATTTGATGCCTTAACTGGTTTTAAGGTTCGGACCATGATTTATGTAGCTGGTCCTAACTAATCCTAATTAATTGGAAAAAGTATATGATGATGAGGAACAATTGGTTTTAAAGTTGATCCTAATTAACCCTAATTAATTGGAAAAAAAAAGCTGATCGTAATTAACTCCAATTGATTGAAAAAAGTTTATGATGATGATGAACAACTGGTTTTAAAGCTACGATGCTATAGGCCTCCAGCAATTAAATTTGGACTCTCTCTCATTCTTGAGGTGAAAAGTTCAGTTGGGTTAAGATCAGATGAACAAGATGTGCCTGCTGAACTTAGCCTCTTCGTTCCTTGCAAATACTCGAGAGAGAGAGGCTTTAGAGGTGAGAGTGACAACGGTCCGGGTTAGGATTGGCCTGAGAAGTAACTTAAGCCTGGCCCGAAGAGGGCTAATGGGGACCCTACTCTTGCGCAAGGTTAAGATGATGGTCTCGGGTCTGCTATATTTAAAAAAAAATTGTTGAAGAAAACTTAAGGGGGGATTTCAGGCTTGGGCCTAGGCCCTCTTTAGAGAGCAGGACCTGACAGTGTCCTTCTTACATTCCACTTAAATCTCTCTCTCTCCCTTCTGCATTCCACTTAGATGAACTCTCTCTCTCTCACCCCTACGTTCCACTTAGATTTACTCTCTCTCCCCCTACATTCCACTTAAATGAACTCTCTCCCCCCTAAATTCCGCTTAGATGAATCTCTCTCTCCTTGTATTCCATTTAGATAATTTCTCTCTCCTCCCTACATTACATTCAGATAAATTGTGTGAGAGAGAGGCACATGCGGTTCTTGATTTGCAGCAGGATGTCAAATGAACAAAAGCGGATCACTTACAAGTAATCTCAAAATGGAATCCAGAATACTATATTCAACAGAGAAAAGTTTTAGACCAGACTCGGGGAAAAACAAAGTGCAAGTCTCCATCCAAAGTTCAAAATCAGCCAAACCACAAGCCCGGTCGAACCCATCACTGACTACTTCGATTTCTATGCCATCATCACCTAATTTCACCCTAAAAGTTTCTGAATTTTCATCCATATTCATATTTCTCCTACTCAACAACATAATTAGTCTTATTGATATTATGGCACTTTTTTCGCTAATACAACACGAACACACGAACGACAAGTTCAGGCCCTGTCTCAGACCTCCCTACCTTGAAAAGTGAGCCTGCTGCTGGATGATCCTGGTTAGCAGGCCAGTAGCGATTTGTTTTCAAAGGTAGGGGGTAAGCAAAGCTTCTAGTCCGTAGGCAGTACGGATGCTACTACTTCTAGAAAGGAGGAGGCAGGCAGGCTACTGCAACTACAATACCAGTCATGAGCGACAGTGAAGCCAAGCCTATTGACGAATGAAAGAAACCTTGCCAAGCCGAATACGATAGGGTGGGCATCATAAAACTAAATAAATACAGATTTCCAACTCTATCAAAAATTAAGGAACCAGTCTGGATTGGAAGGGGATCAAAATGCTCCAATTAAGTGTTATACATGTCTCATATTTTCATTTTTCAGAAACAAGAGGCACACATCAGAAATACGTAGAAGCATGAGATAGGTTTCAAACTTCAATTTTTCACAGTCAAAGAGTGACCTTTTAACCAGATTCCTTCCATCCGCCGAAATTCTCAGCCTCGAAGTCACGATCGGCATAACTTGTCTCCTTTTGAAGGAAAAACACACACACACACACAAGGTCAGTATTTATCATGTTTTTCTTTTTTATAAATACAGTTTTCAAGAGTATTTCAACAAGCATCATGGTGGTATATAGCTAGGAAATCACGATAAGATCTCTTGTACTCGTATTCGGACTAAAACCAGAGTTTATAGTCTTGACCAAAGACTTTATAGTCTCAGGCCTATTGTACATAACAGTATTTGAGACTATAATGGATGGGCTCTATACAAACCTCAGCTAGTCCAGTGAAAAATAAATAAAAAATAAAAGAAAAAATGAAAATTTTAACTAACAATAGCCATAACTTGTCTTCTACTCTCTCTCTACTTTAGTGCTTCGAGATACACTTCACTCTCTACTTCACACTGAGTTGTGTCTGTACACTAAAAGATGAGAGAGAGAGAGATGTCCATTGAAGCTGATCAGAGAAAGAGAAACAGATGTTTGTCCACTTGTTGGTTCCAGCTCATTGAGAGAGAAAGAGAGAGATAGAGAGAGAGAGAGAGATCCATTGAAGTTTATCTTAGAGAGAGGGATGTCATGATCAAAAAGAGAGAGAGAGATCCATTGAAGTTTATCTTAGAGAGAGGGATGTCATGATCAAAGAGAGAGAGAGACAGATCCATTGAAGTTTATCTTAGAGAGAGGGATGTCATGATCAAAGAGAGAGAGAGAGCTATGTCCAGTGAAGTACGCGCACACAAAAAGAGGAGTAAAGTCCATTTAAGTTTATCATAGGTACCTCAGGAGTGAAGGTGAGGCCAACCCTGATCTCCCCACAATAGGTTTGATCCGAGGAAACAACATTATAAGCTGTTGGAGGGAGGTTCCCTTCCATAAACAGAGGCTCCAAAGGAATGCTGCAAATAAAATAAAATAAAAGCAAAAAATGAATACAGAACTACACAATGAAACTTCAGAAATTAGTATCTATAATGGAATTGAATTCAATAGAGGTGCTAGTGAGATGAATTCTGGAGATGATGGAGGTACACTTCAAATTCTAGAGAGATGAAATATATGCGAGAGAGAGAGAGGATGTTAAGATGAAATGAGTGTAGCGAAGATGAGGACGTTGAGATGGATGGGTGGCAAGACAAGAAATTATAGAATTTGAAATGAATACATTGGGGAAAATTTAAGTGCGCAAATCCAATACATCTATTAGGAGGTACGAGTTACTTTAAGTGGAAGGCTCAAAGGGACAAGAGACAAGGGGTAAGCCCAAAAAGATATGGTTGGAATTAGTGAGAAAAAATATAGGGACTTACGGCCTCACTGAGGGTATGACGGCGGACCAGGATTCGTGTAGTCTACCCCAATTAGTTGAAAAAAGGCTTTGACGATGATAACGGTGAGAGAGAGAGAGAGAGAGATTAAAAAGTTTTGTTATGTAACCCATGGATCTGTTTTAACAAGTAAAACCTGCAACATTCCATCAAAGAAGATAATTACAAAGCTGGAAATAGGGTTGAGAGTTGCTTTTCAATAGTAATTACAAAGCTGGAAATAGGATAACGAATCAATGAAAATGCCTGTGGCATAAGAAGGCTTGCATTATTACTTGCCTATGCACTTCTTAAGTGAGATGAATTATCAACTACAATTACAGGATCGTCACAAAAACTCGGTCATAACGCAACCATCATTACAAAAACTCAATCGATTTTCTCACACCAATATGAGTATTCAGCATTACAAATTATCTTTCTAATAAAAATTTAGTGAGTGAGGCAGAGAGATGCGGAGATAAAAAAAGGTAAAGTGTCCATTTGCTTCTCCAACAAAGTCATATGCAGTGAAGGTTACCTTACTTCTCCAACAAAGTCATCTGCAGTGGCGCCATCACTGTCCATAATCTTGATATTCAGTTCAGAAACACCATCGGAAATACTGAACACAAAGTTCTCATTCCATTCGGGTTCTGTCCCTTTGCCTGCATCATCAACCCATGATCTATCATCAGCATGTTCAAACTTTTATTATTTATTACAGAAGAAAATAAAAGAAAGTACTCGGATCTTCAAAATGCCACTTCAGATAGAGAGGGAGAGAGAGCACGGGTCCATTTTCTTGCAGTAATGCGCTCTCGGGAAAGTGATCGAGTTGGATTTTTTCGACTCATTTGGGCTTAATTTAAATCTTTGCTTCTCTCTAGAATTTTGTATCTTGGCTATAGGTTTGAGTCTAAACTCTTACAAATTTCAACCAAATCAATATGCCCATAAAAATTCAAAAAAAAAAAAGAAAAAAAGAAAAATAAATATGAAAAAAAGTGGATTTGATTGAATGACCATATAATGAAAGAAATAAATAAATTTTTCAGGAGGGAAAAATGCCTCTGCTGTTTGAAAAAGAATTACCTGATGCAACACTGCTCTTTTGCTCCTGAGTTCGGCATGTGATGATTGCATAAGGATCCATGTTACCTGATAAAATTTATGAAAGCAAAATTAACGGCTATCGACACAACAAATGAATGGAAGGAAATAATAACATGAAAAGATCAGAACTACATTGCCCCTACTGACATATGGGAACAACTACTTGATTAGGTAGAAAAAGAACTAGAGTACATATTTGATACTTAAACTGAAAAGAACTTGCACTGCTCCAATTGAAACTCAGCCAAAGCTTACCAAAATCTTAAAATTACAGAAGAAACCCAAAAAGCGATTGCATATGATGATCACATATGAAAATATATTGGTTTCAGCAAATTGGTAATCACATGAAAACTGTCTTTTTTCACAAGTGTGATGGGACTCATCCGAGTACCCCCGAGTTGTGTGTACAACTTGGGGCATATAAAAAAAAGGGAAAATTACAAAAAAACCCCAAGTATACACTTCCTATGCAACTTACCCCCAACCTAACTTTTTCTCTCATTTTTTACCCCAAAACGTACTTTATAGCAAATAACCCCCCAACCCAAAAAAAAAACAAAAAAAGACTAAACCACCCTAAAACTTTTACCCACTCCTCTTTCCCTCGTCTTTCCCTCATGCGGTCAAAACTGCGATCCGACACTTTTCGTTCTAGTCAAAAGTGCAGTCCGGTAATCAAAACAAGCGGTCTGACACTTTTCGTTCTGCTCAAAATTACGGTCAGGCAATCAAAACAAGCGGTCTGACACTTTTCGTTCCAGTCAAAACTGCGATCCGGCAAAATCGACATGCGGTCTAGCACTTTCGTTCTGGTCAAAACTGCGGTCCGGCAAATTGAATAAGCAGTCCGATACTGCTATTTCTAGACAAAAGTGCGGTCCGACAAAACAGTCGCACTCCAACACTTTTTTTTCTGGACAAAAGTGCGGTCTCGCAAATTGAACAAGCAGTGTGCGGCACATGTTTCCTGGACACAATGCGGTCCGACAGAGAATGAACGCAATCCGGCATGTTTTTAAATTTAATGGGGTCCGGCAATGGGTTCATGGCAGTCCGGCAGCCCATGTGGCTTTTGGTACTGTACGTATGCCCACGTGAATGTCTGGCCAATGTTAATTTTTTTAGTATGAAAAGGGGTATTTTCGTCACAAAATGTGTCTTTTTGTACTTGGGGGGTATTTGCTAAGAAAGTCTATTTTGGGAAAAAAATGAGAGAAAAAGTTAGGTTGGGGGTAAGTTGCATAAGAAGTGTTAGGGGTTATTTGTAATTTTCCCTAAAAAAAAAAGTAAAAGACGTGGAAATATTTTACAAATTTATTTTTATAGGATTTACATGTATTTGGAAAAGTTTGGTGAGTGCTTTTCCCATAGTCACTATTTTTATGTTTTTCTTTTTTTGGATGTTTTAGAATGTCCTAAACTGTAAATAGGTTTTTTTTTTTCAAATCTGTTTTTTGTAGGTTTCATTTCACTTTCATTATATTTTTTCTATGTTTTCACATTTTTTCCTTTTTTCTTAGGGCGCCCTGTGCAGGATTGGGCCGAGTAACTCCCTCAACCAAGGGATGAGTCCCTTGGCCGAGGCAAGTCCCGGCACACTGTTTTCCACTAAACAGTAATGACATGCAAATTTATTTAATACTACAGCTGATTTGAAATTTGACGAGCATTTTCAACCAAAAAAATTGAGAGGACTTTCAGTCACCAATAAGTTTTCAGTTGATCAAAAGATTGTGTGCCATCTACATATGAGAAAACTCTTTCTTTCTAGGAAGAAAAATAAAGAAGTCTAACTCACAAAATTTAGTATTGACTTTCCCAGAAGAAGTTCTGATGTATAACTTTGGCAGATTGATTTCTCAATAAATAACCAAGAATTACAAAAACAAATGAGTAAATGAACTGAACATTACATGCAAGAAAACCAACATATGAACCACCCAATAAGGTGAGTTCCATTTGCAGATGGTGAATCCAACATGTGCAATAACAAGATAACAACATATCTTTGCAAATAACTGACAAAAGTTTTTTCAGTTCAAAAAAAGTGAGGGTAAAAAGAAAATGACATTTGAAGATTAGCAGAACAATTTTTATCACCCTAAAATAATTCCAAGGTAATTTTAGTTCTAATGAAGGACAAATTCGATGTGATCTAATTGTATCATATTGTATCCGTATCAAAAGCATGTCAATGACCTGGCTGATAGTAAATTGTTGCCATGATACATCAGTTGCCATGACTAAAAGACAATGATTCTGCTGCTTTTGCTTATAGAAATTCCAATAATTGTTTGCAAGGTATCGGCAGCCCCGGTATCTCTAGAAAAATAGTGCTCAATCATTGATGGAAGAACATGGGAATCTGACAATACTTCCCAGTGATTAAGAGTCGGGAGCCGGTTCAGGACACACTTGGGACCCAGTCCCGAGTCTCCTGGTCAGATTTAGGCCATCCCCAAATCATATGGGAATCATTTTAACAAAAAGTAAAAAGAAAATGCAAGACTGGGGGGTGCTTCCAAGGATTTTCTTCCTGAATCGCAATTCAGGTCTACTCCGGACTCAAGCAAGTCCCGATTCTCCAGCAATTCTTTAATCAATAGGCTAACACTAACCATTTTCCATTTAGTACTCCAGATGATATCAGAACTTAATCAATGGCTTCACCATCTATTTTTTACATCAATTAGGAAGCATCATTTTATTATCTAACCAATCTAGCCATGCCCAAAAACCAAAACTAACACAAAGGTAAAGATGAAAATATTTGTTGGGTAAAGCATTTAGACAGGCCATCCAAATAAATCACCATGTATAATGATTCAATTTCATGAAATTCGGAATAAAACACTACTGATTTGAGGAAGAGACCATGGAAAATCAGTATTCGCTTCCAAGAAGAAAGAAAGAACCAGTGTTCGATAACTCATTGAGTCCAACTCAAACTTGCCCGAGTTACTTCGACATGGCACACTGCCGAGTCCAAAAAAAAACCATGGGAACTGACTGGGTCTGTGGATTCCCATGAGTCTTTTGGACTCGACAATGCATCACTAATGTTCAAGCTTGATATCTGAGCTTACCAAAACAAAGCCTGACAATCAATTAGAAATCAAAAAATAAATAATCTTCCCCAGAAAAATGCAAAAAAAAAAAAACAAATACAATCTCTAAATGAAAAAACAATCACATGCTAATAATAACTGGAACAGATCTAGCAGTAAGTAAGCAAAAAAACAATGTGAAAAATAAACAAATGGCGCATGAAGTTAATAGATGAACTTTTTGTATGCTATAAATTTTTTTTCTCTAACTACCAACTAAAAAATAAAGATACATGAAAGAAAATCCATTAAAAACAATTAAATGGGTCATAACACATAATCCTATGTCAAATACTGAAAATAAAAGACCCCAGATAATAATAATAATAATAATGGTAATGATAATAAGCAGCAATAAATTAGCAAAATAATAAAAATTAAAGGATTTCCATGTATTAGGGCCCATTCAAACAGATGCATCAAAATGACCAGCAAATCCTTAAAGAAAAGGGGCATTTTTTATAACTAAAAAAAGAGGGATACATAAATCTCGAAAATTCAGCATTGTACAAATAAAATGGATCCAATATCCAGAACGAGTTTGAAATATAAAATAATATGGATTTTTTTTTACGAGAACAGAGGTAGATATAGAAAAAAAAAAAGCCTAAATTCAATCTAAAAACACTAAATTTGAATAACTTAATGAGACTAATGCAAGATACTGTAAAATTGTACTAATTCTAGAGAGAGAGAGGGGTCTAGAGAGAGAGATTTCTAGAGAGAGAAACCATAAACATGATACGGAGAAAACAGCATGGCAAAGATTCAATTTTTCTTTAAATTTTGCCAATTTTTTTTGGGTGGAGACTCACACAAGAAATCCGTGTTCTCGAGGCCTTTGGCACTGACCAGCAACACTTCCAACGTCCCCCTAGGCATCTTTCAAAACAAATGAAACAAGAAAGAGAAAGAGATCAACGGGGGGCTATTTATGGAGCTATTTCCCTCTCTCTCTTTCACTTTTTATCTCTATGTAATTCTCCGTGCCTCTCCAAGCTCCCTCCCTAAGTAATTCTCCGAGGCCGTAAACAATCAAAGTAAGGCGTACCTTCAAATAGTACCAAAATATAATGTTTAGGTATCCTATATCTTTGTGGTTTATTTTCATCTTGGATTATAAAATTTTAAAGATTAAAAAATAGTGTAGATTGAGCATATCCATGAACACTTGAAAATCTTGAAAATTGACATTCTAGATGATATATTGCATGATGCATTGTTTTCAAGATTAAAATCTCTTTTTTTTCATATTCATACATCTTGAGGTCGAGATGAACGATTCAAAATTTTTCAACATGAAAACAACCCTGATAATGAATTTCAAGTTTTCAACATGGAAATAACCCTTATAATGAATTTTTGAGCTGTATCTTTGATTGTTTAGGGCCTCACACTTATATAAACTTTTTCCATAGCTGCATCTTTGATTGTTTAGGGCCTCACACTTATATAAAAATTTTCCATTTCCCTGTCCCTGGTAATATAGATCTTGTCTATGCATTTGTATCAGGGATATAGTTTTCACAATCCTCTACTATCATATTTCTTGAGGACAAACTATCTCATTTCTGGGACAAATATTTTCTAGAGAAAATGATTTATCTTGCCTCGGATACAAAAGATTAAAACTTCTTTTTGCCGAAATAAATGGTTGACAGTAAGCCTAAAAACAAAGATATAGAAGCCTTCATTTGACACAAAACCGTTCCTTTATTGGAAGTTTGAAGCCCTTTATTTTGACTTGGTTTGTAAGGTTTGAAAAACATGCATCACTTGCTGGGGCATGTGCTGCATAAAGAGAGAGTGAGGAGGTGGAAACCATGATTTTAGATAGAAAAAGAGAGATTTTCACCAACCACCAAGTGTCCACATGCTTTTCGTAAAGGAAAAAGGGTGAGAGTGATCACTCTCAGGCAATAATTTAGAGACAACGGCCTTTCAGACAGAATTGAGGGACCACAGCCTTTCAGGCAGATAATAGAGAGAGAGACTTTCTGGCAAGAATTTAGAGACAAAGTGCTACATGAGAGGGACAACAATAAGTTTTCTAGACAAGAATAATAGATGGAAATATATATAGAGTAATTTATATATATTACCCTTTTTTTTTCAGATGGTCAGCCTGCTATTTTTTTTTTTTTCAATTTTTTTTTTTTAGTTTTTTTTGTTTATAGGGCAGCCCCAAGTTTTAGAGTAGTGCCGTACTTAAAAAAAAGAAAAAAAAAAGAACGATCCGAAGATGTCCTAGCTGAGGAGCTAGTTTGAAAAAAAATAAAAAAAGTGGGTTGATCTATTTTCTTTGTAATTTCCACGTATGAGCATTTTGTATTTTAGAAAAAATTTTAAGATCCGTATGTAAATCACTCAAATATGTATAATAAAATTATTTATTTTTGGTATGAGGAGGTTAGAGTTATTTTTGACTTTTAGATATGAAGTAGCGTGGTTAGAGATGTGCTATGCACAGAGCCTATCCTTTAGATCTCTCTCTACGTATCTCTCCTAAATTCCACTTTATATCTCTCTTTCTCTCTCGGCTCTCTCTCTCTCAGAGAGAGAGTCATTGTTTTGTAGCAAGATATCAAATGAACAAAAGCGCATCACTTATGAGTCATGTCAAACTGGAATCCTATTACAACCTTCAACAGAGACAAAATTAGAACAAACTCATGGAGAAATAAGACCAAGTTTCCATCAAAAGTTCAAAATCAGTTAAACCTCAAGCCCTGTCTAACCCATTACTGATTACTTCAATATCCATTCTCTCATTGCCTAATTTCACCCTACAAGTTTCTGAATTTTCATCCATTTTCATTATATTTGTGCTATTCACCAAGATTATTATTCTTGGTGCTATTATTAATGAGACTATTTACTTTTAATGCAAAATGGTCACAATTAATTTTGACCATTGAATGTGAAATTGGGTGGCTGCATTTATTCCATTGACCAAACTCAAAGTTCAAAATAAATTTTCTCGAACTTTGTAGCACACTTAAGCTATCAGACTTCAGATTGGATGATTGTAAGTAATAGTGAACTCCTTGTACCAAAGACAAATGATTGCATTGTTTACAATCCCATAATTAAATCTCCAACTCTATCCAAAATTAAGGAACCAGACTGCATTGGAAGGGTATCAAAATGCTGCAATTAAGTGTTGTTGATGTCTCATGTTTCATTTTTCATAGACAAGGGGAAGACATGAGAAATTCATGGAAAAGCATGCGACAAGTTTCTGAACAGTTATTTTCGATTTCTAACAGTCAAACCGTGGCCCTTTAACCAGATTCCTTCCATCCGCCGAAGTTCTCAGCCTCAAAGTCACGATCGGCATAACTTGTCTCCTGCCAAAGAACACATACACACACACCAACAAAGTCAACAACTATTCAGTTTTTCTCTTTTATAATTACAGTTTCAAGAGAATTTTAATAAGCATCACGATGGCATTATAGTTAGACGATCATGATAAGATCTCTTGTACTCGTACATGCAACTGGACTAAAATCAGATTATCAGAGTGTATTCTCTTGACCAAAGAGTTTATAGTCATGGGCAATGGTTTAAAAAACGGATCGGTGACCCAAATCGAGCACCTCAAAAACTGATTCGGATCGACGAATCAGCGATTTGGATCGGGAATCGGCTGAATTGGTCGGATTAAAACGTCAAAAAAATCCGAAAAAATTATTAAAATTCATTATAAATATTGTTTTTTATGAATCCAATAAAAAATGAAGGTACTACATTAATAATTTTCATTTTTTTTATCAATTTGTGAATATTGAGATGCTCTTTTCCTGTATAAACTTATTTTAACTATTAAATTTGCATCACATAAAAAAAAATTCATAGAATTATCATGGATAAAATATATAATTATAAATGGACTATTCTAAAGAGTAGACTAATCAATAAAAGAATGGCCATTAAAATCTCGTTTTGGCGAAAAACCCTAATCCGCTAAAAAAACCCCAACTATTACAGCCTAACTAACTATAATCCAAAATTATTACAACCTCACTAATTATAATATTATATACTGAAATTATAATTATTAGTTTACATTTTATAATTATTTTATTAGATAAATAATAACAAATTAAAAATATTTTATAATATTATCTAATTTAAAATGTATTATTGACAACTGTAAGAAAAATAGTACATTACATGATTTATAATGTAAAAATTCATAAATAAAATAAATGATTTGGTTATCAATGTAAAAATTAATAAAATGCGTACAAATTTTAGAAATAACACTTCAATTTTTCAAAAATTTATTTTTTTAGGTTTCTATAATAAATTTAGTAAAAGAGATTGTTAGTAGAAAGATGGAGATTTCAAATAGAACAAAATTTTTATTTTATTTTTTTTATACCTTTCATATTATTTACAAAATAATTATACCACTATATACAACAAAATTAACTGATATATAAAAATTAATTTTTTTATTTTTCATTTTTT
>NW_006494916.1:7717553-7727966 GCF_000471905.2 Amborella trichopoda | reverse complement strand
AATTACAAAAAAAGAAGTGAAACTGTGTTATTTTCAGGGGAACTACACCTTCACGGTTCGGTATCATGAATTATCAGGGAAGAAAGTGATTTTGAAGAAGCCATTGTTGGTATTAAGAAAGGGTTCCATCAATGAAGATGCTTCTCCAAATTCACAGCCTACCTTGGATATAATTGGAATAATCCGCCATCGAATTCTTTTCAAGACTCGCCCCAAAGCTTTAATTTCTAGTAAGCACCTACTGTATTTTCTATATAGAGAGAGATATTGCAATTTGCCTAAGGGCGAGGCCCTAAATAATCAAATTAATTGCTGGAAGGGGTTGTTTAGATTCTCAAAAGTTCTCAAATCAATCATCTTGACCTTATGATATATGTGCATGATAAAAAAAAAAAGATTTTAAGTCTTGAAAATATTGCATCTTTTAATACATTTTCTGGACCCTTAGTTTTTAAGATTTGCAAGTGTTTATAGGTATGCTCAATCTACACTATTTTAAAAGCTTTAAATTTTATAATTAGAGATGAAAATAAGTTTTCAGGCTATCACAAAGATTTCTAGTACTAAAACAACACCTTTCAACATTATTTAAACACGTGTTTTACTTAGATTGTTTAGGGCCTCAACCATATACAGACCACACAATTTTCTAATTAATAACATTTGTCTATAACATTAATGGTTAGTCTTGATTTGTTTTTTTTTTCATGCAGAGCCTGTCACAAAGGGAGTAAGTTGATTCTGCAAATTTGCCTCCCAACTGATCAAGAACGGTTAGGCTTCCCAATTTTTTTTTCTTTTTAAAATTTTAATTAGTGAATATTAAGAAAGTGGCTTGTGTATTTTCTCATACTAAGCATAATAATTTTTGCTTGTATTAAAAAATTGCACTATATCCTATACAAATCATACTTTTCTATTGCTTGTTTTAGATGATATTACTTTTGTGGCTCAAATTAAAAGAAGGGAAATTAATTGAGGGAGGTTTTATCAAAATACATTTAACTTATCAGCTATTTAATATTTTACGTATTTTCAATTATTCTGACTCATGATATTTTGAATTTAGATGACATGATATGAGTCAACTAATAAGTACTTCATTTCTTAGTTGTATTTTGATGAATTTTCCTTAAAACAAGTGACTTTATAGGTAGCAATGTCAATAAGACTTGACTAGATAGCGTAGTTGAATTGTTGGATATTATGCGCTTGCAAGAGTATACTGTCCATTTACTCGCTCGTGTAAAACCCAATCCAAAATTAACTAGGATTAATTTTAGGAACTCAGGAAAAGAGTTTGGGCTTAATTGGTTAGCGCTTGATGATCTGCAATGCTACGTCTTAGGCTCAATTCTTATTAAGGGTAGGAGCTCTCTCCCTGCACACTCACCCCCCAAAAAAAAGAAAAAAGAAAAAAAAGGGAACTCAATTTGATGTAAGACGAATCTCAATACAAAAGTTTCCAAATTACACTCTCTTTCCACTGACGCACCCCTACAAAAAAAAAAAAAAAAAAAGGGAATCTCAATTTTTGGGTTGTGAGACTAATCTCAATAGAAAAGTCTCCAAATTACACTCTCTTTAGGCTTGAAAACAATTATGTGTTAAGATAGACAGAGGACGCCCAATTATTTGAGGTTGAGATCTAAGTGTTGGAAACTTCAAAATTTAAATTTTTTTTCTCAAAAATTTCGCACTAAAAAATTTATCCAAATGAATTTTTTTACCATCGGAGTAGATGTAAACTATGCTCCCTAAGACGTGTAGCATATATGCTTTTTAGGTAAATTTGTTACGTTGCGAACTGGTCAATTTGTTTCAACTGGTGGGCTCAACCAGTTGGATTGGTTGAACCTTTTTTTGACTGATTCATACTTGTTCTTGACGATTTTCTTATGTTTTTAATGTATGTTTTTCTTTACGGTTCTTAACATTTTCATTGAATTGATGGCCTGGTTTTTTTCCCAATAGGGGGGGCCATTGGTCTGGTTCAGCCGTGTTTGGACTTGAAGAAAATGATACGAGACAAAGACCTGAATGTGGATATGAAAATATACTGAGGGTCTCGAACCCAGATTGGGCTCGACTCAAAATTTTTATATATCTATGTATTTAATAATAATAAATATATATCATATATTGGGACCCAAAACATATTATTGGACCTAGACCCAACTTGTTGAGTCCAATTTTTAAATCCATACTAAGACTTGGATCGGGTCTACCCCTCATGTCCTTGGTCGGGCTTAGGTACATTGCTACCCCTAATTACCAATTTGAAACTCCATAGTTTATACTAGAAACAAAAGACTCCAATTGAGGCTTTGATTGAGAAAGCTACAGTGATGGACTTTATTAATGGTGCTTGCCTTGGTTTGTAGGGCTGCAAATAGGTGGGTTGGGTTTGGGTCTAGGGGTGGCAACGGTAAGGTCTGGCTGGAGCTATTTAGGTAAAAAATTTGGACCTATACCCGGACCTGTCACATCTCGGGTCTAGTTAGTTCTTTTGCCACTCTATAATTTTGAGTTTTTTTTGGCTCTTTTTTTAACCATCATATAACTTGAGTATCAATTTCATTTTTTTTGGCTAAAAATACTGTAAATGTTCCCAATATTGTGACAATCTGAACACCTAGAGTGTGCCGAAAGGTATATGATTGCCATTATATACTCTATGTGAAAGAAAGACTAATACGATATTGTAGGGGAATTATTTTTTTTTCCACTCTTTTCTTTTATTTTTGGCAAAATTCACTTACAAGTAGTTTTATTACAATAATTCTTACTTCAAAGAAAATAAAACTAACAAATCCAACATATACATTCTCAATATTCTTATGCATATATCATGAGGTAGCATATCACGTCTCATGTAATATGTAATTCAATACTTGTTGGTTTCACAATATGCAAAAACCTTCATGAATCACAAAGGTTCAACCACATTAGACATATTGGTAGTAAATTCATACAAATCAAGTTATCTAATCAACACAACATGTGTCAATGAAGCCTAGCATGATAACATTCTTATGACATTTCCTATAGTTTAAAGTCTTAGGTAATCGAAGATTCTAAATAATTGGAAACATAAGTTAATGCATATAGGTATTTTAAAAAAAACAGAGTATGATAGTCTTTCTCCCATTTTTATAAATACCTTAAAGACAATGTTTTTTTTTTTTAAATTGTCTTGGTATATATAAATATGCATTCACAAGCAATAATTATATAATAATATGAAAGTTTAAAATGATTTTCATAGACGTAATGGACTTTGCAAGACTATGAGGTTTTTTCAAAAACATATTCACAGATTTAGGTTTTTTACAAATCATCCAATTCAATTTTAAAATACATGTTTAACTTTCATAAATTATTTTACTATATTCACCTTTAATTTTTTATTAAGTCAAGTTCATGGTCACAAAAATAAATAATATATACCATTTTATAATTTTAACTAAAATAAAGCATGACTAAATAATATCTGTTAAAGCCTTAACAAAATATTTTTTTTATAGCAATTATGGAGAATTTATCAAGAGATCATCATCGCATTTAACACATCATATTATAGGCATTATTGAAAAAATGGTCACTTAGATCGAGTTCTATCAAAGCACTCCTTTTGTGCTTATATATTTGAATGAGTCACACATATTTTGCTTGTTTCATCCTTAAGGCTCAAAGCTTTTGATAAAATCGCATCTCCGTGTGTGTCACTACTTTAACTAGTTCATACTCAAGCACAATGAGGCATAAAAACACAAGGTATTCAAAACCAGTTTTTTCAAATTTGTTAGCACTTATCACTTAATGTCTATATATTCGATACATATTCATAAAACAATTAGCCAAAATATCAGCAAATCATATTAAATAAAGTTGTTGAATTTTCTTTCCCTAAATGACTTTACTATGTAATGTGAGATAGATTTTATACCTCAAAACCATGTAGTATGGTATCTGGGCTTTCTTGATTTATCGTTCTATTTGTTCGATAAGCTTTTGTGATTTTGGAAGTGTATGTAATTGACGGAGAATATATTGGTTATCGATTTCATAAGTCACGAAGTGTTAATCTCTTCAACACTTGGATTTTCTTGTCTTACATTGTGAAAACAATATCCTTTTCATCATATTATTTTAAATATCACAATTTTGATTCTCCCACTGATCTTTAGCATTTATAAGCTACAACCAAATATCTCCATATGTCCCTTTATTTGGAAGAAACCAAGATGCCTTTATTGGTATTGTGTTTTTTCGTCTTTCTGATATTTTTTGATCGAATACTGTCATATCGTGCCAATTTTATATTATCTCTCTTTGAAGTTTTTTTGTAATAAACCATATTTATACCATACTATAAAACGTTTTTAAATGCCCCCTAAAAACGTTCTCCATATTTAGGAATCCAAAGATGTGCCATAATATGCTACGTCTTTTTAATTTACTGCAGAATAGAATTTGAGCATCTCATGATAAAAATACGATATTTTTCAAATCATAAAAAGATAATCTTCGAATCTTTTTGAGTATTGAAATAGACTCAAAAAATATAAAATAGTGTTCAGTTCCATCCCTAAATCATCTCATTTAGTAAGTATTCATTTTAGTGACATTTACGTTACAATGCATTTTTTTCAGTTGAAAATCAGGTTAAACATCAATCCATAAAAAATTTATTTTTATCAATACTCAAAGAATTTCTTCTTGAAATATTGTGTTGAAAACTAGACTCAAAACCAAATCATAACATCATAGTGGGAATCGTAAATAATACTTTTATTTAGAGAAATAAATAAGTGACATTTACGTCACAAAATAAATCGTACTGTAGAATTTCAGGATGAACACTTATAGTAAAATTGTCTTTTCTTTCTACCATCATGGAGTTTTTATTTCAAACCAATTTTGTTTGAAAAGAGACAAATAATAATAATACATATATTTCTAGAAGCTTTATATCACTTTGTTAAGTTGGCTTAATAAATATTGCTATTCATGTATTCAATAAAGAACTTGCCAAATTGCAAAAAATTTTGGATGACTTTTCAATCCAAAATTTTTATTCCTCTCTTCTCATAGATATTTTTCTTGCAAATAAATTTTTTTAAAAACTACATTCGGAATGGTAGTTTAAAAACTAAGTGTGAGCTATAAAATTTTTGGTTAAGAATAGAAATAAAATATTGACTTCCAAATCATAGAAATAATTTTTTGTAGAAAACAGCACTTGCGTACCTTTCAATAAATCGATCATATCTTTCAAACCACAATGATTTTTTTGATGAAACTTTTTTTGTTTGAAAGTAAGTTGAATTTTATAAGTCACAGTAAAATTTTAGCAGGAAATAAAATCATATAATTGGTGGGAAAAATCACGGAATTGAACAGATAGTTTCTGGATTTGGTTGATTCAGAACTGATTGTTCATTGATGAGGTCATAACTTTTAATTCCTTTAAGATTTCCCATCAAAATTTTGTAGGTAGATCTTACTCTCAAAGACACAATATTAATGAAGTATGTAATAGAAAAATACGTCATTATCTTTTTTATATCATTGCACCAAAATAGTTTAGAATGCCCATTTAGCAGTGTGTTTTTTCGATGTTTGAATATTTCAATAATTCTTAACTGTCTGTGTACTACTTGATCACAAATGTAATTAGCTTTCTTATATCTCATTTCCAAGCTTGATCTAGACTTTCAATAAAGAGAAAAATATAACTAATGACATCAAGTGTCAATAGCTTTGATACCAATAAAAGAAAGACTAATGCGATCTTGTTGGGGAATATAATACTTTTATTTTTTTTCTTTTCACTATTTTTTTTGGCAAATATAACCTACAAGTAGTCTTATTACAATAATTCTTGCTTCAAAGAAAATAAAATTAACAAATTCAAGATCTTAAAAACCTTGATCCTATAAAATGAATTTTCTTTAAACAAAGAAAATATCCGCAATTTTTAGGTTTGGGAATATAAAATCAATATAATAAAATATAGCAAGAAATAAAAAAAAGAGAGTGTCGGAGATTATCTCAATCAGGCTTATACACCCCACACCGAGTCATCAATATCCGATAGCGTGAGATTTACGGTTTGGCTTCAAACTCTATCTGGAAAAACAAATTTCGGCCAAATTGAGTATTCACTCTTTAATCTTTACCAACTCTAACTCTAAATTTTTCTTGGTTTGTCACTAATTTTCCAACCCTTAGTATTTTTAAAGCATAAGAGAAAGAGTGGAAGACTTGAGGTTGGGCTGTGCCTCTCTAAAGGTTTAGGAGAGAGAAAGTTAAAGAGAGAAAGTTGGAGAGAGAGAGATCTAGTTGAGAGAGAGTGGGTCGTGCTTTTATGGGAGAGAGAGGAGAGAAAGAGTTGTGGGCAGGAGAAAAGTGTAGAGAATCGAGAGAGTATGCATCCCTATTTATAGAAAAAACTTAAATTTAGTGTTTCTTAAGGTTTTTCATAGTTTGCCTCTTTCTGGATATTAAATATGAACTTTTGATCAATGTGATTTGTGGGGTGAGAGATTTGAGTCATCTATTCTATAGATGTGTCATCAACATTATCGAATGTGCTTGGACCATTATCTGTTTTTTTTTAAACCATTTTCCCATTAATATATTTCAATAAATTCAAATTTATTTAAATATTATTCATTCCATAAAATAACATATTATTGCTCATACAATTTAAAGATATGTGTCAAGATATGCTTTCAATATTTAGGATAAGATGTGGTCAATCTTTTTCATATCTAATATTAGATCACATGCCACAAGATACATTTTCTAAATTTGAATAGCTTGACCACAAAGCATACAACCAAAAGGTGGGGTGTGCCAACCATGTGTGGCACGTGCAAGCCCCACCCACAGGGTACATGGTGGGCTCATTTGCACTATGGACCCTCATAATATTTATCAAATTAATGTATAAAATATTATTTGAATTTTATACTTTTGTAATATCTATAACTTTATTTTTAAAAGTTCGAAAATCATAAATAAAATATCATAACACATAAAAATTCAAATAATAATTTTAAAATATTTTTTATCATAAAATAAAAATATTTAAATTAATATGGTGAGAAATGGATCCACAGTCGATGCAGAAGCTCATTAGGGGGTTACTTAAGTTTGGCTGAAGAGCGGAAGGGTCACAATTCTAGTCTGCGAACTTCAAGTCATCTCTTAGAGACGAGTAAAGGTCGCCAAGACTTTATGCGATCACAACTCTATAGCGCATATGAGTATTTGTCGCATATGCATATGCGTTATCTTAAAAGGTGGATAATTAGCTTTTTCGAACATTCTATCGATATGCATGTCGTGGAATAGATCTTAGATAAGGCTTTGACCCTTGTCTTTGTATACCTACCATTACATATAAGGGTCATACAGTCTCTCAGTTCATTCATGTAGGCATAAGCTTCGACTTCATCAAGAGATAACTCATAACTCTTCTTGATTTGTTCACTATACCCATATACTTTGAGTTTTTCAACCGACTACCCTAGATCGTCAAGTACAGCCCGGTATTAGAAAACATCGTTTGCTTAGTATGGTCAACGACGGACTACACTCCCACTGAGTTTATGTTCTACTTTATTATTTTATTTTATAAGCACTCATAAAGTCTTTAAATGTCACATAACCCAACAGTATGACTACAGGTACGAATTGGGTATGGTTGGACTCAGTTCTGTAAAGTATTCAGGTCAAAACTTTGGACTCGTACTCAGACTAGAGGTTGAGTTTCCTTGTTGGGTCTCGCGTTTGGTCGGGTTCATTGTCACCCTTATTTGGGCCGATCTAGTTTGGACAAAAAAACCAACATTCTATTTATATAAAAAATAAATGGACAATCACCTAGATTTTTCTATTTGTATTTTTAAATTAAAATATTACGAAGGTAGATTTTCTTGCCACCATGTCATGATTTCAAAATTCATATAGTAGATAACTACTTCAAAACATCAATTTATTTTTCATCACATCACAAACAACATCAAATACATGACAATTGGTAACCTAAGAGCAAAGCGCTAAGACCCATGTCAAAAACTAATATTCTTTTCCTACTCAACTCTAGATAGAGAGAGAGAAAAGTCCCATTAAATAATGGTTGGAAACTCCACTTGAATGTTGAATAGACATTCAAACAAGAAACCACGTCTCATATTCACTTATTTTTACAAGATAAGAAAAATTCATAATGCCTTTCCTCTATTTTTCTTGAAAACCAAAAAAATGTTATTTATAATGATCTTTAATGATTTGTTTTGAAAATTTTAAGGCCAGATCTAGTGAATTCGGTCAATTATCTTATCTAAATTGCTGATTTGCTAATCTAAATGGACGATATGTGTCATTGATCCGTTTTTTGAATAGTTGAAGATAATATATCATTCAATAGGAAATATTTATTCTCCACTATCTATTGCTTGAGATTAATAGGATCCCTATATTGTACCATGCATGCCTGATAATATAGAGTGAGGTTTGTATAAGGTTTTTCCACCTTATAGTATTGGAGTAAGGTGTGCCTCAAAACTATGTTGAAAATGCAGTTTTGGTGCCGCATAGCCTTTCGATGATATAAAAATCTATTTTCACCCAAATATGAAATTTAAAGTTCTTAAAATAGTAGCGATCAAGCGGATCTATAAACACTTGAAAATCTTAAAAATGAATGGTCTATATAATATGTTAGAAGCTAAACTATTTTTAGGATTAGAAATCTCTCTCCCCCCACAACCCCTTTTTTTTTTTGGTTTTTTTTCTTTCATGTTTATGAATTTTGTAGTTAAAATAATTCATTTGAGGATTTTTCAGAATAAGAACAACCTTCATTAGTAGATTGTTTAGGTGTACCTTATCGGTGTAGTATAAAGTTAAGACCTTATATTAACTTTTTCCTGTAATATATCCTTAGTGTTTGGCTTAGCTTTTCAACAGTTTTGTACGCCATTGTTTGTTACATAAACATGAACATCTTGGTCAGTGCTTGATATTGTTTAAAATGCTGATCTCAAAAATTGGGCTTTCAGACCCAATATAATTGTAGACCATTTAAACAGGGGTTAGGTAGAATTATAACACGGAATTTAGACATCTCTTGTTTCTATTTTGTCGAACTTGTTTTCTATACGGTCTTTCAACTAAAACTTCAGAATTTGAAAATCCAAGGTTATTCCTTAATTAGAAGAACTTTGGATTTTGAAAATCCAAGGTTTTTTGTCCTCAATGTTACCAGGTATTGTTATCTCTCGATGACATTTTAACAGACTTTGATGAACTTTGGACTCTCGAAATCCGAATTATAAGTTTTTTTATCCTTTTAGGAGAATAGTGAACATGTTGGGTATGAGTGTAGTAATGTATATATTGTAAAGGAGAATTATGAAATAGCAATACTTTAGATAGATTTGCTCGTTAATTACTTTATTAAAAATGGATGAGGTCTATAAGGCCTAGGCTTTATGAAAATAAATTAATACATTGCTTCAAATTCTCGTATGGAAACTACTTTTGGTAACATAAATCCTCGTGATGGCTCTAATATCAATTTCCAACCCTGATAATGGAATTCGAAACTCAAAAAATAATATTAATTTCATGGATTTATAAAAATTTATTTTTTAGGGTGAAATGGACGGTCTAAATAATTTATTATAGTGCAAACTATTTTTAGAGTTTGAAATCTTTTTTTTACTACTATGTTCCAGCCAAAATGATCCATATAAAGAATTTCTATTGCTTGATATCCAATATTTAATGGGTTATTAAGTGAGGTTTACTAATTTTGATAAGTCTGCAGCCCTATCAAACCATTTTCCTTTCCCTAATTTAGGATCCTTAAAACTTAGACAGTGCCACGTGGCAAGGAACTGTATCATGTCGACTAGGCGTCTTCTCTCGAGGTTCATTGTAGATAAAACTCTCATTTCCATTTCCGGCAAATTTCCTGACCCCTTTTAAGAGGAGTTACTCCTCAAAAGCTGGAGTCCTTATATAAGGCAGCATATAACTAGTGTCAAATTCTTAAGTAACTCCCTACACAAACAATGGAGTTTTCAGTGTCTTTGCTTTGAAATTCAGCTCGAAAGAAAAGGGTCAGAGCTAGGGTTTTGGAAGAGCAAAGGGTGAGGCTCTACATAATCCGACGGTGCTTGATCATGCTCTTGTGTTGGAGGGACAGTCGAGATTAAAGGCACATATGCTTCTCCCTGTATATGTATGCTTATATGTGTGTGGAAGTTTTCATTATAACAGTTGTCCACATTGTCGATATGTATCTCAAATTTCATTCTAAATGCTCTCTTTCTCTCTCCCACACATACATACATAAATATATATATATATATATATATATATATATATATA
>NW_006494916.1:7677123-7701742 GCF_000471905.2 Amborella trichopoda | reverse complement strand
AATCTTAAATTCAAATCCCGTGAGTGTAAAAGAATTCAAAACGTTGTTAAAATCCATGTTTAAGATGGTTTACTGGAGGACTCATGTAAACCTATTCTTATATAAATCTTAAATATATTTTTAAATTAAATTTTTAGATTTTCAAAATATGAAAAGTATATGATAGTATCACTGAACATATTCGGATTTCAAAAATCTGAAATTTACTTTAACGTATGATTTTCAGATTTTCGGCATCCAAAAATTACATTTTCTTGGTGGATCATGTACTTTTTCTTAGATTTGTATATTGAAAATCTAAATTTTTATTTAGGGAAAAAGAAAAGAAAATAAAAGATCGCCTCGAATTTTTTTATTGATTTCAGATATTGAAGACCCGAAATAAGGATATTTCATAACCACCAAAAAATCTTGGAATAGATGCATTAACAGTAAATTACCAATAATTTTACCAATAGTTTTAAGCAGCATTAAATAAAATGGATATTAACATAATTTTCTCATTATTTTTATTTTTTCTTTTTAACATTTATTTTTTGAATTATTTAGACATAGAAAAAGAATTCATACTAATGCGTTATAATATTTTTTGACAAAAAATTTGTGCATGTTATTTCTCATTTTTTTATTTTTTGGGAAGAAGTATTATATTATCTCATGATATATCATCATTTTGCATCTACGCATTGGTCAAGAAGCTTTAGCACTTTCCCTCCAATGGGTTTCTATAGATGATTAATCATTTTGCAACTACGCATTGGTCAAGAAGCTTTAGCACTTTCCCTCCAATGGGTTTCTATTGATGCTTATTTAGAGTAGATAGTCTTAAAATTATTTTATATTTTCCATGTTCATTACATTATAATTCCAAATTTTATCCAATGAATCGTCTTGTCTTGATACATCGAATTCATTCGGTATAGGGGTGGCAATGGTCCAGCCTGACCCTACCCACTGCCACCTGTAATTCAGTGTTTTACAAGGTCATATACATGTTCTGCTTGTTAGGAATGTCATGATACAAGGACAAAATTAAAGTCACTAATAAAATAACAAAAAGAAAACGGACTTGATGAAGGTTTCATACTCAGTTAGGCTTGGAGTAAGATGAAGTCGATTTATAATTAAAAATACTTATAAAATAACAAGAAATTAAAATTATTATAACATAGTTCTTGGCTCATAAAGATTACCTGCCTTTGAATAGAACCCGAGAACCAAGAAGGCGTTTTGAGGAGAGAGAACCTGATAACTGCTGTTTTTTAGAGAGAAAGAAGTGGGAGTATATTGATCCTATTTATATTTGGATTCTTCCTAACTATTCCTAATAAGATTCTAATTCTTCCTTAATTTTGGGATAGGAATTTAGTACGATTTAAAAATCTAATCCGATTTTATCTCAGGTCAAATCTTAAATTCAATATGATTAAATTTAGGGAAAGTATAAAACGTGAAAGAGTGATTCTCGGTATATTGGTAGAGAGAGAGATATTCTTGATAGAGAGAGATTCTTTATATTTATAGAGAGATTCTAGAGAGAGAGTATAAAATACGAAGAAAGAGTGGCCATTGAAATTTAGCTCCATGTATTACTGTCCTGATTTTCTCTCTATCCTCATCAGGTTAGAGAAAGAAAATCCAATACTTAGAGAGACGAGGACCATCTCCGTTACTCTGATCCTCTCTGTAAGGTACGTTCATCTAGGAAAACTTCATTCAGTTTTTTTTTTTGAAGGAATAACTTATTCCTCTTTAATTGAAATTTTGCATGTTTAAAAATAACTTTTGCATTGTTTTGGATTATTTATTTATTTTTGTGTATTTCTTTTGTGTTCTTTATGAATTATTTCTTTCTTTGTTTTCTTGTATGGGTTGTTTGGTTTCTTGATTAAAAAGAATTTCTTATCACAGAATTCTTCCCCAAAAAAAAAAAGGTTTTATAAATCTCAATTTTATAAATCTCAATTTTAATTTGGCGTATTTTCATTTAAGTTTGTGTGGGTTAAGTTGGTGCTCTCTTTATCTAAATCCTAGCTGCACCATCATGTTTGTTATTCTGTTTGCTCCTGTTTTTGTTTGAAAGCGGTTTCTTTGTATACCTTTTCTTGAATTCATCCTAGATGTTTGTTTACTTCTTTGTTATTGTTGCTTTGTATCATGTATTTCTGCCTTTTTATTATTTATTTCATAGTCACGAATCTTGGATTCGTTGTGTAATTTGTTTTTTTGGCTATTGGTTTGCCTTAAACTGGTTTTTGCACCATTATGTCAACAACTATATTTGTTGTATGTGTAATTCTTTGTGTAATTTGATTCTTGGATATAGATGAAAGTGAAAATATGTTGAGTTTTGGTTTGTGTGTTTTATTATTATTTTTTATTATTTCTTTTTTTTTTTAGTAAATTACTTATGGACACAAATCTTAAAATGTGAAATGAGTTAACTTTGGGTTAAAATTATGTAGAAGGTCGGTCATCATGAGGTGTTTTATTTTTTTCAAAATTCCCCTTCGTCCAAGGATGATCCTTGGCCCACATTTTATTTTTTATTTTTTTTAAGTTTTTTCGAACAAAAAACACTAGGGCACTGCCCTACTAACAAAAAAGATCAAAAAATTTAAAAGTAGTATGAGGATTGTTATGCACCAAATGGTAATTTTTGAAAAATTAAAAACATGGTTGACTGGCCTTCGGCATAATTTTCACCGAAAATTGGCCCAATTCATATTTTTATCTTTTTATTTTACGTACTAGTTTCCTTGCCTTATAGTAACTGCGTAAGAAATTTTGGATAAAAATTTAATATATTCTGCTTACATTAATGCTCCATCAACAAACATTAACAAGTGTCTTTTGGTTTTCTGGATAAATCTGATCTTCTTTGATGCCTTTTCTTTTTCTTGATAAATCTTATCTTCTTTGATATCCTTTGTTTTCTTGATAAATCTAATTTTCTTGAGTAAGGCAATATGACAAATATTATCATCTTTGATATCTTTTGTTTTCTTGATAAATCTAATCTTCTTTCTTTATCAGTTGTAGTAAGGCAATATGATAAATCTTATCTTCTTTGATATCTTTTGTTTTCTTGATAAATCTAATCTTCTTTCTTTATCAGTTGTAGTAAGGCAATATGATAAATCTTATCTTCTTTGATATCTTTTGTTTTCTTGATAAATCTAATCTTCTTTCTTTATCAGTTGTAGTAAGGCTATGAGATACAAGAGAAACTATGGTTCAAATTTTAAAATAAAGTGACAGTACGATCCCAGATCCTAGGGAGATATGATATTTATATATATAAGGAACTTCACATTAGAACAAAGAAAATATAAGATTAAGACACAAAAAAAAGTAAATAAAAGAAAATGAGTGATCTTTTGCACATTGTTTGAATTCATAAAAAAAAATGGTGATTGTACTATATTTTTTATAAAAAATAAATTTATTTGTGAATAATAATTATTTAAATTTAATTTTATTTATTAAATATAACAATTGCCCAATTATGAAATTTAATTTATATTTATAACTTTAAATTATGTATTAATTAAATTTGAAATCATTTTTATATGAAATTTATAGTTTCAAAAATAAATATTTAAAATTAATTAAAAATTATAATTTACTTAGTATGGATTGAAATTTATTATAAAACCTCCATTTATTTTAGAGAAATTCAATTAAAAAAATTATAAGTAGGAAAAAGATTTTTTTTTTCAAAATGATAAAGACTTCTTGTATTTTCAAATAAACAATAAGCAACGAACCATGCCCGAGCACCCCCAATTCGTTATATTGTTATGCATCTAAATTTATTTTGTTTATTAATTAAGATTTTAAGTTTTGATCTTTCAAAATTACCCATAAAGTGAAAATATTTTATATATTAAATATTTATGATTTAAATTATAATATGGGAGTCAATGCAAATTAAAATTACTTACAACATATTTGCTTAATATAAAAATGAATTTTTGTCTAAAGAATTGTCACTTAAGATATTACAAATAAGTGAAATACTTTGTTTTAAATCGTTAACCATTTTATTATATTTTCCTTAAACAATAATAATAATTAGGAAATTTTACCGTATGTATATAACTATAGCTTTTTAAACAAATATTAAGATGATATTTGACTAAATTAGATATCCTAATATTATGGGCTAAAACATACCGTAATTTAATATAAAAATGTGGGGATTAGGACAAGAAATATCGTTTTAGATTGGGGGGAGGGAGAGAGAGAGAGATAAGAGATAAGAGAGAGACTAAGGCTCAAATATTTAAATAGATAGTGATTGTACGATCCTAGATCCTACTGAGATAAGATCTGTATATCTAACTAACTTCACATTTAAAAAAAGATAATGTAGACTTGCTATTCCTATCAGATTTCAACAATTCTTAAGAGTTGGGTGTGTGCTTCTTGAAACGTTTATCTTTTCAAATTTGTTTCATTACTTCTTCTTTTCATTCTTTATAATTCTTTTCCTTAACACAAATTCCTTTGTTTTTCATACATCAAGACCCAAGTTACAATTGGTCTGAAACTTGATGCGATAGAAGAGAGAGAAAGATAGGGAAAAGGAGTTGAAGAGAGAGAAAAGGTGGTGGTTCAGGAAGAGAGACAAAAAGCAGTGAAGAAAGAAGAAACGGGGGAGAAGCGAGTGGGAATGAGATTGAAGTTGAGGAGGGGGAACGATCGTACGTCGGCTATAGGTGATCATCAACTCTATGTCTTGAGTGGTCTCTTTTTTTTTTTGGCCGCGCCGGTTCCGTTCGGATCGGCCCAACCTAGTCCTCCCCTCTTTTGCCTCTTTGGGCCGATAAGGGTGTGCTGCCCTATGGGGCTAGGGTCAGGTTTGGCTTAGCCGGCCAGTTGCCTGCTCTACTATCTTTAGTGGATGTTCTCTTTCTCCATATACACAGGCTTCTCTCTATTGGTTGAGAATTTACCCTGTTTGGATTCGAAACTCAAATTTCGGTCTTTATCTATATCCAATTGTGGATCAAAGATTTGGATTTGAAGGGTCAGATCCGGATCCAAAATTCATACATGAATAGTAGTACATGTGGATTCGATCTGGATCCGACTTTTTTATTAAAGTACTATATATTATTTTATATAATATTTTTTTATATAATATTTTTTTATATATTATTTTATAGATATAAAATTTTATTGGTTCCGATCGGGTCTAGATCTAAATCTCATGTATACTTTTTGGATTTAAAATTCGAATTCAAATATTCTAGATCCGATTAGAATCGAATCAAGATCCGATGTATCCTTTTCAGATCCAAACCTGGATCTAGTGGATCCCGACCCGATCGTACCTATTCTCTGCCCAACTATTGGGTGCTCTCTCTCTCCTAAGTCCTTGGCCACTACATCAAACTCACGGATACTTATTCCCGCCCCATTCTTTTATTTACACTTTTTTAGGGTTACCATACGACCTGTTCATGTTTTGCATAAATAGAAACATCCCTATAGACCGTCTAGTGTCCAGAATGGATGGCTAGGATGTGCCTCCGGACAATATATTGATGATTAGGTAATAGTGACTAAAAACTAAAAATTCAAATATATCCAAAATTTTTAGAACGAACATAGGTCTTGTATCTGAGGGTGTAACTGTACAGCTGCTCTTGAGGGATCACATACATCTCCCGCTGTTTTTCCCAGGAGAAAATTTGAAATCAAGCTGGGGCAATTAGAGAGGAGAGAAATTTACAGAGAACATATCCTAGAAAGTTACGAAGTTTTGGGGTATTTGAAAACCTAGAGAGAGAGAGAGAGAGATTGAGAGAATTCTCCGAAAGAAAATTGGTGAATTCTTAGTGTGTAAAATCAGATGAGTTTTTCAAACTAGAAGGTGTCATGGATGGTTATATATTTTTATTAGAGATGAATTATTCTGTTGATTCTTGAATTTGCTTTTATTTCTAATTATTTTAGGAATACTCTTGAATGTTTCTTGGATTTGGTTTTATTTGAGCTTATTTAAAGAAAAGCATTTGTTGCAAGTTTTAGTTGAATTTAACATGCTTTGAAGATAATAAATGGATTTACTTGTTTGAGCTGATATATTTATGGGTTTACTTAAAATTTGCATGTCTCTGTAATACTTCATGGATTGCTCCCTCAGTTCTTTTTCTCGAATTAGGTTCCACCTAGCTTATCAAAGAACCATCCATTGCATGGTTAGTTGAATTTAACACATATCAGAGATAATTCATGGATGGTTCTCTTCGTTCTTTTAACTCTGGAATTTCCTTTTATCTGATGAATTTAGAGATCATTCTGTTGCGCAGGTGCTTGAATGAGCATGTGGATGCAATACTTCTCGTATGGTTACTTGGTTATTATTATTAATTTTTCTCTTTTGGGAGTTCAGTGGTAGAAATCGAACTTAGAATGTAGTGCTCCAATCATCAACAACAAACAACTCAAACCTGAGCACGGTTCCTGGTTACTTTGGTTATTTTATTTTTCTCAAATTTACTTTTATCAAAGACTTAAAAAAACACTCATTGTAAAGTTGCTTGTGCTTTTAGAAATATTTCGGTGGATGGTTCCTCCCTTGATTCCCAGTTTCTACGAATTTACTTTTACGTGATATTTTTAAATAATTCCTCACTGCAGAGTAACTTGCAAACATTATTAGATGGTTTCCTTGGTTTCTTTCATTTTCTATAATTTGCTTTAACATGAGTCTTTTAAGGAATCCCTGAGGCAAAATTTCTTTGAATTCTTGTATAGCTCCCTTGTTTCTTTGCATCTTCTTTTAAATTTGCTTTTATCTGATGGATCTAAATAAACATTCATTGCAGTATCTGGAAGTATCTTTTAGAAACATTTATTTGATGTCTCCCTTGAGTCTTTTCATTTTCTTCAATTTTCTTTCATCTGAGTGTTTTGAGGTGCCCTTGGTAGCAGAGTTACTCGAAATTAGCATGCTTCAGATGTTTTTCTTGGATGGTTCTGTTGGTTCTTTTTATTTTCTTGAATTTGTTTCCACCTGAGATAATTACAAAACCCTTCACTGCAGGGTCAGTTGATAATGTGGAGGCCTTCAATAGAGGAGTCTTTAATGGAGGGGCTACTACTGTATCGGAGATGAATCAAGAATGCAACTCATTGACAGAAAACAGCTGTGCGATTCCTTGTGGGCATTTGAATGCTTCTCAGTATGTCAGTTCATTGGAAGCGAAGCGACCAATTCATCAACAAGATCAAGAACAATTGGATGGTAAGTTCCTCTTTTCCATCATTCCTTTCGGTTTTACACTTTTGGCTTCTAAAAACTCTGCTATGTTGGTGAATTGATGGTGTGTATGATTACGGCACAAATGTATGCTTCGGTCTGATATAATTAAGGGACCTTCATTGCAGGGTCACTTGATAATGGGGAGGCCTTCGATGGAGGAGTCTTTAATGGACTGGAAAACATGACTTTTACACAACTGCTTCAGCTGGATGATCTCGATGTTGTGAAGGCTCTCAATGGAGGGGGCTTTTATGGAGGATCCCATACTGTATCAGAGATCAATCAAGAACCCAACTCATTGACAGCAAACAGCAGTGGGATTCCCGATGGTGATTTGAATGCTCTTCAGTATTTCAGCTTATCAGAAGCCAAGCCACATATTGGTCAACAAGATCAACATCAGGAACATTTGATTTATCAGAGCCCATCTAGCTATCAACAAAATCATTGGGGGAATGATCCCACGAATGAATGTCACATAGTGGGTCACCGATTTATGCCTCAAAAAACAATGTTGTCACAGAAAAAAAGAAGATTCCAATCAAGAAATCACCTCAGTGACTCAACTTCTGGATTCCAGAGAGAAGAACCAAAGCAGGGACTATTGGATATGCATTTGGACAGTATATGCACTGGCTCCTACCATTCACATTCTCCATTGATGAAGCAGCATGGCAGTGAAGAAGTTCTTAGAAAATCTGTTCCTTCACATGGAGAAGATTTGAATGCACAATCTACTGGTTCAATGAAATGCCCCCTGTCAAAGGCTTCCTCTCCTCAAAACCGAATGCTTGAAAATCCTGCTAGTGAAGCTTCGAAATGCGTTGAATGGCTCGTTTTTTTGGACCATGGCAGCACATGTTCAGCTCCAGCAGGCCAGTGCTCGTTTTATCTATGTGCATATGCCCAAAGGATTTGGATGCACATTTCTATTTGTGAACAAATTCAGTGCCCATTTCTTTATTGTCGTCAACTGAGGAAATTGTGGGGGCTCTATTGCAATTGTAGCGACCAAGATTGTCTTGTTTGTAGTTGTGTTTGCATATTGATATCTTTTCACCAGCCGTCGGATTTTTGGAAGGTAGATTTGACAAGGAACAGTAAAGAAGCTCTGAGCTCTGCGCCTTTGGGAGATGTGCAATATCCACCAAAAAGAATGAGGGCCGAACATTCTTCACCAATCCAATTCTTGCCAGAACCTGTTGCCTCAATACCAGAGGTTTCTGATCCTGAGCAAGTAGAAGAGAGCTTTCAAAATGAAGGTCCTGCTGTTGTTGAACTTGGAGATACTCCAAGGTTGTTTTATTGTTCCTTGACATCTGCTCATGGAAATCCAGGGACAAAAATGCAAAATAGGAAAGAGCCTAAATGTTGCAGTCCCAAGATTCTGAGCACTGTGCTTTCTGAAGATCTGCAGCCTCCATTAAAAAGAATGAAGTTTGAGCACTTACCGACAAAATGTATTTCACCAGAACCTTTATCGCAAACATCACAGTTTTGTGATCAAGTGCCAGTAAAAGCAATTGCTGACATCGAAGAGCCTGGTTTTGTCGTAATTAAGGATACAACAATGAAGATGGGAAGTTCCCCAAACTTTTGTCATGAGATTCCAGGGACCAAAATGGACATTGGTATGGAGCACACTACGCCTGGTTTTGTCTTAGTTAAGGATACAGCAACAAAGATGGGAAGTTCCCTAACCTTTGGTCATGAGATTCCAGGGAACAAAATGGACAATGGTATGGAGCACACTACTGAGGTGAAAGAAGGTATTCCTTTAATATCCTCAAGTGAATTATCATCACAAATCACCAGTGAAAATCGCACTGAACTCAACATGTGCAAGATGGAAATGAACCAGGAGCCTGCTATCTTATGGGTTGATTGTGAAGCAGGAACCATGCATGGGAAGCAAAAGATACAAGGTGCTTCTTTGCTTGAATTTTTCACCCCAGAGCAAATTACTGATCATATAAACTCCCTCAGGCAGTGCGTTGGTCTGGTTAGTATTCTTTCTCAAGGGATAGTGACCTACTTTTCATGCTTCTTGACATTATTGATATGGAAGGGAATCCATGCATTGTGTTTCTTTGAGGACTGCCATTCTGAACTATCTCAACCTTAAGAGTAAATAAATGAGATTGTCATAGTTTAGGTTGATTGCCAAAGCAAGCTTTACATGTTTCTCTCTTGAATTGCAAAATTTGATAGGTTTATTGCCTTGTCCTAAAGATTTTGCCACCAGTAGTCTACTTTCTTTTATCTGTGAATGAGGTATTCTACCACGTTTTTATGGTGCATAAGTAGATAAGACTCTCAAGGTAGTTAGATATTTGTGGGGCTTTTCAGTTTAGTATCTAAAGATAATTGATTATCAATATTCCAGGATATCGTACTTCTTCTTTTACAAAGCAATATACACTATTTAGGATTATTCAATTTGAACACAGTATATAAAATTATTGTCGGATCCTCTTGTGGCCCCAATTTTCCACCATACAGAGGTCTTCCTGTGAGTTCTCTGAAGTTTGAATAGCATGTTTAATTATACATATTCCTCATGAGAGCCATACGATACTATTGTCTAAATTGCATTCATCAACATGCTCGATATCGGACACATGCATCTTTGGGATGCTAATATGCAGCCATTGAGTTTCTAGAATGGGGTCAAAGTATGATTCTCCACTTTACAGATTTCCTTTCGAGGAAGTAGTTTGATTCCTCTCTTCGAAGATGTCATAAGGGCCAGCTGTGTTGTGGCTTCCTTATGACTTCTAATATGCAGTCGTTGAGTTTCTAGAATGCGCTGTGTTTTGGTTGCACAAGACCATTTGGATTGCTATGATCACTATGTAATTTGGTCATGTGCCAAACCAGTTTCTCTTTTCATAAGCCTGACTTCGATGTGGTTATGTACGTGTCATGAAAAAATGCATGTAGATAATGCACATGGGTTTCTAATTATGGCAATAATCTCATTTGCGCAATTCCTGAGATGGATCCAGTCCATTAAGCGATCAAAGGAACTGTGAGTAGTCTCCTGGTTAAAATTATGCCAACTAGCCCTCGTTTTTTTTGTCAGATTGAGATGTCTTTTGCAGAATTCTTAGTAGATTTCGGCAAAATGAGCACATTAATATTTTACAATGTAGGATATAATTGTACTCTTCTTTTTATTGGTAACTTAATTTCACTTATCTGTGTATAATTTACATGTGATGTTGCATCGCATGTAGAAGAACATGCATATTTCTTTACTGATAAAAATACACTTAATGGGGAATGTATTATTTGATCTGTTGGCCTTGAACTCTTCCTTCATAGACGCCTAGGTAATTGACGGCCATGTTTTGGTATTAAGGTCTGAGGAAGATATGATTGTGTTTATTATGCCAGGCCACAAGGTTGACAGTTCTTTAGGCAGATGACGGTGTCCTGGGATAAATGGGCATTTTTCTAGGAATTTATATATCGGGCTTTATAATCATGTTTTTATAGTTGGAGAGCTTACTCCATTAATTATTTGGTGTTTGTCATTCCATAACATTGTAGTCATTCTGATATTCAAGTGTAAACATGTTACCTTTTTCTTCCAGATGGTAGTTACTTCTTGAAATGTCCTAGTGCAAGTGATAAGTTTCAGATTCACTAACTTTTTCATGTTTCCAGTCCATCAAGACTAATTCAAAGGCAGAACATTGCCAAGCAATGGAGAGTTCTGTGAATCAAAGCTCTTGCCAGATGTGTGGTATGGAGAAGCTCTCTTTTGCACCACCTGATGTGTATTGTAATCAATGTGGTCTTCTTGTCAAGAGAGATGCTACATATTATACCACAAGCACTAGGGAGAAACAATATTATTTTTGTCGTAAATGCTTCCATGGATCATGCAAGAGAATTGAAGTTGAGAGGTCTAAGATTCTCAAGTCTAGTTTTGATGAGAAAAAGCATGTTGGTACACTTGATGAAGAGGTGGGTCCTAATCTCGTGTAAGCTAGATATGACATAATTCTCATCTTTGTGGATGTTTTATCCTAGTCGTTGTGTGATGCTTTTTTGCAGTGGGTTCAATGCGATGGATGCCAATCTTGGAATCATCAGATATGTTCTCTTTTCAATAAGCGAAAAAATTATTCCGAGGAAGCGGAATATATATGTCCTAAGTGTTACTTAAAGGGGGTTGAAGGAGGAGAACGAAAGCCCTTACCTCAAAGTGCTCTTCGCAGTGCAAAAGACTTGCCAACAACATTCCTTAGTGATCACTTGGAGCATAGGTTGTTTGAGGGGCTTAAGCAGGAGAGAGGAGAAAGAGCAAGACGATCAGGGAAGAATGTCAATGAGGTAACGAGTCTACTCAGATATGCTTTTCTTCTTGCAATCATGCATGTGTGTGTACTGGAAAATTTTGAATAAACTAGGGCTATTTGATTTTTTTTTTTTCACATTGAATGGTTTTGTGTTTTCAAGGAAACAAAGGGTTATTTTGTACTTGATTTTAGTTTTACAATATGAACATTTTTTCCCTCTTTTTTTCTCTTTTCGCATAGTATCCCCATATGAAGAAAATAGAATGCCTGAAATTTCTTTATAAATGGATGAGTTCAATGAATGTTAGCTTATCTTAAATAATCTTCATTTAGTTTAATGAACACATGCATGATGTGTTTTAACTCTCTTTAAAACCTTGCATATCATATTTCACATCACGGACTCAACTCCGTGTCCTGATCTGAGATACATACATTAACATGAAAACAAAGAGTACAGAGAATAGAAAAGAGTTAAAGAGGTTCCCCTGCTCAGAATTATAGTAGCAATAGTATGCATGAAAATTCCTATTCGAGTGATGAGCGCTAGAGACTGGGTTTGAGCCTTGCAGACCATGTTGTTCAATTTCTCTTCCTCTTTGGAATCACCCCATTGCTTCTAATGAGTCTTAGTTTCTTACTGATGGTGTTTCCATTGTCGGGTTGATGTAAATGGTAACATGTGCATGCACTGTTAAATGCTTGGCATAATATACTATTGTTGACTCTTCTTTTCATCAATGAATGGTGGGTTCAACTTGTAAAGCATACTAAATATAGTGATAACCACATTGGTTCCAGGTGCCAGGAGCAGAAGATCTTGTCATCAGAGTTGTCTCCTCTGTTGGCAAGAAATTGCAAGTGAACCAACACTTTTTGGATATTGTTAAAGATTACCCAACAGAGTTCTCATACAAGTCAAAGGTAATGAATTTAGAAAATAAAAATTAGCAAGCCCATTATGATGTTCATGCTGTCAATTTTGAAGCATTGATGTTGAAAAATGTCTTGAATTTGGTAGTAGCTGGATTACATTCCTGACTTGGCTTTCTTGATTTTTTATTTTTTTTGGCAGGTCATATTGTTGTTCCAAAAAATTGAAGGTGTAGATGTTTGCCTTTTTTGCATGCATGTCCAAGAGTATGGTTCAGATTGTCCCTATCCAAATAATCGCTGTGTATATCTTTCATACCTTGATTCTGTCAAGTATTTCCAGCCTGCGATTGTTGCTGCAACGGGGGAGGCTCTTCGTACTTTTGTGTATCATGAAATTTTGGTGAGAATCTCATAGTTCTTCATGCTTTTCTTTTAATTCCATTTCCGTTCTTCATATTGTCATGCTCTGTATCTATACTGCATAAGTTTAGGAGCTACTAATATGATGTTTTCCAATTGAGAATTGTGCTTGTATCTCAAAGTTTTAAAAAATTAACAAATCATATATAGCAGATGATATATCTACTCTAGACCATGCCTGTCAAGATATGGGACAATTTTGTCAACACTAGGCAAATGATCATATATTGCTTATTTTTATTTAATGTATCGGCTGATTTATATCAGTGTAAAGGCCAATGTATTGTGTTTCAATCTCTTTAAAAATTTGCATCATGTCCAGTATAAATCCCTTTATATCCAATATTTTTAGAAAATATTGCCCAAATAGCTGCTATGTTTATATGTTATCTTTTCAGTGAATATTTAAGGAAGTGCTGTAGCACACTGATGCTATTTGTCATTGGTTCAGTTATATCAGATATTTTCAAAATATCACCATTACACCACATGTAAAATTATATATAATTCTACTTCCTGGTTGATATTCTTAATCTTTGATGAATATTGTGGCTTTGCTATAATATTTCAGTTAAGATAGTTATGCTTCTGTAATGAGCAATTATTTGAGTGATCAATGGAAATGATTATTTTTGTTTCTCAGGTTGGATATCTCGAGTATTGCAAAAAAAGAGGTTTTGTAAGCTTCTATATATGGGTCTGCCCTCCTTTGAAAGGTGATGATTATATCTTCTATTGCCATCCAAATTCACAAAAGTCACCAAAGTTGGGTATGCTACGTCAGTGGTTAGCTTTCTCTCTCTCTCAATCGTTCCAATGAATGCTAGATTGCAATCTAGAAATGCCAGTATCTAGAGATTAAAGTGTTGTCTTGTAATGGAGCACAGAATGAACCAGAGTATAATAAGTATTTATTTGTTTCATAGGTATCTTAAAATGATAGAGAAGGCCAAAAATGAAGATATTGTAGTGGAGCAGATGGATATGTATGAGCAGCTCTTTATGCGTTCATGTGAAAAGAATGCGAAGATTACCATCAGTCGGGTGCCATATTTTGATGGAGACTACTTTCCTAGAGAGGCAGAGTATATTATTGCCAATATTCATATAGAAGAAGGCAAAAAAAGGTGGAAAAGTGGACAAAGACCAGCTTCTAAAGTGGCTCGAGAAAATCCAACCCGAGTTGTAGTTGCAAATGATGCTTCAAAGGAAGTAGTATTGATGCAGAAAGTACGAACTGTTTTTTCTTTTCTACCTATAATGTTTTAAATTCAACATTTTTTCCAATCGAACTGTTATACCATAAACATGGTTGAACAACTTACCAAAAATTGATCTTAGATGCCAGTTTTCTACACAGATATCATATCATCATGAGTTACTTGTGCTTCAGATTTTTGGGGATTTTTTAACATTTTTTTCTGTCTTTTTATGAGCTGATAATTTTATGTAATTCATTCATTTTTTGTTTTTTCATCTTATTATATTTGTGTTAATTTACATTTTTTTACTTTTTTCAGCTTGCAGATTCCATTAGTGAAAAGAAAAAAGAGTTCATCATGCTCCACATGCAGTATGCATGCACCCACTGTGGTCAGTTTGTACTAACTGGGAAGACCCGGGATTGCAAGCCAGATGAAAATTTTTGTCTTTGTGAGAAGTAAGTGCTTATTTCCATCTGATCTTCATTTAATTAATGTATTTTCACAATTATCAATTTAAGTGAATGTTTTGACCAATACTTCCAAGTGTTAATATCAAGATGAACACTTGTGATCCTTGAAAATAGTATCATGTATGATTTTGTTTACAGTGGGAAGAAAAGCATCTGTAGAGGCCTAAACTGAATGGTGTCACAGGAGTTTAATTTGAACCAAAAATGAAGAAGGTGATTATTAGTATTCTCTAGAAATGATTATTAAGACATTGTTGGTTCCGAGATGACTAGAATTTAAAAACCAGTTTTGAAGGGGAAGTGGCAGCAAAGCACCAAGCAAAATATGGATGCAGCAAAAATTGAAATTTTATCATCCCATGTCACACGGAGATTTTTTGTAATTGGGAGTTGGAGTATTGCCAATAATTAAGTAGGATTAATCCTTCTTCTGCCTCATTTCTTTAGCATTTATATAGAAATTAATATTGTACTCCAGATAGCGCAAAACTGAACCTAACCTGTCATGTTCAAGAAGTTACAATAACTTTACTTATAAATTCAATTATTATGACATTGATGCATTATGTACTTCCAGCAAAACTATTTCTAACTTTTGAATGATGAAAATGTTGGCTAATTTGATGTTGCTCTTGTAGTTGCTACGACGAAGAACAAAAACTTCATGACAAGGATTGGCATGCCAATAACAAAATGGAAACATGTGACGTAACTCCTGTAAGTAGAACAATTATACACAGCCTATCTCATTTGATTTCAGCATGCATGGACCGTCTTCTATGCATTTCAACTGCTAATATTTATAGGTTTCTTAAATGTGAAAGTATAAATTCATAGTCCATTGGGTTATTGTGGACCATATAAAAGATGGGCAGTGATGGAGAGAATGTAAAATGCACTTGAACATGACATGGAAACCCCATCTATCCATCAATGTCCATTATAACATTGGATGGTGATGATCAAATGGAAAATGGTTTCTCCAAAATATGTTATATTGTACTTTCCCTTCTACTGAGTTATAGGTATGCTTCCAAAATATTTTTTTCTGCTTCATCACTTAGCATTTCAGCCAGCATGATTTTTTACTATAGATTAACTCCTTACAGGTCAAGATGAACGTTCCTTCAGAAATTAAGGATGATGAAGAGATAGACAATGAAATTTTTCATACACGACAGGCCTTCTTTGCCTTTTGCGCAAAAAACCATTTTCAGTTTGATACGCTACGCCATGCAAAGCATTCTTCTATGATGATTCTCGACTATCTGCATAATCCTAGGACACTGTTAGATTTGTAAGGATCGCCCATATGTGACAATTGTGGCAAAGAGATAGTGATAGGAATCATGGTCATCAACTGAAGGACAACAATATGTAGCCAAGAATGAAGTGGAAAATAAGGACATGAGCAAAAAGGGGTTCATTGGATACGTTTTTGTTCCTTATGAAATTCTTGTTAAAATATGTTGCTAAGTTGTATCATGTCTGCAAAGTTCAGAGAGAAGCCATTTTGGGTTTCCTATTATATGTTGCATAGAGGTGGATCTAGACCAGGACCAAGTGTGGTGGATCAATCACCAGGTTTATGTTTGATTGGCAGTTGTAAAATTTTGTTCTTAGTAAACTGCCTTGTAAATATTGGTTTAATTTAATGTCATCAAGTTATAGTTCTTACAATTTTGAGTTGCATGTCTTTTTATCTGGATTGATTTACTTGTTTTTTGGATTTTTAATAGGATTTTGGAGAACTGATTGATATTTAGTGATTCAACTTTAGTGACTGTATATAGGTGAAAATATGACATCCAATCTTCATGGGAATCGAAAAGGACCTCAGTGAAAGTTATATTTTAAGGGATTGATTTGTGCTTAATCTAGTACTATAAGCACGTACTTGCATGTGTTGGCTACTCCATGTTACTTATATTACCTATCCTTTCCAGAAAGCTATGGTAGAAATAAAAATAAATATTGTTACTACGAGACCATTTATTTTTAGTACAAGGAGGTCACAATTACTTTTGACCATTGAATGTGAAATCCAATAGATGAAATTGTATGATAACATTCAAGAGATTTTGTTTCGGACTTTGTGCCCAAACAATAACACACACTTAACAGCCCGATCTCAAATGTAACAGTCGATGATAATTGTGACCTCCTTATATCAAAAGTAAATGGTCTCATTGTATATATTTCCATAAAAATAATCAGTATTATATGGATCAAGCATGGTTGACTAAAGAAGATGTTTTTTTGGGGGGAAGGTATATAATGACATAATTTATCTGTAGTATAAGGAGATCATAACCAGTTTCGGCTAGTAGATGTAAATCAAATGGATGGAGATGTGCAATGTTTTGCAATTGTATAACTGGAAATGTACAATTAAATGGGCTAAATTATTTACAGAATTTCTCGGGCTGCATAAAGTATTCAAGCTGACATATTTAACATTTGACCGCTACGAGTGATTGTGACCATGCCCTACCAAAAGTATATAATATCCTAGTAGACAATCTGTGTAAAAATATACCACATTCAGCCACAACTCACTCTTGCAAATGGAGAGTGAATATCAAGTATAGAAAAAAATTTATATAAAGTGTTAACCTTATGTCGTAAAAGCAAGAACACCTCGAAACCTGACGAGAAAAGGTTCTTTCATTGTTAGGAGATCCTCTAATTGACCATTTCAATCTTGAGATGCATGGATATGGATAAAAAAAGAGTTAAAGTCCTAAAAGAAATGCATCTTGTAACCTATTATATGGGCCGTCTATTTTCAAGATTTTTAAGTATTTATAAATCCACTCAATGTACATTTTTTATCTTTAAATTTTTATAATTAAGAGTTGAAATAGATTTTCAAATCATTATAGCGGTTTCCTATATTGAAATTGCATCTTTCAACAAGGTTCAAAATTGGATCCTACTTTAATTGTTTAATCTTGACCCCTTATATAAACCGGGATTCCTTACAAAGAGACCATTTATCTTTTGTATATGGAGATTACAACAATTCTTGTCCCTTAAGTTTCAAAATGGGTGGTTGCAAGAGTATCATTGAACACACACACAGTTCCAAAAAAAAAATTCTCGGACTTCATGACTCACCCCAAGCTATCAAATTTGACATCTAATGAGTGAGAATAATTGTGACCTCAATGTACAAAAGATAAAGGCAAAAGTTTATATAAGGTCGCAACCACCTTAAAAATCCATCGGAAAGGTTGTTTTAATGTTGAAAAACCCTCTAATTGATCATTTCGACATCGAGATATATAAATATGGAAAAAAAAAGAAGCTTTTGAGTCCCAAAATAGTGCATCTGGCAACACATTATCTAGATTGTCCATTTTCAAGACTTTCATATGTTTATAGATCTACTTGATTTTAACGATTTTTGGAGTTTAAAATTTTCTAATTAGATATGAAAATGGATTTTAAGATAATCTTAAGATTTTTTTACAACAAAATTACAAGTTATGACAAAATTTGGACGTACGCCTTATTTGGATTGTTTAAGGTTGCAACCTTATAGAAACCACACCCAAATATAAATAATCTCTTTGTAGACAATCCCATACAAACAACACCCTCAATTATATTGTCACAAATACAAAGGACCCTCAATTATATTGTCACAAATACCAAGAATTATGTTTAACCCTGTTATCCATCATTCACAGTGGTATGTATGGCATAAAGAGAGTTCAAATGGGCTCTAGAGGGAAGTTGTTTTGAGTGAATTTAATAAATGCGCTCAATTTGAAATTTAAGAGAGTTTACATTGTAATATATGTAACTTGGTGAATAAAGATAAGAAGTACTAGATGGTAGTAGCTATATCTAAGGATTTTTTGCTAAGGAATCCTATTGCTCATATTGAACCTCAATTAGTTGGAAAAAAGTTTTACCAATTGCGACGATGATGAATCATATTGTCCCATCAGTAACCAAGTGTATTTTAGGATCTTGTAACAAGCTAGCTACCAACCTAAAAAAAAACAAAAAATAAAATAAAATCAAATGCTTCAAAAAATTAGCTTCAAAATAATGGACAAGGGCCATTAGATTAGATCTAAGTGTTTAAAAATTAAAAATCTTATCCTCAATCTTACTGCATTTTTTTTCTAGCTAAAAGGCAAAGCAACATTGGATGGTTCACATTTCAAACAAAAGATAGGAATAGGTGTGGCAACAGGTCGGGTTGGGCCAGGTAAGGCCAGACCCAAATTCGCCAAATGCGAACCAGACCGGACTCGACCTAAAAACTGAAATATTTAAGCAGAAGGGATTGAATTTGTGCTAGATTGAGAAGTGGATTCCCTTAGTGGTATAAAATGTTACAAGATGGAACAGGCTGTGCCGTGGAATTTGTGATCGACTTAGCCGCGTATGACTATATCTGTCAATCTTTGAAAGCGCCATTGGAACATGTCTATAGAGAGGCCACTACGGAAGTATGGTGGCAGTGGACCCGGACCTGATGGCCAAACCCAACTTGAGTCTGGGTATGGGTCCAATAATTAGACCCAGCATTTTGGATCCGAGTCCTAATATTGGAGCCGAACACCATTCAGGTCCTGGTTTGGGTCTATATGGACCCGACCTAAATAATATTTAATATATAAAGTTTTAATAATATTTAATTTTATTTAAATAAATATTACTGCATATTTTTTTTCATTATAATGTAGGTGCAATTTGTATAGAGTCCAGACTCTAAACAATCAAATTAGACCCTACCTTCAAATAGTGTCGAGAAATGTGTTTTCAATACTGAAAATATTTGTGATAGCCTTAAAGTATATATTTTATCTTTATTTATAAAGTTTAAAGCTTCAAAATTAGTGTAGATCAACATATCTATGAAAACATGAAAGGAAAAAGTTATATAAGGATGCAACATTATAATATAGAACTACGAATGCACCTAAAAAATCCATCGAAAAAGGTAGTTTTAATGTTGAAAAACCTTTGATTGATCGTATGACAATGAAAAATAAAAAGATTTCAAGTCTAAAAAATAGTGCATTTTACAACATATTATCTGCACCGTCTATTTTCAAGATTTTCACATATTAGATCTACTTGATTTTAACAATTTTTGAAATTTAAAATTTTATATTTAGATATATAAATAGATTTTGAGATAATCCTAAGATTATTTTACATCAAAATTATATACCATGATAAAATTTGAAGGTGCGCCTTACCTCCACAACGACAGATGTATTCGTATGCCAACTGCACCCATCTTGAAAATCTTGAAAATTGACGGTCCAAAAATGCATTGCAAAATACAGTGTACCAAATATCTCCAATCCACATGCCTGCTTCTGTTGCTAAAAGATTGGAAAAAATGATGCGGGATTTCCTGTAGGGATCAACTGATGCGAATATGAAGTTTCATTCATTAAAGTGGGATAGAATTTGTTCTCCAAAGACGGAAGATGGTTTGGGCATAAGAAAAATAAAATTGGTGAATAAGGCACTGCTGTGTAAGTGGTGGTGGCGTAGCCTTATTTTTAAAGACCAACTGTGGTATAGAGTGCTTGCTTCAAAATATGGGGTTGAGAGAGAAAATATGTGGATTGGGGGTGGTAGAGGTTCTCAGGCCTCGCATATGTGGAAGGCTGTGTATAATTGTAGACCAATTATGTCTGGTACAAACTTCTCTTTCATGACCGATGGAGAGCCTCCTGCCCCTCGCTTGCTAAAGTCTGGATCCTCATAAAGTTCAGGTCTTGGTTGGCAGTTTTAAATAAAGTTCTCACTACTGACAATCTCATCAAAAGGGAAAAATTTTTACCTAATGTTTGCTTCATCTATAAAGCGGATGAGAAAACCGGTGCTCATATCTTTATTCATTGCTCATTCACAGTGAGAATTTGGTTTTGGCTCTTTAACTTAGTCATTGGTACTCCCTTAGCCTATGGCTGGCGTTGTTTCTCAACTTTCCATTCTTCATCTACCTAAGATGGGGAAAATTATTTGGCAGATCGTGAAATGAAACATCCTTTGGGAAGTTTGGAAAGAGAGAAATAGGCGGACTTTTGAGAGGAATCCTTTGCCTTTTTCTATTTTATTAAACAATAGCAAACTCTCTATTTAGAATTCAATTTCTATACACAAGGAAGGAAAGAATATCTGCGCGGTAGATGTAATGACTAATCTTGGTAGCCTTTTCCTGCTGGGAAGACCATGTACAAGGTTAAGAAGCCTTTGGATGGCAGCTCCTGATGATTGCCTAAAGTGAAATTTGGATGGAATTTATTGGGGAATCCAGGTGTTGCAGGTATTGGTGGGGTGGTGCATGACTCTGCTGCCAATATTATTTTTTCCTTCGCTGCCAATATTATTTTTTCCTTCGTTGGCCCAATTGGAGTTAGAATAGCCAACTATGCTGAGCTTAGTGCCTTGTTGTGTGGGGTTAAAGTATTAGTTGATAAATTTCTGGGTTGTTCTTGTATCTGTGAACGGGACACCTTAAATGTTGTTAAATGGTGTAAAAAGGAACAACGCTTACCCTGGGAAGTTTGCGGCCTTTGGCTGCAAGTCGTGGATGTAGTTGAAATTATCTTTGTTTCATTTGTCCATGTTTTTAGGGAAGCTAATGCCCTGGCAGATTCTTTGGCGAAAGGTGGGGTTCTTTTATCTTCTCTTGTTGTTTCAAATGATGTAATATCTCTCCCTACTCAGCAATAAAATCTTTGAATCTTTGTCAAAAAAAAAAGTTATTTGCCTCTAATTGGTTTCTACTAATGATTATTCAGAGTAGCTTGTCTTAAAATTATTATATATTTTTCATGTTCCGTACATTATAACTACAAATTTACCGAATGACTCTTCTTGTCTTGATGCATCGAATTTATTTGGTGTAGGGGTGGCAATGGACCTGACTAGACCTGGGATCCAACGGGTATACCCGACCACGGATCCGAGCCCAAATTTTGGACCCGAATTTTATTGGGGTTCCACCCTCTCCCGATCCATATCCATAGTCATAGGGTATAAGTTGGCAAAAAAATGCTCATAATCTTAGGGTAAATGATGTAAAAAAAGCAGGTAAAAAAAAAGAGCTCATCGTCATAGGTTGGCAATGGATCTTACCAGACCCAAAACTCGATGGGTAGACCTGGGACTTGATGGGTCCGTATTCGGGTCCGGGTCCAGCCGGACCCAACTCTTTATCACCCCTAATTCGGTGTTTTAATTTGGCGTAATTTAATTTAGGTTTATGTGGGTTAAGTTAGTGCTTTCATTATCTAAATCCTCGCACCAAATGGTAATTTTTATCTTTTTATTCTACGTACTAGTTTCCTTGCCTTATAGTAAACGCGTAAGCAAAATTGGATGAACTTGCCTTATAGTAAATGCGTAAGAAAAATTGGATGAAAAATTCTACGGTACAACCCATATGGAACAATTTTCCTTATCTGGGGCCTATATTTACACACACAAGCAAACGTGTGGGAGGCAATGGCTTTTAGCCCCTCCCCCTAAAGAAACAAACCCTATTCAACCTTCGTTTCTATCTCGTCAAAATATTTTTGAACCTATTAGCCGATTTCTCGGCAAAATATTTTTGAACTTATTAGCCGATTTCAAATAGTTAAGAAAAGTCTTATCCTTTAAACCACTTATTGGTTATTTCAAAATATCCTTTAAACACTCTCCGACTAACACAAAGAACCAAAATCCATTCTTACATATGATTCTTTTTTCATGTTGGTACGTGTGTGTGGCCCTGGGGCCTTTAAACGTATCATCTTTCTGTCGCTTAAAATTTATGTTTATCACTAAAATATAGATGCTTCTTAAAGAGAGATAGTGTATTATCTAACGAGTAAAAAATAACCACCCACCTCCTAAGATTATAAGGGCATGTTTCTCAAATATTTCAGGAAGAAAGCCGAACGTTAGAGAACGGCCTCCTTCCATCCCTCTTTAAGAAGGGTTTCATGATCATGGAGTCAATTTTGAGTTCTCATTGTTCTGGAAAAGGGCCTGATCTTTGCAATTCCCAAGTCTCGCGACACCGCCAGTAATCTTGGGAGAGGGGTCCATCTCTTCCCTCAAAATTTCAACACTCCATACACACACAAACCCTAACTAGCAATCAAGACCGATTTCCACATCCAAAGAAAGTTGAAATACAAAGAAAAAAAATGAAATTTTTTTTTATGATTATTGTTATTATTATTGATATTTGAAATGCCTTCATCAACTACGAGCACCTGCACATACGAAGCACAAGTATCAAAATAACCCTAGTTTTGTAGAGAGAGATCAGTCAAGATACTAACCGGGGCTGCATTTGATTTCGCACTTGCGCTCGTAGCGAGCTAGTTGGCGTTCTGCAAATCAAAGAATGAATTCATAGAGAAATGTGAAATGTTTATTGCTGACGTAATACGTTTAGAGCATGGGGGTGGGATTTTGGTGGCAGCCTTGTGTTCAGCTACTATCGTGAAATTTGGAGGTGTTTTTTAATTGGTTTGTTTAAAGGTGCAACCTTATAGGAACCACACTTTTATTAAACTAAATATTAAATACTAAATATTATTTATATAATAACAGTATTCGGGTTGAGTCTGGGTCGGATCGACATGGATTTGGACCTAGGCCCGAAACGTGTTCAGGTCCATTATTTGAACCCAGACCCAACCCACCGGGTCCAATTCTTGGACCTATTCACAGACGGGTCCTGGATCAAGTCTGGTACATTGCCACCCCTGCTCACGCATTGAAAAAGCGCACTCTCTCTCTCTCTCCCAATCTAGCGGGTCCCAAATGCTGCCTGTACTCTTAATATCCTACTCTTGAGTAGGGTATCTCTTTTTCTATTAATATTCTCACGCCTGAGAAGGTGATATGCGTATTTGGTTTTCATGTTATATTTTTCTTTCTATTTAAAACAAGTTTAGATACCGGATACAATTGCATTGAAATGGCGGTGCTCCTTTTCTCTCTAACATTGGTGACAACCACAAAAAGTAGCATTAAAAAGTTAAAAGAAACTAGAAGACTTGAGCACAAAAAGCAAAAAAAAAGAAAAAAGAAAAAAAGAGATTCTTTACATTAGATTAATATTTTTAGTAAATACAGCGTTTTAGAGATAAGCATTCTAGGACAGGTTAGCAAGGAGCTCGAATCGGCACATTGGACATGAATTTCTCGACTTCAACCACTGCACGATGCAATCCTCACGGGAGTACCCTCCCGTCCCCATCGGAAGCATTGATGTTGCAGAGGCAGTGCAAATAACCTCTTCTTCCACCCTGATATCCGCCTTTGCTAAGGACTCGACGGCTGATCTTGCAGCTGGTCTCGGAGGACATTCCATCTGTGAGGATGCCTCGATGCCTCTAAGAAGCTCTAGATCGTTGGTTTCCATTTGTTGGTAATCGCTTCTGAAAATGTATCTCTCTTGCGAAGAGAATTCCATGAAGTGGCGAAGCTCGAGCTCGAGCTCTGTTGCTGTTTCGTCGATCTCCTCTTCAAGAATTTCATCCTCTTGTTGGAGGGCCTCAAATTCGGTTTCGGGTTCAGGGTGCTCACCTTCTACAATTTCTCTCTCTTGTTTGACATCTATAAAGAAACGCAATTGCATTTGCACGTTGGGCTCGTTGCGGGAGATTGCCTCGACACGGGCACGACAGGCGATTTCCCAACTGAGGCCATGGACGATTTGTGAAGGTATGCAGTCCTCCAATGCATGAAAAATGTAGAGGTATGCCCTTTCATGAGTTTGCAGGTCTAAGGTGATGGAGGTTGCCATCTTATTGGCAAAGAAATCAACTGAATCCGGGAAATTGACAGTCTTTCTGACAAAATATTTGATATCCACATTCCGGTGGCATTGCACAGATGGAACGGAACGCCTTGAGCAGATGGAACAGAACGCCCATCAATTGAAAGTCTGTAACCGATGTTGTTGTAGGATCCCATTGCAAGAGTTTAAAAAACTTGCAGACTGTAGATAAAAAAAGAGGGGTCAAAATTTTGTTAAAAGAGGATTTAAAAGAGAATATATTCAAGAACCTT
>NW_006494916.1:7656002-7676374 GCF_000471905.2 Amborella trichopoda | reverse complement strand
CCGAATCTTGGATTCGTTGTGTAATTTGTTTTTTTGGCTATTTAAACTGGTTTTTGCACCATCATGTCAACAACTATATTTGTTGTATGTGTCTTGGATATATTTGTTGTATGCGTAATTCTTTGTGTAATTTGATTCTTGGATATAGATGAAAGTGAAATATGTTGAGTTTTGGTTTGTGTGTTTTATTATTATTTCTTTTTTTTTTTAGTAAATTACTTATGGACACAAATCCTAAAATGTAAAATGAGTTAACTTTGAGTTAAAATTATGTGGAATGTCGGTCAACATGAGGTGTTTCATTTTTTCCAAAATTCCCCTTCATCCAAGGATGATCCTCGGCCCACATTTTCTTTTATTTTTCTTTAAGTTTTTTCGAACAACAAACACTAGGGCACTGCCCTACTAACAAAAAAGATCAAAAAATTTAAAAGTAGTATGAGGATTGTTATGCTCCAAATGGTAATTTTGGAAAAATTAAAAACATTGTTGACTGATCTTCAGCATAATTTTCACCGAAAATTGGCCCAATTCATATTTTTATCTTTTTATTTTACGTACTAGTTTCCTTGCCTTATAGCAACTGTGTAAGAAAATTTGGATAAAAATTTAATATATTCTGCTTACATTAATGTTCCATCAACAAACATTAATAAGTGTCTTTTGGTTTTCTGGATAAATCTGATGTTCTTTGATGCCTTTTCTTTTTCTTGATAAATCTTATCTTCTTTGATATCTTTTGTTTTTTTGATAAATCTAATTTTCTTGAGTAAGGCAATATGATAAATATTATCATCTTTGATATCTTTTGTTTTCTTGATAAATCTAATCTTCTTTCTTTATCAGTTGTAGTAAGGCAATATGATAAATCTTATCTTCTTTGACATCTTTTGTTTTCTTGATAAATCTAATCTTCTTTCTTTATCAGTTGTAGTAAGACTATGAGATACGAGAGAAACTAAGGTTCAAATTTTAAAATAAATGGTGAATGTACGATCCTAGATCCTAGGGAGATATTATATTTATATATATATAACGAACTTCACATTAGAACAAAGAAAATATACGATTAAGACACAGAAAGAAGTAAATAAAAAAAAAAGAGTGATCTTTTGTACATTGTTTAAAAAAAAAATTTATTTGTGAATAAAAATTTATTTCATTTTAATTTTGTTTATTAATTATAACAATGGCCAATTATAAAATTTAATTCATAAAAAAAATGGTGATTGTACTATATTTTTTATAATAAATAAATTTATTTGTGAATAATAATTATTTAAATTTAATTTTATTTATTAAATATAACAATTGCCCAATTATGAAATTTAATTTATATTTATAACTTTAAATTTATGTATTAATTAAATTTGAAATCATTGTTATATGAAATTTATAGTATTCAAAAATAAATATTTAAAATTATTTAAAAATTATAATTTACTTAGTATGGATTGAAATTTATTATAAAACCTCCATTTATTTTAGAGAAATTACATTAAGAAAATTATAAGTAGGAAAAAGATTTTTTTTTTTCAAAATGATAATGACTTCTTGTATTTTCAAATAAACAATAAGCAACAAACCATGCCCGAGCACCCCCAATTCGTTATATTGTTATGCATCTAAATTCATTTTATTTATTAATTAAGATTTTAAGTTTTGATCTTTCAAAATTACTCATAAAGTGAAAATATTTATATATTAAATATTTATGATTTAAATTATAATATGGGAGTCAATGCAAAATAAAATTACTTACAACATATTTGCTTAATATAAAAATGAATTTTTGTCTAAAGAATTGTCACTTAAGATATTACAAATAAGTGAAATACTTTGTTTCAAATCATTAACCATTTCATTATATTTTCCTTAAACAATAATAATAATTAGGAAATTTTACCTTATGTATATAACTATAGCTTTTTTAACAAATATTAAGATGATATTTGACTAAATTAGATATCCTAATATTATGGGCTAAAACATACCGTAATTTAATATAAAAATGTGGGGATTAAGACAAGAAATATCGTTTTAGATTAGGGGGGAGGGAGAGAGACAGAGAGATAAGAGATAAGAGATAAGAGAGAGACTAAGGCTCAAATATTTAAATAGATAGTGATTGTACGATCCTGAATTCTACGGAGATAAGATCTATATATCTAACTAACTTCACATTTAAACAAAGATAATGTAGACTTGCTATTCCTATCAGATTTCAAGAATTCTTAAGAGTTGGGTGTGTGCTTCTTGAAACGTTTATCTTTTCAAATTTGTTTCATTACTTTTTCTTTATAATTCTTTTCCTTAACACAAATTCCTTTGTTTTTCACACATCAAGACCCGTCACTTTGAAGTTACAATTGGTCTGAAACTTGATGCTATAGAAGAGAGAGAAAGATAGGGAAAAGGAGTTGAAGAGAGAGAAAAGGTGGTGGTTCAGGAAGAGAGACAAAAAGCAGTAAAGAAAGAAGAAACGGGGGAGAAGCGAGTTGGGAATGAGATTGAAGTTGAGGAGGGGGAACGATCATACGTCGGCTATAGGTGAGCATCAACTCTCCGTCTTGAGTGGTCTCTTTTTTTTTTTGGCCGCTCCGGTTCCGTTCGGATCGGCCCAACCTAGACCTCCCCTCTTTTGCCTCTTTGGGCCGATAACGGGTGTGCCGCCCTATAGGGCTAGGGCCAGGGTTGGCCAGTTGCCATCTCTACTATCTTTAGTGGATGTTCTCTTTTTCCTTATACACATGCTTCTCTCAATTGGTTGAGAATTTACCCGGTTTGGATTCGAAACTCGAATTTCGGTCTTTATCTATATCCATGTATGGATCAAAGATTTGGATTTGAAAGGTCAGATCCGGATCCAAAATTCGTATTTTAGATCAGATCTGGGTACATGTGGATTAGATCATGATCCGACTTTTTTATTAAAATACTATATATTTTTTTATATAATATTTTTTTTATATATTATTTTATAGATATAAAATTTTATTGGTTCCGATCGGGTCTAGATCCAGATCTCATGTATACTTTTTGGATTTAAATTTGAAATCAAATATTCTAGATCCGATTAGAATCGGATCAAGATCCGATGTATCCTTGTCAGATCCAAACCTAGATCTAGTGGACCCGACCCGATCGTACCTATTCTCTGCCCAACTATTGGGTGTTCTCTCTCTCCTAAGTCCTTGGCCACTACATCAAACTCACGGATACTTATTCCCGCCCCATTCTTTTATTTACAATATATTGATGATTAGATAATAGTGACAAAAAACTAAAAATTCAAGCTGAGGCAATTAGAGAGAGAGAAATTTACAGAGAACATATCCTAGAAAGTTACGAAGTTTTGGGGTATTTGAAAACCTAGAGAGAGAGAGATTGAGAGAATTCTCTGAAAGAAAATTGGTGAATTCTTAGTGTGTAAAATCAGATGAGTTTTTCAAACTAGAAGGTGTCATGGATGGTTATATATTTTTATTGGAGATGAATTATTCTGTTGATTCTTGAATTTGCTTTTATTTCAAATTATTTTAGGAATACTCTTGAATGTTTCTTGGATTTGGTTTTATTTGAGCTTATTTAAAGAAAAGCATTTGTTGCAAGTTTTAGTTGAATTTAGCATGCTTTGAAGATAATAAATGGATTTACTTGTTTGAGCTGATATATTTATGGGTTTACTTAAAATTTGCATGTCTCTGTAATACTTTATGGATTGCTCCCTCAGTTCTTTTTCTCGAATTAGGTTCCACCTAGTACTGTAAAGAATCACTATTTGTATGATTACTTTAAACTAGAATGTTTCATAGATGGCTTGTTTCATTCTTTTTTAATATACTTTTTTTTTATCTTAGGTTATTGGAGGAACACTATTACAGGGTAACTTGAGATTAGGATATTTCAGAATTCAGAAATATCCATGGTTTTCCTTTTGATTGTTTATATTTTCTTGAATTTTCTTTTAATCTAGCTTATCAAAGAAACATCCATTGCAAGGTTAGTTGAATTTAACACATATCAGAGATAATTCATGGATGGTTCTCTTCGTTCTTTTAACTCTGGAATTTCCTCTTATCTGATGAATTTAGAGATCATTCTGTTGCACAGGTGCTTGAATGAGCATGTGGATGCAAGACTTCTCGTATGGTTACTTGGTTATTATTATTAATTTTTCTCTTTTGGGAGTTCAGTGGTAGAAATCGAACTTAGAATGTAGTGCTCCAATCATGAACAACGAACAACTCAAACCCGAGCACGGTTCCTGGTTACTTTGGTTATTTTATTTTTCTCAAATTTACTTTTATCAAAGACTTATAAAAACACTCATTGTAAAGTTGTTTGTGCTTTTAGAAATATTTCGGTGGATGGTTCCTCCCTTGATTCCCAGTTTCTACGAATTTACTTTTACGTGATATTTTTAAATAATTCCTCACTGCAGAGTAACTTGCAAACATTATTAGATGGTTTCCTTGGTTTCTTTCATTTTCTATAATTTGCTTTAACATGAGTCTTTTAAGGAATCCCTGAGGCAAAAGTTATTTGAATTCTTGTATAGCTCCCTTGTTTCTTTTCATCTTCTTTTAAATTTGCTTTTATCTGATGGATCTAAATAAACCTTCATTGCAGTATCTGGAAGTATCTTTTGGAACATTTATTTGATGTCTCCCTTGAGTCTTTTCATTTTCTTCAATTTTCTTTCATCTGAGTGTTTTGAGGTACCCTTGGTAGCAGAGTTACTCGAAATTAGCATGCTTCAGATGTTTTTCTTGGATGGTTCTGTTGGTTCTTTTTATACCTGAGATAATTACAAAACCCTTCACTGCAGGGTCAGTTGATAATGTGGAGGCCTTCAATAGAGGAGTCTTTAATGGAGGGGCTACTACTGTATCGGAGATGAATCAAGAATGCAACTCATTGACAGAAAACAGCCGTGCGATTCCTTGTGGGCATTTGAATGCTTCTCAGTATGTCAGTTCATTAGAAGCGAAGGGACCAATTCGTCAACAAGATCAAGAACAATTGGGTGGTAAGTTCCTCTTTTCCATCATTCCTTTCTGTTTTACACTTTTATCTTCTAAACACCCTGTTATGTTGGTGAATTGATGGTGTGTATGATTACGGCACAAATGTATGCTTCGGTCTGATATAATTAAGGGACCTTCATTGCAGGGTCACTTGATAATGGGGAGGCCTTCAATGGAGGAGTCTTTAATGGACTGGAAAACATGACTTTTACACAACTGCTTCAGCTGGATGATCTCGATGTTGTGAAGGCTCTCAATGGAGGGGGCTTTTATGGAGGATCTCATACTGTATCAGAGATCAATCAAGAACCCAACTCATTGACCGCAAACAGCAGTGGGATTCCTGATGGTGATTTGAATGCTCCTCAGTATTTCAGCTTATCAGAAGCTAAGCCACATATTGGTCAACAAGATCAACATCAGGAACATTTGATTTATGAAAGCCCATCTAGCTATCAACAAAATCATTGGGGGAATAATCCCATGAATGAATGTCACATAGTGGGTCACCGATTTATGCCTCAAAAAACAATGTTGTCGCATAAAGAAAGAAGATTCCAATCAAGAAATCACCTCAGTGACTCAACTTCTGGATTCCTGGGAGAAGAACCAAAGCAGGGACTATTGGATATGCATTTGGACAGTATATGCACTGGCTCCTACCATTCACATTCTCCATTGATGAAGCAGCATGGCAGTGAAGAAGTTCTTAGAAAAATCTGTTCCTTCACATGGAGAAGATTTGAATGCACAATCTAATGGTTCAATGAAATGCCCCCTGTCAAAGGCTTCCTCTCCTCAAAACCAAATGCTTGAACATCCTGCTAGTGAAGCTTCGAAATGCTTTGAATGGCTAGTTTTTTTGCACCATGGCAGCACATGTTCAGCTCCAGCAGGCCAGTGCTCATTTTATCTATGTGCATATGCCCAAAGGATTTGGATGCACATTTCTATTTGTGAACAAATTCAGTGCCCATTTCTTTATTGTCGTCGACTGAGGAAATTGTGGGGGCTCTATTGCAATTGTAGCGACCAAGATTGTCTTGTTTGTAGTCGTGTTCGCATATTGATATCTTTTCACCAGCCGTTGGATTTTTGGAAGGTAGATTTGACAAGGAACAGTAAAGAAGCTCTGAGCTCTGAGCCTTTGGGAGATGTGCAATATCCACCAAAAAGAATGAGGGCCGAACATTCTTCACCAATCCAATTCTTGCCAGAACCTGTTGCCTCAATACCAGAGGTTTCTGATCCTGAGAAAGTAGAAGAGAGCTTTCAAAATGAAGGGCCTGCTGTTGTTGAACTTGGAGATACTCCAAGGTTGTTTTATTGTTCCTTGACATCTGCTCATGGAAATCCAGGGACAAAAATGCAAAATAGGAAAGAGCTTAAATGTTGCAGTCCCAAGATTCTGAGCACTGTGCTTTCAGAAGATCTGCAGCCTCCATTAAAAAGAATGAAGTTTGAGCACTTACCGACAAAATGTATTTCACCAGAACCTTTATCGCAAACATCACAGTTTTGTGATCAAGTTCCAGTAAAAGCAATTGCTGAAATCGAAGAGCCTGGTTTTGTCGTAGTTAAGGATACAACAATGAAGATGGGAAGTTCCCCAAACTTTTGTCATGAGATTCCAGGGACCAAAATGGACAATGGTATGGAGCACACTACGCCTGGTTTTGTCGTAGTTAAGGATACAGCAACAAAGATGGGAAGTTCCGTAACCTTTGGTCATGAGATTCCAGGGAACAAAATGAACAATGGTATGGAGCACACTACTGAGGTGAAAGAAGGTATTCCTTTAATATCCTCAGGTGAATTATCATCACAAATCACCTGTGAAAATCTCACTGAACTCAACATGTGCAAGATGGAAATGAACCAGGAGCCTGCTATCTCATCGGCTGATTGTGAAGAAGGAACCATGCACGGGAAGCAAAAGATACAAGGTGCTTCTTTGCTTGAAATTTTCACCCCAGAGCAAATTACTGATCATATCAACTCCCTCAGGCAGTGCGTTGGTCTGGTTAGTATTCTTTCTCAAGGGATAGTGACCTACTTTTCATGCTTCTTGACATCATTGCTATGGAAGGGAATCCATGCATTATGTTTCTTTGAGGACTTCTATTCTGAACTATCTCAACCTTAAGAGTAAATAAATGAGATTGTCATAATTTAGGTTGATTGCAAAAGCAAGCTTTACATGTTTCTCTCTTGAATTGCAAAATTTGATAGGTTTATTGCCTTGTCCTAAAGATTTTGCCACCAGTAGTCTACTTTCTTTTATCTGTGAATGAGGTATTCTACCACGTTTTTATGGTGCATAAGTAGATAAGACTCTCAAGGTAGTTAGATATTTGTGGGGCTTTTCAGTTTAGTATCTAAAGATAATTGATTATCAATATTCCAGGATATCGTACTTCTTCTTTTACAAAGCAATATACACTATTTAGGATTATTCAGTTTGAACACAGTATATAAAATGATTGTCGGATCCTCTTGTGGCACCAATTTTCCACCATACAGAGGTCTTCCTGTGAGTTCTCTGAAGTTTGAATAGCATGTTTAATTATACATATTCCTCATGAGAGCCATACGATACTATTGTCTAAATTGCATTCATCAACATGCTCGATATCGGACACATGCATCTTTGGGATTCTAATATGCAGCCATTGAGTTTCTAGAATGGGGTCAAAGTATGATTCTCCACTCTACAGATTTCCTTTCGAGGAAGTAGTTTGATTCCTCTCTTCGAAGATGTCATAAGGACCAGCTGTGTTGTGGCTTCCTTATGACTTCTAATATGCAGTAGTTAAGTTTCTAGAATGCGCTGTGTTTTGGTTGCACAGGACCATTTGGATTGCTATGATCACTATGGAATTTGGTCATGTGCCAAACCAGTTTCTCTTTTCATAAGCCTGACTTCGATGTGGTTATGTACGTGTCATGAAAAAATGCATGTAGATAATGCACATGGGTTTCTAATTATGGCATTAATCTCATTTGCGCAATTCCTGAGATGGATCCAGTCCATTAAGTGATTAAAGGAACTGTGAGCTGTCTCCTGGTTAAAATTATGCCAACTAGCCCTCGTTTTTTTGTCAGATTGAGATGTCTTTTGCAGAATTCTTAGTAGATTTCCGAAAAATGAGCACATTAATATTTTACATTGTAGGATATAATTGTACTTTTCTTTTCATTGGTAACTTAATTTCACTTATCTGTGTATAATTTACATGTGATGTTGCATCGCATGTAAATGGACATGCATATTTCTTTACTGATAAAAATACACTTAATGGGTAATGTGTTATTTAATCTGTTGGCCTTGAACTCTTCCTTCATAGACGCCTAGGTAATTGAGGGCCATGTTTTGGTATTAAGGTCTGAGGAAGATATGATTGTGTTTATTATGCCAGGCCACAAGGTTGACAGTTCTTTTGGCAGATGACGGTGTCCTGGGATAAATGGGCATTTTTCTAGGAATTTATATATCGGGCTTTATAATCATGTTTTTATAGTTGGATAGCTTGCTCCATTAATTATTTGGTGTTTTTCATTCCATAACATTGTAGTCATTCTGATATTCAAGTGTAAACATGTCACCTTTTTCGTCCAGATGGTAGTTACTTCTTGAAATGTCCTAGTGCAAGTGATAAGTTTCAGATTCACTAACTTTTTCATGTTTCCAGTCCATCAAGACTAATTCAAAGGCAGAACATTGCCAAGCAATGGAGAGTTCTGCGAATCAAAGCTCTTGCCAGATGTGTGGTATGGAGAAGCTCTCTTTTGCACCACCTGATGTGTATTGTAATCAATGTGGTCTTCTAGTCAAGAGATCGCCCATATGTGACAATTGTCATAATCCTAGGTCACTGTTAGATTTGTAAGGATCGCCCATATGTGACAATTGTGGCAAAGAGATAGTGATAGGAATCATGGTCATCAACTGAAGGACAACTATATGTAGCCAAGAATGAAGTGGAAAATAAGGACATGAGCAAAAAGGGGTTCATTGGATACGTTTGTGTTTCTTATGAAATTCTTGTTATAATATGTTGCTAAGTTGTATCATGTCTGTAAAGTTCAGAGAGAAGCCATTTTGGGTTTCCTATTATATGTTGCATAGAGGTGGATCTAGACCAGGACCCAGTGTGGTGGATCAATCACCAGGTTTATGTTTGATTGGCAGTTGTAAAATTTTGTTCTTAGTAAACTGCCTTGTAAATATTGGTTTAATTTAATGTCATCAAGTTATAGTTCTTACAATTTTGAGTTGCATGTCTTTTTATCTGGATTGATTTACTTGTTTTTTGGATTTTTAATAGGATTTTGGAGAACTGATTGATATTTAGTGATTCAACTTTAGTGACTGTATATAGGTGAAAATATGACATCCAATCTTCTTGGAAATCGAAAAGGACCTCAATGAAAGTTATATTTTAAGGGATTGATTTGCGCTTAATCTAGTACTATAAGCACGTACTTGCATGTGTTGGCTACTCCATGTTACTTATATTACCTATCCTTTCCAAAAAAACTATGGTAGAAATAAAATAAATATTGTTACTATGAGACCATTTATTTTTTGTACAAGGAGGTCATAATTACTTTTGACCATTGAATGTGAAATCCAATAGATGAAATTGTACGATAACATTCAAGAGATTTTGTTTCGGACTTTGTGCCCAAACAATAACACACCATCAACCGCCTGATCTCAAATGTAACAGTCGATGACAATTGTGACCTCCTTATATCAAAAGTAAATGGTCTCACTGTATATATTTCCATAAAAATAATCAGTATTATATGGATCAAGCAAGGTTGACTAAAGAAGATGTTTTTTTGGGGGGAAGATATATAATGACATAATTTATCTGTAGTATAAAGAGATCACAACCAGTTTCGGCTATTAGATGTAAATCAAATGGATGGAGATGTGCAATGTTTTGCAATTGTATAACTGAAAATGTACAATTAAATGGGCTAAATTATCTACAAAATTTCTCGGGCTTCATAAAGTATTCAAGCTGACATATTTAACATTTGACCGCTACGAGTGATTGTGACCATGCCCTACCAAAAGTATATAATATCCTAGTAGACAATCTGTGTAAAAATATACCACATTCAGCCACAACTCACTCTAGCAAATGGAGAGTGAATATCAAGTATAGAAAAAAATTTATAGAAAGTGTTAACCTTATGTCGTAAAAGCAAGAACACCTCGAAACCTGATGAGAAAAGGTTCTTTCATTGTTAGGAGACCCTCTAATTGACCATTTCAATCTTGAGATGCATGGATATGGATAAAAAAAGAGTTAAAGTCCTAAAACAAATGCATCTTGTAGCTTATTATATGAGCTGTCTATTTTCAAGATTTTTAAGTATTTATAAATCCGCTCAATGTACATTTTTTGTCTTTAAATTTTTATAATTAAGAGTTGAAATAGATTTTCAAATCATTATAGCGGTTTCCTATATCGAAATTGCATCTTTCAACAAGGTTCAAAATCGGATCTTACTTTAATTGTTTAATCTTGACCCCTTATATAAACCAAGATTCCTTACAAAGAGACCATGTATCTTTTGTATATGGAGATTACAATCATTCTTGTCCCTTAAGTTTCAAAATGGGTTGTTGCAAGAGTATCATTGAATACACACACAATTTCAAAAAAAAAATTTTCGGACTTCATGACTCACCCCAAGCTATCAAATTTGACATCTAATGAGTGAGAATAATTATGACCTCAATGTACAAAAGACAAAGGCAAAAGTTTATATAAGGTTGCAACCACCTCAAAAATCCATCGGAAAGGTTGTTTTAATGTTGAAAAACTCTCTAATTGATCATCTCGACATCGAGATATATAAATATGAAAAAAAAAAAAAGAAGCTTTTGAGTCCCAAAATAGTGCATCTGGCAAAACATTATCTAGATTGTCCATTTTCAAGACTTTCATATATTTATAGATCTACTTAATTTTAACCATTTTTGGAGTTTAAAATTTTCTAATTAGATATAAAAATGGATTTTAAGATAATCTTAAGATTTTTTTGCAACAAAATTACAAGTTATGACAAAATTTGGACGTACGCCTTATTTGGATTGTTTAAGGTTACAACCTTATAGAAACCACACCCAACTATAAATGATCTCGTAGACAATCCCATACAAACAACACCCTCAATTATATTGTCAGAAATACAAAGGACCTTCAATTATATTGTCACAAATACCAAGAATTATGTTTAATCCTGTTGTCCATCATTCACAGGTATGTATAACATAAAGAGAGTTCAAATGGGCTATTGAGGGAAGTTGTTTTGAGTGAATTTAATAAATGCGCTCAATTTGAAATTGAAGAGAGTTTACATTGTAAAATATGTAACTTGGTGAATAAAGATACAAGATGGTAGTAGCTATATCTAAGGATTTCTTGCAAAGGAATCATATTTGCTCATATTCAACCTCAAATAGTTGGAAAAAAGTTTTACCGATCGCAACGATGATGAATCATATTGTCCCATCCAGTAATCAAGTGTATTTTAGGATCTTGTAACAAGCTAGCTACCAACTTAAAAAAAAACAAAAAATAAAATCAAATCAAATGCTTGGAAAAATTAGCTTCAAAATAATGGACAAGGCCATTAGATTAGATCTAAGTGTTTAAAAATTAAAAATCTTATCCTCAATCTTATTGCATTTTTTTCTAGCTAAAAGGCAAAGCAACATTGGATGCTTCACATTTCAAACAAAAGATAGGAATAGGGGTGGCAACAGGTCGGGTTGGGCCGGGTAAGGCCAGACCCAAATTCGCCAGATGCGAACCAGACCGGACTCGACCAAAAAATTGAAATATTTAAGCAGAAGGGATTGAATTTGTGCTAGATTTAGAAGCGGATTCCCTTACTGGTATAAAATGTTACAAGATGGAACAAGCTGTGTCGTGATATTTGTGATCGACTTAGCCGCGTATGATTGATATCTGTCAATCTTTGTAAGCGCCATTGGAACATGTCTATAGAGAGGCCAATACGGAAGTATGGTGGCAGTGGACTCGGACCCGATGGCCAAACCCAACGTGAGTCTGGGTATGGGTCCAATAATTGGACCCAGCATTTTGGATCCGAGTCCTAATGTTGGAGCCGAACACCATTCAGGTCCGGGTTTGGGTCTATATGGACCCGACCTAAATAATATTTAATATATAAAGTTTTAATAATATTTAATTTTATTTAAATAAATATGACTGCATATTTTTTTTCATTATAATATAAGTGCAGTTTGTATAAAGTCCAGACTCTAAACAATCAAATTAGACCCTACCTTCAAATAGTGTCGAGAAATGTGTTTTCAATACTGAAAATATTTGTGATAGCCTTAAAGTATATATTTTATCTCAATTTATAAAGTTTAAAGCTTCAAAATTAGTGTAGATCAACATATCTATGAAACTTGAAAGGAAAAAGTTATATAAGGATGCAACATTTTAATATAGAACTACGAATGCACCTAAAAAGTCCATCGGAAAAGGTAGTTTTAATGTTGAAAACCCTTTGATTGATCGTATGACCATGAAAAATAAAAAGATTTCAAGTCTCAAAAATAGTGCATTTTACAACATATTAGCACCGTCCATTTTCAAGATTTTCACATATTAGATCTACTTGATTTTAACAATTTTTGAAATTTAAAATTTTATAATTAGATATAAAAATAGATTTTAAGATAATCCTAAGAATATTTTACATCAAAATTATATACCATGATAATTTGAAGTTGTGCCTTACCTCCACAGCGATGGATGCATTCGTATGCCAACTGCACCCATCTTGAAAATTGACGGTCCAAAAATGCATTGCAAAATACACTATTTCCAAAACCTGAAAGCCATTTTGTTCTCATGATCATGCATCTTGATGTCGAGATGATCAATTTAAGGTTATTTGGGCATCAATACAACCTCGTGAAATAAAGTATGACTAAATAATATCTATTAATGCTTTAACAAAATACTTCCTTTATGGCAATTATGGAGAATTTATCAAGAGATTATCATCACATGCAACACATTATATTATAGGCATTATTGAGAGGATGGTCACCAAGATCGAGTTCTATCAGAGCACTCCCTTTGTGCTTACATATTTGAATGAGCTACACCTATCTCTTGTGTTTCATCCTTAGGGCTCAAAGCTTTTGATCAAATTACATCTCCATGTGTATCAGTACTTTAAATAGTTCATTCTCAAGCACAAGGAGGCACAAAAACACAAGGTATTCAAAACCAGTTTTTTCAAATTTGTTAGCACTTATCATTTAATGTCTATACATTCCATACATATTCATAAAACAATTAGCCAAAATATAAGTAAATCATATTAAATAAAGTTATTGAATTTTTTTTTCCTATATGACTTTACCATATAATGTAGGATAGATTTCATATCTCAAAACCGTGTAGTGTGGTACTTGGGTTTTCTTGATTTATCGTTTTTACTTGTTTGATAAGCTTTTGTGATTTTGGAAGGGCACTTAATTGATGGAAAATATATTGGTCATCGATCTCACATGTCACGAAGTGTTAATCTCTTCGGCACTTGGATTTTCTTGTCTTACACTGTGAAAAAAATCTCTTTTTCATCTTATTATTTCAAATATCACAATTTCGATTCTCCCACCGTTCTTTAGCGTTTCTAAGCTACCACCAAATCCCTCTATATATCCCTTTATTTTAAAGAAATCAAGATGTTTTTACAGGTATTGTGTTTCTTCTTCTTTCTGATATTTTCAGATCGAATACTCTTCATATAGAGTGTCATATCTTACCAATTTTGCATTATCTATCTTTGAAGTTTTATTATAATAAACCATACTTATAGACACTATAAAACGTTTTTAAATGAGCTCTAAAAAAGGTCTCCATATTTAGGAATCCAAAGATGTGCCTTAACATGCTACGACTTTTTAATTTACTGTAGAATAGAACTTGAGTATCTCATGATAAAAATACGATATTTTTCAAATCATAAAAAGTTAATCTTCGAATCTTTTTTAGTATTGAAATAGACTCAAAAAATATAAAATAGTATTCAGTTCCATCCCTAAATCATCCCATTTAGTGAGTATTCATTTTACTCAATAAAAAATTTATGTTTATCAATACTCAAAGAATTTCTTCTTAAAATATTGTGTTGAAAACTAGACTCAAAACCAAATCATAACATCATAGTGGGAATCTTAAATGATACTTTTCTTTAGAGAAATAAATAAGTGATATTTACGTCACAAAATAAATCATAATGTAGAATTCCAGGATGAATACTTTTAGTAAAATTGTATTTTCTCTCTACCATAATGGAGTTTTCATTTCAAACTAATTTTGTTTGAAAGTAGACACATAATAATAATACATAATAATAATACATATATTTCCACAAGCCTTATATCACTCTGTTAAGCAGGCTTGATAAATATTGTTATTCATGTATTCAATAAAGGACATACCAAATTGCAGAAAATTCTGGATGATTTCTTTTCAATCCAAAATTTTTATTTCTCTTTCAAATAAATTTTATTAGAATCTAGACTCAGAATGGAAGTTTAAAAATTTAGTGTGAGCCATAAAAAATTATGTTAATAATAGAAATAAAATCTTGACTTCCAAATCATGGAAATAATTTTCGTTGTAGAAAACAACACTTGCGCATCTTTCAATAAATCGATCATATCTTTCAAACCACAATGAATTTTTTAATGAAACATTTTTTGTTTGAAAGTAGACTCAATTTTATAAGTCACAACAAAATTTCACCAGGCAATAAAATCATATAATTGGTGGAAAAAATCACGGAGCTCAATAGACAGTTTCTGGATTTTGTTGGCTCAGAACTGAGACTCTTCATTGATGAGTTCATAACTTTCAATTCCTTTAGAAACTCCCACTGAAATTTTGTAGGTAGATCATGCGCTCAAAGACACAATATTACTGAAGTATGTAACAGAAAAATATATCATTATCTTCTTCATATCACTGCTCCAAAATAGTTCAGAAAGCTTATTTTGTAGTGTGTTTTTTCGATGTTTGAATATTTCAATAATTCTTAACTGTGGATGTATTGCTTGATCACAAAGGTCATTAGCTTTCGTATATCTCATTCCCAAGCTTGATCTAGACTCTCAATAAAGAGAAAAATATAACTAATGACATTAAGTATCAATAACTCTGATACCAATAAAAGAAAGACTAATGCGATCTTGTTGGGGAATATATTTTTTTTTATTTTTTTTCTTTTCACCTTTTTTTTGTCTTTTAGCAAAGATCATCGACAAGTAGTCTTATTACAATAATTCTTGCTTCAAAGAAAATAAAACTAACAAATTCAAGATCTTAAAAACCTTGATGCCATTAAACGAATTTTCTTTAAACAAAGAAACTATCTATAATTTTTATACTTGGGAATATAAAATCAATATAATTAAATATAGCAAAAAAAAAAAGTGTCAGAGATTACTTCAACCAGGCTTATTATACCCTATACTGAGTCATCAATATCTGATAGCGTGGGATCCACCGTTTAGCTTCAATCTCGAACTGGGAAAGCAAATTTCTGCCAAACTGAGTATTCACCCTTTAATCTCTATAAACTCTAACTCTAAAACTTTCTTGGTTTATCCCTAATTTCCCAACCTTTAGTATTTTTAAAGTATGATAGAGAAAGTGGAAGACCTAGGGTTAGGGCGTGCCCCTCTAAAGGCTTAGGAAAGAGAGGGTTAAAGAAAGAAAATTGGAGAGAGAGAGAGATCCAGATGAGAGAGAGTGGGGCGTGCCTCTATGGGAGAGAGAGGAGAGTAAGAGTTGTGGGAGGAAGAAAAGTGTAGAGAATAGGGAGAGTGTGCACCTCTATTTATAGAAAAAACTTAGGTTTAGAGTTTCTTAGGGTTTCTCATAGTTTGTCTCTTTCTAGATATTAAATATGGACTTTTGATCAATGTGATTTGTGGGGTGAGAGATCTGAGTCATCTATTCTACAAATGTGTCATCAAAATTATGGAAGGTGCTTGGATCATTATCTGCCTTTTTTTAAACCATTTTCCCATCAACATATTTAAATAAATTTACTTTTATTTAAATATTATTCATTCCATAAAGTAGCATATTATTTCTCATACTATTTAAAGATATGTGTCAAGATATGCTTTCAATATTTAGGATAAGATGTGGTCAAACTTTTTTATCTAATATTAGATCACATGCCAGAAGATACATTTTCTAAATTTGAATAGCTTGACCACAAAGCAAACAACCAAAAGGTGGGGTGTGCCACCCATGTGCGGCACGTGTGGGCCCCACCTACATGGTACATGGTAGGCCCATGTGCATTATGAACCCTCATGATATGTAACAAATTAATTTTTAAAATATTATTTGAATTTTATACTTTTGTAAAATCTATAATTTTATTTTTATAAGTTCAAATATCATAAATAAAATATCAAAACTCATAAAAATTCAAATAATAATTTTAAAACAATTTCTGTCATAAAATAAATATAATTAAATTAATATGATGAGAAATGGATCCATATGGTTTAGGAATTGAGTTAACAATTATGGGGCACTTCATCTTCAATTGTGGACTACGGACCACACTTGTTTTATCTGATCGATCTAGTGTTTCCCATGATCCACAGTCTAAGCAGAGGCTTATTAGTGGGTTACTAAAGTCTAGCCGATGAGCCAAGGGGTCGCAATTCCAGTCTGTGAATTTCAGGTCATCCCCTAGAGACGAGTAAAGGTCACCAAGACCTTATGCGACCACAACTCTATAGTGCATAAGAGTATCTCTCGTACATGCATATGCTTTATCCTAAAATGTGGATATCTGGTTTTCCCGAACAATCTATTGATATGTATGCCGTGTAATGGATCATAGATGAGGCTTTGGCCCCGGTCTCTGTAGACCCACCATTACACATAAAGGTCACACAATCCCTTGGCTCATTCATTTAGGTATAAGCTTCGACTTCATCAAGGGATAACTCAGAACTATTCTCGATATATTCTCTATACCTAGATACCTTGGGTTTTTCAACCTACTGGCCTAGATCGTCAAGCACAGTCCGGTATTAGCAAACTTCGTTTGCTTAGTATGGTCCACGACGGACCACACTCCCATTGAGTTCATGTTCTACGTTATTATTTTATTTTACAAGCACTCATAAGGTCTTTAAATGTCACATAAGCCCAATACTATGACTACAGGTACGGGTTGGGTATGGCTGGACTTAGTCCCAAATAGTATTCGAGTCCAAAATTTGGACTCGTACTCGGACTAGAGGTCGAGTCTACTCGTTGGGTCTCGCGTCTGGTCGGGTCCATTGTCACCTTTATTTGGGTCGACCTAGTTTGGACAATAAAACCAACATTCTATTTATATAAAAAATAAATGGACAATCACCTAGATTTTTCTATTTTTATTTTTAATTTAAAATATTATGAAGATAGATTTTTTTGCCACCATGTCATGATTTCAAAATTCATATAGTAGATAACTACTTCAAAACATCAATTTAGTTTTCATCACATCACAAACAACATCAAATACATGACAATTGGTAACCTAAGAGCAAAGAGCTAAGACCCATGTCAAAAACTAATATTCTTTTTCTACTCAACTCTAGATTGAGAGAGAGAAAAGTCCCATTAAATAATGGTTGGAAACTCCACTTGAATGTTGAATAGACATTCAAACAAGAAACCACGTCTCATATTCACTTATTTTTACAAGATAAGAAAAATTCATAATGCATTACTTCTATTTTTCTTGAAAACCTAAAACATGTTATTTATAATGATCTTTAATGATTTGTTTTGAAAATTTTAAGGGCAGATCTAGTGGATTCGGTCAATTCTCTGATCTAAATTGCTGATTTGCTAATCTAACCTATTTTTTAGGATGGACGATCTGTGTCATTGATCCGTTTCTTGAATACTTGAAGATAATATATCATTCAATAGGAAATATTTATTCTCCACTATCTATTCCTTGGGATTAAAAGGATCCCTAAATTGTACCATGCATGCCTCATAATATAGAGTGAGGTTTGTATAAGGTTTTTCCACCTTATACTATTGGAGTAAGGTGTGCCTCAAAACTATGTTGAAAATGCAGTTTTGGTGCCGCATAGCCTTTCGATGATATAGAAATCTATTTTTACCCCCAATTATGAAATTTAAAGTTCTTAAAATAGTGGCGATCAAGCGGATCTATAAACACTTGAAAATCTTGAAAATGAATGGTCTATATAATATGTTAGAAGATAAACTATTTTTAGGACTAGAAATCTCCGCCCCCCCCCCCCCCCCTCACCCCCTTTTTTTTTTTTTCTTTCATGTTTATGAATTTTGTGGTTTAAATAATTCATTTGAGGATTTTCCATAATAAGAACAACCTTCACTAGTAGATTGTTTAGGTGCACCTTATCGGTGTAGTATAAGGTTAAGACCTTATATTAACTTTTTCCTGTAATATATCCTTAGTGTTTGGTTTAGCTTTTCAACAGTTTTGTACGCCATTGTTTGTTACATAAACATGAACATCTATGTCAGTGCTTGATATTGTTTAAAATGCTGATCTAAAAAATTGCGCTTTCAGACAAAATAATTGTACACCATTTAAACAGGGGTTAGGTAGAATTACAACACGGAATTTAGAGATCTCTTGTTTCTATTTTGTCGAACTTGTTTTCTATGCGGTCTTTCAACTAAAACTTCAGAATTTGAAAATCCAAGGTTTTTTGTCCTCAATGTTTCCAGGTATTTCTATCTCTCGATGACATTTTAAGAGACTTTGATGAACTTTGGACTCCCGAAATCCGAATTATAGGTTTTTTTATCCTTTTAGGAAAATAGTGAACATATTGGGTATGAGTGTAGTAATGTATATATTATAAAGGAGAATTATGAAATAGCAATACTTTAGATAGATTTGCTCTTTAATTACTTTATTAAAAATGGATGAGATTTATAAGGCTTAGGCTTTATGAAAATAAAATAAAGCATTGCTTCAAATTCTCGTATGGAAACTACTTTTGGCAACATAAATCTCCATGATGGCTCTAATATCAATTTCCAACACTGATAATAGAATTCGAAACTCAAAAAATAGTACTGATTTTATGGATTTATAAAAACTTATTTTTTAGGGTGAAATGGACGGACCAAATAATTTATTATAGTGCAAACTATTTTTAGAGTTTGAAATCTTTTTTTTACTACTATGTTCAAGCCAGAATGATCCATATAAAGAATTTCTAATGCTTGAATTCCAATTTTTAATGGGTTATTAAGTGAGGCTGTACTAATTTTGATAGGTCTGCAGCCCTATCAAACCATTTTCCTTTCCTTAAATTAAGATCCTTAGAACTTAGACAGTGCCACGTGGCAAGGAACTATATCATGTCGAATACCAATTTTTCTCCAACTTTCTGACACACCCAAGCTATTAATTTTCACATTGGTTGTAAGTACTTGTGACCTCCTTAATTCTTAAGGTAAATGGTCTCGTTGTATACAATCTTCGAAAAGTATATGTATGTGATCATTTACCTTTTGTATAAAGCGGTCACAATAAAATTTGACCATTGGATGTAAAAGTGGGTTGTTGCATTTATTTCTTTGATCAAGCTCAAAATTTAAAATAATTTTTTTCAAACTTTGTGACACACCCAAGATATTCCAAAAGTAAATGGTCTTATATATAATCCCTTTTGGTATAAAATCATTACATAAACATTACAGTTTAAGGGAAAAAGTTGATATAAGGGTGTCACACCCCAAGAATTTACAATACTATTATTCCTGAGATGTGACGGACAAAACATATATACATCTATTGATAGGACAAATTTACAGTGGCGAGGTCTTACAAAGTAAATAAAGAAAGTTTAAGCAAAACTACAATATTTTCCCAAAGTTGATCTTGACTAGCACTCAAAATGAATCCGTAGTTATCCTAAAAAAATGTTTACCATAGTTTGATGAGTATGGCTACTCAGTAAGTGATCATCATAATCCTAAAAATAATCATGATTGAAAGATATCAATATTTTCCAAAATGAGATCTATTAACAGAAATGCATCAACAGTTTCACTTTCAATAAATGCATAATTTAAGTATAATCCGAGTAATTGAAATGCTTATAACACTTTTAACGGCAGACAAAATTCAAAGGATTTCACAAAATACCCTACTAGCGTCCCAAGTAGGTCACCTATATACCCCATCAGCGTTCTGATAGGTCCACTTAATTCCTATCGGCGTCCCAGA
>NW_006494916.1:7627885-7648247 GCF_000471905.2 Amborella trichopoda | reverse complement strand
AGAGTTTAAAATTTTATAATTAGATATGAAAATAGATTTTCAAATAGTTTTAAAAAAATTTACGCCAAAATTGCATGTTATGATAAAATTTGGAGCTATGCCTTAATTGGATTGTTTAAAGGTGCAACCTTATAGCAACCACACCCTTATTTAAATACCGACTAAGTATTATATACTAAATATTGTTTACATAATAACAATATTTGGGTTGGGTCCGGGTCAGGTCCACATGGACTTGGACCTGGACCCGAATAGTACTCGTGTCCATTATTTGGAACAAGACCCTGGGTCCAATTCTTGGACCCATTCTCGGACCTATCCCCGGATCAGGTCCTGGTACATTACCACCCCTGCTCATGCCTTGAAAAAGGACACACTCTTTCTTTAGCGGCTCTCAAATGCTGCCTGTACTCGTAATATCTTACTCTGAGTAGGACATCTCCTTTTCTATTAATATTCTCATCCCTCACGAGGGGATACGCATATCTCGTTTTCTTGCTACATTTTCCCTTCTATTTAAAACAAGTTTAGATATACCGGATATAATTGCATTGAATCCCTCTAACATTGGCATCAACCACAAAAATAGCATTCAAAACTAAAAAAGATATCAGATGTTGAACACAAAAGTTACAACTTTCAAGTAAATATAGGGTTTTACAGATGGTCACTCTTGGACAGGGAGCTGGAATCGGCATATTGGACATGAATTTCTCAATTCCAACCACCGGAAGATGCAATCCGCATGATAGATGTGAGAGCATGGGAGTACCCTCCCATCCCCAGTACTTATGTTGCACATGCACACAGTGCAAACAACCTCTTCTTGCGCTTCGATATCAGGCCTGGCTAAAGACTTTACTGCTGATCTTGCAGCCGGTCTCAGAGGAAAATCGATCTGTGAGGATGCTTCAATGGCTCTAAGTAGCTGGAGATTCTCGATTTCCATTGGTTGGTACTCACCTTCGAAAATGTATCCCTCTTGCGAAGAGAGTTCGATTAATTGGCGAAACTCGAACTCTGTTGCCGTTTCCTCAATCTCATTTTCCAGAATTGCAGCTACAATAATTTCATCCTCGTGTTGGAGGGCTTCGGTTTCGGTTTCGGGTTCGGGGTGCTCACCTTCTACGATTTCTCTCTCGTATTTGATATCTATAAAAAAACGCAATTGCACTTTCATGTTGGGCTCGTGGCAGGAGATCGCTTCAACACGGGCATGACGGGCAATTTCCCAACTGAGGCCCTGGACGATCTGTGAGGGTATGAAGTACTCCAATTCACGAAAAATGTAGAGGTATGCGCTTTCTTGAGTTCGCAGGTCTAGGTTAATGGAGGTTACCATCTCATTGGCAAAGAAATCAATTGAAACCGAAGAATGGACATCTCTGGTTGTCGAAACATTCGTAAATGTCACCGTCTTTCTAACAAAAAATTTGATACCCACATTCCGTTCGCATGGGACACATGGAGCTGAACGCGCAAGGATTGAAAGTCTGCAACCGATGTTGTTATAGGATCCCATTGCAAAAGTTTCTGCAGACGAAAAAAAGAGCTCGGTCGAAATTTTGTTGAAAGAGGATTTAACAGAATGTAGAGAAAAAAAGAGCTCGGTCGAAATTTTGTTGAAGGAGGATTTAACAGAATGTAGAGTAAAAAAGAGCTCGGTCGAAATTTTGTTGAAAGAGGATTTAAAAGGCATGCATAAGGGGGAGAGAATATATTAAGAACTTCAGAATGAAGAGAGAAAAAATATTGAAGAACGGTAAAATGAAGCGAGAGAAAGGTCTATTTTTTTTTTTGAGAGAGTTTCTTTTTGGGCTGGTGGAGGTACCGGTTGTGAGAAAGGTCCATCTCTTATACCAAACTCTAATAGTGCTTGTCCGTACGGGATTTGGATAAAGATGGTTTAATGGGGTCATAGATGTAAAAAAATCTTATTAAAAACTAATTTTCTCCATTTTAAAGTCATTTTTAAGATGGTTATAGGCATCTATCTGTATATATCTTAAATTCAAATCCCATAAGTATAAAATAATTCAAAATATTATTAAAATCATGTTTAAGATGGTTCACTGGGGACTCATATAAACCCATCCTTACGTAAATCTTAAATTTATTTTAAAATTAAATTTTTAGATTTTCAAAATCTGAAAATGTATGGTAGCATCACTAAATATTTTCGGATCTCAAAAATCTGAAATTTACTTTAAAATTAAATTTTCAGATTTTCGGCATCCAAAAATTACTTTTTCTTGCTGGATCATGTACTTTTTCTTAGATTTGTATATTGAAAATCTTTTTTTTTTGAGGGAAAAAATGAAAAAAAAAATATCTTCTCGAATTTTTTACTGACTTCAGTTATTGAAGACCCGAAATAAAGATAATTTCATAACCACCAAAAAATCTGGGAATAGATGCAATAACAGTAAATTACCAATAATTTTAAGTAGCATTCAATAAAATGGATATTAACATGATTTTCTCATTATTTTTATTTTTCCTTTTTAATCTTTATTTTTTGAATAATATAGACAATGAAAAAAGTTCATACCAATGTATTATAATACTTTTGACAAAAAAATTGTGCATGCTATTTTCTCATCTTTTTACTTTTTGGTAAGAAGTATTATATTATCTCATGATATATCACCATTTTGCAACTGAACATTGATCAAGAAGCTTTAACACAAGGTCATTTGGCTCCAATGGGTTTTTACTTATGATTATTTAGAGTAACTGGTTTTCAAATTATTTTATATTTTTCATGTTCCTAGCATTAAAATTACAAAATTTTACTGAATGAGTCTTCTTGTCTTGATGCATCGAATTCATTTAGTGTGCGGGTGGCAATGGACCTGACTAAACTTGTGATCCAAAGGGTATACTCGACCTCAGGTCCAGGTCAAAATTTTGGACCCGAATCTTATTGGGGTCCAGCCGCACCCAAACCATTCCCGTAGTCATAGGGTATAAGTTGGCAAAGAAAAAAGAAGCTCAGGGTATATAATGTTTAAAAAAGTTTATTGTCATAGGGTGGCAAAGGATCCAACCAGACCCAAAACACCCGGGACTTGACGGGTCTGTATTCAGGTCCAGGTCCAGCTGAACCCAACCCTTTGCCACCCCTAATTTGGTGTTTTACAAGGTCATATACATGTTGGTCTTGTTAAGCATGTCATGATGCAAGAACAAAATTAAAGTCACTGATAAAACAACAAAAGAAGAACAAAAGACTTGATGAAGATTTCATACACGGTTAAGCTCGGAGTAAGATGAAGTCGATTTATAATTAAAAATACTTATAAAATAACAAGAAATGAAAATTATTATAACAAAGTTCTTGACTCATAAAGATTACCTGCCTCTGAAGAGAGAACCTCTGAACTAAAAAGGCCTTATAACCTGATAACTGCTGTTTTTTAAGAGAGAAAAAGAAGTGGTTATATTGAATTCTCCCTGATGTTTTCTAATAGGATTCTAATTCTTCCTTAATTTTGGGATAGGACTTTATTATGATTTCTATATCTAATCCGCTTTTATCTCATGTCAAATCTTAAATTCAATATGATTAAATTTAGGTGAAGTATAAAACGTGAAAGAGTGACTGTCGGTATATTGGTATAGAGAGAGAGTGATTCTTGATCGAAAGAGATTCTTGATATTTGATATTTATAGAGAGATTCTAGAGAGAGATATTTTTGTAAGAGAGAGTATAAAATATAAAAAAAGAGTAGCCATTGAAATTTAACTCCAATTATTGCTATCCTGATTTTGTCTCTATCTTCATCAGGGTAGAGAGAGAAAATCCAATATTTACAGAGAGAAGAGGAGAATCTCCGTTACTCAAATCCTCTCTGTAAGTTACGTTCATCTAGTAACACTTTATTTATTTATTTATTTATTAATTTTAAAAGAATATCTTATTGAAATGTTGCATGTTAAAAAATAAGTTTTGCATATTACGCATGCTTTGGATTTTATTTATTTATTTATTTATTTTTTTGTTCTTTATGAATTTTTTTTTTATTTGGTGTCTTGTATGGGTTGTTTGGTTTCTTGATTAAAAAGAATTTCTTATCACATAATTCTTCCCAAACAAAAAGAAGGTTATTGAGGTATAAATCTTAATTTTATAAATCTCAATTTTAATTTGGCATATTTTCATTTAGGTTTATGTTGGTTAAGTTGGTGTTCTCATTATCTAAATCCTAGTTGCACCATCAATTTTAATTTTATAAATCTTTTTATTTCATGTATTTCATAGTGTCGAATCTTGGATTCTTTGTGTAATTTGTTTTGTTGGCTTTTGGTTTGCTTTAAAGTGGTTTTTGCACCATCCTGTCAACAAATATATTTGTTCTATGTGTTACTTGTATGGATGAAAGTGAAAATATGTTGAATTTGGTTAGTTAGTTTTTTTTTTTTTAAGTGAATTACTTATGGACACAAAATAAAATGTGAAATGAGTTAACTTTGGGTTAAAATTATTTGGAAGGCCAGTCAACACGAGATATTTTATTTTTTCTAAAATTCCCCTTGGTCCAAGGATGATCCTTGGATCACATTTTATTTTTTATGTTTTTTTTCTTTATGTTTTTCCGAACAAAAAATACTAGGGCATTGCCCTACCAACAAAAAAGATTAAAACATTAAAAAGTAAGTATGAGGATGGATCCTCGCACCAAATGATAATTTTGGAAAAATAAAAAAATATGGGTTGACAATCCTTCCTTATAATTTTCATCCAAAATTAGCCCAATCAGTATTTTTTGTCTTTTTATTCTACGTACTAGTTTCCTTGCGTTATAGTAAATGCGTAAGAAAATTTCGATGAAAATTTAATATATTCTCCTTACATTAATGCTCCATCAACGGACATTAATAAATGTCTTTTAGTTTTCTGGATAAATCTGATCTTCTTTGATACCTTTTCTTTTTCTTGATAAATCTTATTTTTTTCGATATCTTTATACTCTTATCCTAATTAAATCTCTCAAACTCACTCAATCGATGCAAGATAATACAATATAAACACTAAAGTCCTAAATATCCATGCGTACTCTTTAAACAAAAAAATAATTAAAATAATCCTAAAAAATAACTCTAATAATTTCTCTTTATTATGTCATTACCATTTCTTTTACTCTTGAGTTCTGTGAACCTTTTTTGACTTGCCATTTCTTTCCCTCTTGAGTTCTGCGACCTTTCTTTGACCCAGTCACACGTACTCATTAAACAAACGAATAATTAAAATAATCTTAATAAATAACTCTAATAATTTCTCTTTATGACGTCATTGCCATTTCTTTCTGTCTTGAATTCTGCGACTCTTCTTTGACCCAGTCCCGAAAGAACATAGTTGGATCACTTTCCTTTATTTTGACTTGGGGTTAGCTTGGCTAACAAAACTTTCCTTTTTCTAGTTTAGATATCCGGGATATAATTGCATTGAATCCCTCTAACATTGGCATCAACCATAAAAATAGCATTCAAAACTAAAAAGATATCAGATGTCGAACACAAAAGTTATAATTTTCAAGTAAATATAGGGTTTTACAGATGGTCACTCTTGGACAGGGAGCTGGAATCGGCATATTGGACATGAATTTCTCAATTCCAACCACCTGAAGATGCAATCCGCATGATAGATGTGAGAGCGTTATAATTTTCAAGTAAATATAGGGTTTTACTGATGGTCACTCTTGGACAGGGAGCTGGAATCGGCATATTGGACACGAATTTCTCAATTCCAACCACCTGAAGATGCAATCCGCATGATAGATGTGAGAGCATGGGCGTACCCTCCCATCCCCAACACTTATGTTGCACATGCGCTTCGATGTCAGGCCTCGCTAAAGACTGTACTGCTGATCTTGCAGCTGGTCTCAGAGGAAAATCCACCTGTGAGGATGCTTCAATGGCTCTAAGTAGCTCGTCGGTTTCCATTGATTGGTACTCACCTTCGAAAATGTATCCCTCTTGCGAAGAGAGTTCGATGGATTGGCGAAACTCGAACTCTGTTGCCGTTTCCTCAATCTCATCTTCCAGAATTTCAAGAGCAATAATTTCATCCTCTTGTTGGAGGGCTTCGGTTTCGGTTTCGGGTTCGGGGTGCTCACCTTCTACAATTTCTCTCTCGTATTTGATATCTATAAAGAAACGCAATTGCACTTTCATGTTGGGCTCGTGGCAGGAGATCGCTTCAACACGGGCATGACGGGCAATTTCCCAACTGAGGCCATGGACGATCTGTGAGGGTATGAAGTACTCCAATTCACAAAAAATGTAGAGGTATGCGCTTTCTTGAGTTCGCAGGTCTAGGTTAATGGAGGTTACCATCTCATTGGCAAAGAAATCAATTGAAGCCAAAGTATGGACATCTCTGGTTGTCGAAACGTTAGTAAATGTCACCGTCTTTCTAACAAAAAATTTGATACCCACATTCCGGTCGCATTGCACACATGGAGCTGAACGCGCAAGAATTGAAAGTCTGCAACCGATGTTGTTGTAGGATCCCATTGCAAAAGTTTCTGACGACAAAAAAAAAAAGAGCTCGGTCGAAATTTTGTTGAAAGAGGATTTAACAAAATGTAGAGGAAAAAAGAGCTCGGTCGAAATTTTGTTGAAAGAGGATTTAACAGAATGTAGAAAAAAAAAGAGCTCGGTCGAAATTTTGTTGAAAGAGGACTTAAAAGGCATGCATAAGGGGGAGAGAATATATTAAGAACATCAGAATGAAGAGAGAGAAAATATTGAAGAACGGTAAAATGAAGAGAGAGAAAGGCCTATTCCTTTTTTTTTTTTGAGAGAGTTTCTTTTTTGGCTGGTGGAGTACCCGTTGTGAGAACTCGTCCGTACGGGATTTGGATAAAGATGGTTTAATGGGGCCATAGGTGTAAAAAAATCTTATTAAAAACTAATTTTCTCCATGTTAAATTTATTTTTAAGATGGTTATAGGCATCTATATGTATATATCTTAAATTCAAATCCCATAAGTATAAAATAATTCAAAATATTATTAAAATACATGTTTAAGATGGTTCACTGGGGACTCATATATTAACCCATCCTTATGTAAATCTTAAATTTATTTTAAAATTAAATTTTTAGATTTTCAAAATCTGAAAATTGTATGTTAGCATCACTAAATATTTTCGGATTTCAAAAATCTGAAATTTACTTTAAGGTCAAATTTTCAGATTTTCGTCAACCAAAAATTACATTTTCCCACTGGATCATGTACTTTTTCTTAAATTTGTATATTAAAATCTAAATTTTTTTTGAAGGAAAAAAAAAAGAAGAAAAGATCCTCTTGAAGTTTTTATTGATTTTAGATATTGAAGACCCGAAATAAGTATTATTTTATAACCACCAAAAAATCTGGGAATAGATGCAATAACAATAAATTACCAATAATTTTAAGTAGCATTAAATAAAATGGATATTAACATACTTTTCTTATTATTCTTTTTTAATATTTATTTTTTGAATTATTTAGACAAATAAAAAAAGTTCTTACTAATGCATTACAATATTTTTGACAAAAAATTTGTGCATGATATTTTCTCCTCTTTTTACCTTTTGATAAGAAGTATTATAACTATGCCCTAGTCTGGGTGGTTGGAGGAAAACGAGGTGTTGGAAATTATTAGAACCACGTAGGCCAACACGATTATGCTAGGCTCCTTGGATTTTCAATTGCACAAAAAATTGGTTAATATCAAACATAAGTTGATTTTATAGAAGTGTGAGAATCAGTTTAATGTTAAGGCCAAAATTGATAAGGTTTTGGGAGATTTACAAGCGATTGATTGCTCTATTCAGGAGAGTGGTTGTATTTCCCAACAAGTTATCAGTGATCGTACTTTGAAATGTAATGAGTTAGGGGAGCTTCATAGGGTGGAAGAGATCTACTGGAGGTAAAGATCTAGATCCAAATGGCTTAAAGAGGGTGATTTGAATGCAAAGTATTTCCATGCTATTGCTAGTGCTCGTAGAAGACAGAATGACTTTTCTGGCCTCTCCATTCCGGTGGTGGATTCTGAAAATGATAATGCATTGGAAGAGGCAGTGATTGGTCATTTCAGAAAGGCCTTTTATTCAGAGGTTAAGGTGACACCTTCGTTGAATAGAGTTCCCTTCAAAGTTCTTTCTGTGGATGGAAAATTACAGTTGGAAAGGGACCATAGAGGAGTTGCATAAGGTTGTTTTTGCAGACAAGGCCCCTGGCCCTGATGGTTTTCCCCTTTGTGTTTTTTCCACTGTTTTTGGAAAGTATTAAGAAAGACTTATTGGTTTTCATAAAAAATTTTATGGCAACTAGGAAAATTTTTAAAAAGATAAACTCCACTTTTTTGTCCTTGATCCCAAAAAAGGCAACAATTCTAGGCCTCTCTAACATTAGACCGATCAGTCTTTTAACTAGTCTTTATAAAATTATTGCAAAAGTCTTGGCTGAAAGACTAAAAGGTCTTCTCCCTTCTCTTATTTCATGTACTCTGTTTGCCTTTATTCGAGATCAATAAATCACAGATAGTGTGTTGGTAGCGCAGGAATATATTTACTCTAGAGTTCTTAGCAAGAAGCCGGGTATTCTGTTAAAACTAGATATGGAGAAAGCATACGATAGGGTCGAATGGGGTATTTTATTTGAAATCATAAGAGTGATGGGCTTTGGTGATAAGTGGCGATTACGGATCAAGGGTTGTTTGTCCTCGGCGTACTTCTCAGTGTTATTTAAAGGAAGCCTGATAGGTTTTTTTAGTGCTTCTAGATGATTGAGACAAGGTGATCCTTTGTCCTCTTTTTTGTTTACAATTTATGCTGAGTGCTTTAGTCTTATACTAAACAGGATGGAAAATTTGAGGTATTTTTTGGGGTTTTTGATTCCTAATTTTGAAATAGTTATTTCCCACTTTCAGTAAGCGGATGATACTTTGATATTTTTTTATGCGGAGGACGCTCAGGTTTCTAATATTGCTCAAATTTTGGAGATTTGTGAAGTGACTTTGGGTCTTAAAGTTAACTTTAAAAAATCATCACTGGTTGCGATTAACTGTTTAGAAGGGGTGGGTGGTGATTTAGCTACTTTGTTTGGATATAAGGTTGGCACCTTCCCTATTTTATATTTGGGGCTCCCTATTTCTGACTTGAGACTTACCATTGCTGTGTGGGATATTGTGCTTGAAAGAGTACAAGGTAGATTGGCACTCTGGAAACGCAAGTATTTGCCTTTAGGCAGTAGGGTTACCTTATTGAGATCTTGCCTTGCTAACCCGCAGGTGTACCAAATGTCTCCAATCCACATGCATGCTTCTGTTGCTAAAAGATTGGAAAAAATGATGCAGGATTTCTTGTGGGGATCAACCGATGCGAATATGAAGTTTCATTTATTAAAGTGGGATATAATTTGTTCTCCAAAGACGGAAGATGGTTTGGGCATAAGAAAAATAAAATTGGTGAATAAAGCACTGCTATGTAAGTGGAGGCGGCGTAGCCTTACTTTTAAAGATCAGCTGTGGTATAGAGTGCTTGCTTCAAAATATGGGGTTGATAGAGAAAATATGTGGATTGGGGGTGGTAGAGGTTCTCAAGCCTCGCATATGTGGAAGGTTGTGTATAATTGTAGACCAATTGTGTCTGGTGGAAGGATTGTCTCCTTTTGGCATGACAAATGGCTGGGCGAGTACCCCTTAAAAGTGGCTATCCTGATTTATTTAGGATTGCTACTCAACCATATGTGACTATTTCGGATGTTATTGACCTTAGGGAAGAATTAACTTCTTGGAATATTACATTTGCATACAACCGGGTTAGTGAGTTGATTCTTTCGCAGTGGTGTGCCCTTATGGAATTATTTAATGGGGTTTATGTATCTTATAATGCTAAGGATGAGGTGATTTCGGAGATTGAACATGATGATATTTTCACAGTAAAGTCCTGCTACAAACTTCTCTTTCATGACAGATGGAGAGCCTCCTGCCCCTCGCTTGCTAAAGTCTGGAAGTGGCCAGTTCCTCATAAAGTTCAGCTCTTGGTTGGCAGCTTTCAATAAGGTTCTCACTACTGACAATCTTATCAAAATTGGGAAAATTTTACCTAATGTTTGTCTCATCTGTAAAGCGGATGAGAAAACCGATGCTCATATCTTTATTCATTGCTCATTCACAGTGAGAATTTGGTTTTGGCTCTTTAACTTAGTCAATGGTACTCCCTTCGCCTACGGCTAGCGTTGCTTCTCAACTTTCCATTCCTCATCTGCCTAAGATGGGGAAAATTATTTGGCAGATCGCGAAATGAATCATCCTTTGGGAAGTTTGGAAAGAGAGAAATAGGCGGACTTTTGAGGGGAATCCTTTGCCTTTTTTTATTTTATTAAACAATATCAAACTCTCTATTTGGAATTCAATTTCTATACACAAGGAAGGAAAGAATATCTGCACAGTAGATGTAATGGCTAATCTTAGTAGCCTTTTCCTGCTGGGGAGACCATGTACAAGGTTAAGAAGCCTTTGGATGGCGGCTCCTGATGATTGCCTAAAGTGAAATTTCGATGGAATTTATTGGGGAATCCAGGTGTTGCGGGTATTGGTGGGGTGGTGCATGACTCTGTTGCCAATATTATTTTTTCCTTCGCTGCCAATATTATTTTTTCATTCTTTGGCCCGATTGGAGTTAGAATAGCCAACTATACTGAGCTTAGTGCCTTGCTGTGTGGGGTTAAAGTATTAGTTGATAAATTTCTGGGTTGCTCTTGTATCTGTGAACGGGACACCTTAAATGTTATTAAATGGTGTAAAAAGGAACAACGCTTACCCTGGGAAGTTCATGGCCTTTGGCTGCAAGTCATGGATGTTGTTGAAACAATCTTTGTTTTATTTGTCCATGTTTTTAGGGATGCTAATGCCCTGGGCGAAAGGTGGGGTTCTTTTATCTTCTCTTGTTGTTTTAAATGATGTAATATATCTCCCTACTCAGCAATAAAATATTTGAATCTTTGTCAAAAAAAAAAGTTATTTGCCTCTAATTGGTTTCTACTAATGATTATTTAGAGTAGCTTGTGTTAGAATTATTTTATATTTTTCATGTTCCGTGCATTATAACTACAAATTTTATCGAATGACTCTTCTTGTCTTGATGCATCGAATTCATTTGGTGTAGGGGTGACAATGGACCCGACTAGACCTGGGATCCAACGGGTATACCCGACCACATATCCGAGTCCAAATTTTGGACCCGAATTTTATTGGGGTTCCAGCCTCTCCCGATCCATATCCGTAGTCATAGGGTATAAGTTGGCAAAAAAATACTCATAATCATAGGGTATATGATGTAAAAAAAAAGGTCAAAAAAAAAGAGCTCATCGTCATAGGTTGGCAATGGATCTTACCAGACCCAAAACCCGATGGGTAGACCTGGGACTTGACGAGTCCGGGTCCAGCTGGACCCAACTCTTTGTCACCCCTAATTCGGTGTTTTAATTTGGCGTAATTTAATTTAGGTTTATGTGGGTTAAGTTAGTGCTTTCATTATCTAAATCCTCGCACCAAATGGTAATTTTTATCTTTTTCTTCTATGTACTAGTTTCCTTGCCTTATAGTAAACGCGTAAGCAAAATTGGATGAACTTGCCTTATAGTAAATGCGTAAGAAAACTTGGATGAAAAATTCTACGGAACAACCCATATGGAACAATTTTCCTTATCTGAGACCTACATTTACACACGCAAGCAAAGGCGTGTGGGAGGCAATGGCTTTTAGCTTCTCCCCCTAAAGAAACAAACCCTATTCAACCTTCGTTTCTATCTCGTCAAAATATTTTTGAATTTATTAGCCAATTTCAAATAGTTAGGAAAAGTCTGATCCTTTAACCACTTATTGATTATTTCAAAATATCCTTTAAACACTCCCTAATTCCGACTAACACAAAGAACCAAAATCCATTCTTACAGGTGCTTCTTTCTTCATGTTGGTACGTGTGTGTGGCCCTGGGGCCTTTAAACGTGTCATCTTTCTTTCGCTTAAAATTTATGTTTATCACTAAAATATAGATGCTTCTTAGTGAGAGAAAGTACATTATCTAACGAGTAAAAATAACTACCCACCTCCTAAAATTAAAAAGGCACGTTTCTCCAATATTTCAGGAGGAAAGCCGAACGTTAGAGAACGGCCTCCTTCCATCCCTCTGTACAATTCCCAAGTCTCACGACACTGCCAGTAATCCTGAAAGAGGCATCCATCTCTTCCCTCAAAATTTCAACACTCCATACACGCACAAACGCTAACTGGCAATCAATATATTGATGGTTAGATAATAGTGACTAAAGACTAAAAATTAAAATATATCCAAAATTTTTAGACCGAACATAGGTCTTGTATCCGAGGGTGTAACTGTACAGCTACTCCTGAGGGATCACATACACTCCCGCTGTTTTTCCCAGGAGAAAATTTGAAATCAAGCTGGGGCAATTAGAGAGAGAGAAATTTACAGAGAACATATCCTAGAAAGTTACGAAGTTTTGGGGTATTTGAAAACCTAGAGAGAGAGAGAGAGAGATTGAGAGAATTCTCCGAAAGAAAATTGGTGAATTCTTAGTGTGTAAAATCAGATGAGTTTTTCAAACTAGAAGGTGTCATGGATGGTTATATATTTTTATTAGAGATGAATTATTCTGTTGATTCTTGAATTTGCTTTTATTTCAAATTATTTTAGGAATACTCTTGAATGTGTCTTGGATTTGGTTTTATTTGAGCTTATTTAAAGAAAAGCATTTGTTGCAAGTTTTAGTTGAATTTAACATGCTTTGAAGATAATAAATGGATTTACTTGTTTGAGCTGATATATTTATGGGTTTACTTAAAATTTGCATGTCTCTGTAATACTTCATGGATTGCTCCCTCAGTTCTTTTTCTCGAATTAGGTTCCACCTAGCTTATCAAAGAACCATCCATTGCATGGTTAGTTGAATTTAACACATATCAGAGATAATTCATGGATGGTTCTCTTCGTTCTTTTAACTCTGGAATTTCCTTTTATCTGATGAATTTAGAGATCATTCTGTTGCACAGGTGCTTGAATGAGCATGTGGATGCAATACTTCTCGTATGGTTACTTGGTTATTATTATTAATTTTTCTCTTTTGGGAGTTCAGTGGTAGAAATCGAACTTAGAATGTAGTGCTCCAATCATGAACAACAAACAACTCAAACCTGAGCACGGTTCCTGGTTACTTTGGTTATTTTATTTTTCTCAAATTTACTTTTATCAAAGACTTATAAAAACACTCATTGTTAAGTTGCTTGTGCTTTTAGAAATATTTCAGTGGATGGTTCCTCCCTTGATTCCCAGTTTCTATGAATTTACTTTTACGTGATATTTTTAAATAATTCCTCACTGCAGAGTAACTTGCAAACATTATTAGATGGTTTCCTTGGTTTCTTTCATTTCTATAATTTGCTTTAACATGAGTCTTTTAAGGAATCCCTGAGGCAAAAGTTATTTGAATTCTTGTATAGCTCCCTTGTTTCTTTTCATCTTCTTTTAAATTTGCTTTTATCTGATGGATCTAAATAAACCTTCATTGCAGTATCTGGAAGTATCTTTTAGAAACATTTATTTGATGTCTCCCTTGAGTCTTTTCATTTTCTTCAATTTTCTTTCATCTGAGTTTTTTGAGGTACCCTTGGTATCAGAGTAACTCGAAATTAGCATGCTTCAGATGTTTTTCTTGGATGGTTCTGTTGGTTCTTTTTATTTTCTTGAATTTGTTGCCACCTGAGATAATTACAAAACCCTTCACAGAAGGGTCAGTTGATAATGTGGAGGCCTTCAATAGAGGAGTCTTTAATGGAGGGGCTACTACTGTATCGGAGATGAATAAAGAATGCAACTCATTGACAGAAAACAGCCGTGCGATTCCTTGTGGGCATTTGAATGCTTCTCAGTATGTCAGTTCATTAGAAGCAAAGCGACCAATTCGTCAACAAGATCAAGAACAATTGGGTGGTAAGTTCCTCTTTTCCATCATTCCTTTCTGTTTTACACTTTTGTCTTCTAAAAACTCTGTTTTGTTGGTGAATTGATGGTGTGTATGATTACGGCACAAATCTATGCTTCGGTCTGATATAATTAAGGGACCTTCATTGCAGGGTCACTTGATAATGGGGAGGCCTTCAATGGAGGAGTCTTTAATGGCCTGGAAAACATGACTTTTACACAACTGCTTCAGCTGGATGATCTCGATGTTGTGAAGGCTCTCAATGGAAGGGGCTTTTATGGAGGATCTCATACTGTATCAGAGATCAATCAAGAACCCAACTCAATGACAGCAACCAGCAGTGGGATTCCTGATGGTGATTTGAATGCTCCTCAGTATTTCAGCTTATCAGAAGCAAAGCCACATATTGGTCAACAAGATCAACATCAGGAACATTTGATTTATCAGAGCCCATCTAGCTATCAACAAAATCATTGGGGGAATGATCCCACGAATGAATGTCACATAGTGGGTCACCGATTTATGCCTCAAAAAACAATGTTGTCACAGAAAAAAAGAAGATTCCAATCAAGAAATCACCTCAGTGACTCAACTTCTGGATTCCAGAGAGAAGAACCAAAGCAGGGACTATTGGATATGCATTTGGACAGTATATGCACTGGCTCCTACCATTCACATTCTCCATTGATGAAGCAGCATGGCAGTGAAGAAGTTCTTAGAAAATCTGTTCCTTCACATGGAGAAGATTTGAATGCACAATCTACTGGTTCAGCGAAATGCCCCCTGTCAAAGGCATCCTCTCCTCAAAACCAAATGCTTGAAAATCCTGCTAGTGAAGCTTCGAAATGCGTTGAATGGCTGGTTTTTTTGCACCATGGCAGCACATGTTCAGCTCCAGCAGGCCAGTGCTCATTTTATCTATGTGCATATGCCCAAAGGATTTGGATGCATTTCTATTTGTGAACAAATTCAGTGCCCATTTCTTTACTGTCGTCGACTGAGGAAATTGTGGGGGCTCTATTGCAATTGTAGCGACCAAGATTGTCTTGTTTGTAGTTGCGTTTGCATATTGATATCTTTTCACCAGCCGTCGGATTTTTGGAAGGTAGATTTGACAAGGAACAGTAAAGAAGCTCTGAGCTCTGAGCCTTTGGGAGATGTGCAATATCCACCAAAAAGAACGAGGGCCGAACATTCTTCACCAATCCAATTCTTGCCAGAACCTGTTGCCTCAATACCAGAGGTTTCTGATCCTGAGCAAGTAGAAGAGAACTTTCAAAATGAAGGGCCTGCTGTTGTTGAACTTGGAGATACTCCAAGGTTGTTTTATTGTTCCTTGACATCTGCTCATGGAAATCCAGGGATAAAAATGCAAAATAGGAAAGAGCCTAATTGTTGCAGTCCCAAGATTCTGAGCACTGTGCTTTCAGAAGATCTGCAGCCTTCATTAAAAAGAATGAAGTTTGAGCACTTACAGACAAAATGTATTTCACCAGAACCTTTTTCGCAAACATCACAGTCTTGTGATCAAGTGCCAGTAAAAGCAATTGCTGAAATCGAAGAGCCTGGTTTTGTCGTAGTTAAGGATACAACAATGAAGATGGTAAGTTCCCCAAACTTTTGTCATGAGATTCCGGGGACCAAAAATGGACAATGGTATGGAGCACACTACGCCTGGTTTTGTCATAGTTAAGGATACAGCAACAAAGATGGGAAGTTCCCTAACCTTTGGTCATGAGATTCCAGGGAACAAAATGGACAATGGTATGGAGCAGACTTATGAGGTGAAAGAAGGTATTCCTTTAATTTCCTCAGGTGAATTATCATCACAAATCACCTGTGAAAATCGCACTGAACTCAACATGTGCAAGATGGAAATGAAGCAGGAGCCTGCTATCTTATCGGCTGATTGTGAAGCAGGAACCATGCACGGGAAGCAAAAGATACAAGGTGCTTCTTTGCTTGAATTTGTCACCCCAGAGAAAATTACTGATCATAACAACTCCCTCAGGCAGTGCGTTGGTCTGGTTAGTATTCTTTCTCAAGGGATAGTGATCTACTTTTCATGCTTCATGACATCATTGCTATGGAAGGGAATCCATGCATTATGTTTCTTTGAGGACTTCTATTCTGAACTATCTCAACCTTAAGAGTAAATAAATGAGATTGCCATAGTTTAGGTTGATTGCAAAAGCAAGCTTTACATGTTTCTCTCTTGAATTGCAAAATTTGATAGGTTTATTGCCTTGTCCTAAAGATTTTGCACCAGTAGTCTACTTTCTTTTATCTGTGAATGAGGTATTCTACCACGTTTTTATGGTGCATAAGTAGACAAGACTCTCAAGGTAGTTAGATATTTGTGGGGCGTTTCAGTTTAGTATCTAAAGATAATTGATTATCAATATTCCAGGATATCGTATTTCATCTTTTACAAAGCAATATACTCTATTTAGGATTATTCAGTTTGAACACAGTATATAAAATGATTGTCGGATCGTCTTGTGGCACCAATTTTCCACCATACAGAGGTCTTCCTCTGAGTTCTCTGAAGTTTGAATAGCATGTTTAATTATACATATTCCTCATGAAAGCCATGCGATACTATTGTCTAAATTGCATTCATCAACATGCTCGATATCAGACACATGCATCTTTTGGGATTCTAGAATAATTGACTTCTAATATGCAGCCATTGAGTTTCCAGAATGGGGTCAAAGTATGATTCTCCACTTTACAGATTTCCTTTCAAGGAAGTAGTTTGATTCCTCTCTTCGAAGATGTCATAAGGACCAGCTGGGTTGTGGCTTCCTTATGACTTCTAATATGCAGTCGTTGAGTTTCTAGAATGCGCTGTGTTTTGGTTGCACAGGACCATTTGGATTGCTATGATCACTATGGAATTTGGTCATGTGCCAAACCAGTTTCTCTTTTCATAAGCCTGACTTCGATGTGGTTATGTCCGTGTCATGAAAAAATGCATGTAGAGAATGCACATGGGTTTCTAATTGTGGCAATAATCTCATTTGCGCAATTCCTGAGATGGATCCAGTCCATTAAGTGATCAAAGGAACTGTGAGTAGTCTCCTGGTTAAATTATGCCAACTAGCCCTCGTTTTTTTGTCAGATTGAGATGTCTTTTGCAGAATTCTTAGTAGATTTCGGCAAAATGAGCACATTAATATTTTACATTGTAGGATATAATTGTACTTTTCTTTTTATTGGTAACTTAATTACACTTATCTGTGTATAATTTACATGCGATGTTGCATCGCATCTAAAAGGACATGCATATTTCTTTACTGATAAAAATACACTTAATGGGGAATGTATTATTTGATCTGTTGGCCTTGAACTCTTCCTTCATAGACGCCTAGGTAATTGAGGGCCATGTTTTGGTATTAAGGTCTGAGGAAGATATGATATGTTTATTATGCCAGGCCACAAGGTTGACAGTTCTTTAGGCAGATGACGGTGTCCTGGGATAAATGGGCATTTTTCTAGGAACTTATATATCGGGCTTTATAATCATGTTTTTATAGTTGGATAGCTTACTCCATTAATTATTTGGTGTTTTTCATTCCATAACATTGTAGTCATTCTGATATTCAAGTGCAAACATGTTACCTTTTTCTTCCAGATGGTAGTTGCTTCTTGAAATGTCCTAGTGCAAGTTATAAGTTTCAGATTCACTAACTTTTTCATGTTTTCTGCCTATCAAGACTAATTCAAAGGCAGAACATTGCCAAGCAATGGAGAGTTCTGCCAATCAAAGCTCTTGCCAGATGTGTGGTATGGTGAAGCTCTCTTTTGCACCACCTGATGTGTATTGTAATCAATGTGGTCTTCATGTCAAGAGAGACGCTACATATTATACCACAAGCACTAGGGAGAAACAATATTATTTTTGTCGTAAATGCTTCCATGGAGCTTGCAAGAGAATTGAAGTTGAGAGGTCTAAGATTCTCAAGTCTAGTTTTGATGAGAAAAAGCATGCTGGTACACTAGATGAAGAGGTGGGTTCTAATCTCGTATAATCTAGATATGACATAATTCTCATCTTTGTGGATGTTTTATCCTAATCGTTGTGTGATGCTTTTTTTGCAGTGGGTTCAATGCGATGGATGCCAATCTTGGAATCATCAGATATGTGCTCTTTTCAATAAGCGAAAAAATTATTCGGAGGAAGCGGAATATATATGTCCTAAGCGTTACTTAAAGGGGGTTGAAGGAGGAGAACGAAAGCCCTTACCTCAAAGTGCGCTTTGCAGTGCAAAAGATTTGCCAACAACATTCCTTAGTGATCACTTGGAGCATAGGTTGTTTGAGGGGGGGAGAGAGGAGAAAGAGCAAGACGATCAGGGAAGAATGTCATTCTTCTTCTTCTTCTTCTTCTTCTTCTTCTTCTTCTTCTTCTTCTTTCTTCGTCTTTCTTGCAATCGTGCATGTGTGTGTACTGGAAAATTTTGAATAAACTAGGGCTATTTGATTTTCTTTTTTTTCACATTGAATGGTTCTGTGTTTTCAAGGAAAGAAAGGGTTATTTTGTACTTGATTTTAGTTGTACAATATGAACATTTTTTCCCTCTTTTTTTCTCTTTTCGCATAGTATCCCTATATGAAGAAAATAGAATGCCTGAAATTTCTTTATAAATGGATGAGTTCAATGAATGTTAGCTTATCTTAAATAATCTTCATTCAATTTAATGAACACATGCATGATGCTTTTTAACTCTCTTTGAAACCTTGCATATCATATTTCACATCACTGACTCAACTCCGTGTCCTGATCTGAGATACATACATTAACATGAAAACAATGAGTTCAGAGAATAGAAAGGAGTTAAAGAGGTTCCCCTGCTTAGAATTATAGTAGCAATAGTATGCATGAGAATTGCTATTCGAGTGATGAGCTGCTAGAGACTGGGTTTGAGCCTTGCAGACCATGTTGTTCAATTTCTCTTCCTCTTTGGAATCACCCCATTGCTTCTAATGAGTCTTAGTTTCTTACTGATGGTGTTTCCATTGTCGGGTTGATGTAAATGGTAACATGTGCATGCACTGTTAAATGCTTGGCATAATATACTATTGTTGACTCTTCTTTTCATCAATGAATGGTGGGTTCAACTTGTAAAGCATACTAAATATAGTGATAACCACATCGGTTCCAGGGTGCCAGGAGTGGAAGATCTTGTCATCAGAATTGTCTCCTCTGTTGGCAAGAAATTGCAAGTGAACCAACACTTTTTGGATATTGTTAAAGATTACCCAACAGAGTTCTCATACAAGTCAAAGGATATGAATTTAGAAAATAAAAATTAGCAAGCCCATTATGATGTTCATGCTGTCAATTTTGAAGCATTGATGTTGAAAAATGTCTTGAATTTGGTAGTAGCTGGATTACATTCCTGACTTGGCTTTCTTGATTTTTTATTTTTTTTGGCAGGTCATATTGTTGTTCCAAAAAATTGAAGGTGTAGATGTTTGCCTTTTTTGCATGCATGTCCAAGAGTATGGTTCAGATTGTCCCTATCCAAATAATCGCTGCGTATATCTTTCATACCTTGATTCTGTCAAGTATTTCCAGCCTGCGATTGTTGCTGCAACGGGGGAGGCTCTTCGTACTTTTGTGTGTCACGAAATTTTGGTGAGAATCTCATTGTTCTTCATGCTTTTCATTTAATTCCATTTCCGTTCTTCATATTGTCATGCTCTGTATCTATACTGCATAAGTTTAGGAGCTACTAATATGATGTTTTCCAATTGAGAATTGTGCTTGCATCTCAAAGTTTAAAAAAATTAACAAATCAGTTATAGAAGATGATATATCTACTCTAGACCATGCCTGTCAAGATATGGGACAATTTTGTCAACACTAGGCAAATGATCATATATTGCTTATTTTTATTTAATGTATCGGCTGATTTATATCAGTGTAAAGGCCAATGTATTGTGTTTCAATCTCTTTAAAAATTTGCTTCATGTCCAGTATAAATCCCTTTATATCCAAAATTTTTAGAAAATATTGCCCAAATATCTGCTATGTTTATATGTTATCTTTTCAGTGAATATTTAAGGAAGTGCTGTAGCACACTGATGCTATTTGTCATTGGTTCAGTTATATCAGATATTTTCCAAAAATCACCATTTACTCCACATGTAAAATTATATATAATTCTACTTCCTGGTTGATATTCTTAATCTTTGATGAATAATGTGGCTTTGCTATAATATTTCAGTTAAGATAGTTATGCTTCTGTAATGAGCAATTATTTGAGTGATCAATGGAAATGATTATTTTTGTTTCTCAGGTTGGATATCTCGAGTATTGCAAAAAAAGAGGTTTTGTGAGCTTCTATATATGGGCC
>NW_006494916.1:7562821-7604172 GCF_000471905.2 Amborella trichopoda | reverse complement strand
ACTTTGTAAGAATTTGCCACTGTAAATTTGTCCTATCAAGAGATGTATATATGTTTTGACTGTCACATCTCAAGAATAACAGTATTGTAAATTCTTGGGGTGTGACAGTTCTTGTCTATTTGGATTATTATTTTATTAGTTAGTTTAATAATTGGTTAATTCTTAGTTTATATGACATATTGAGTTCATTTTATCTTTTAATGTTGATTTTGAGTTATAATTATTTCATTTACTGTCTAAAGTTGTAAATGTCTAGGTTTGATCTGTGCTTCCGGCATCTTTACAATATATTACATACAAATTTACTTATAAAATAATAAAATAGACAATTTTATTTATAATAAAATGAGGGTAGGTGCAGGAGATCCAAATTTAGAAAAAATAAAAAAAAATCACTGGTTGTTTTTGGGTATGAGCGCCCGTGCCCCCCCCCCCCACCGCCTAGGGAGCCGCCTCCGACTTATTGAACATTGTTCTCAATCAATGCAAACTCCCTATAGCCTCTAAAGTAAAACAACTAATCCTATGTTGTGGTCCCTGAAAAAAGGAGCAGAAACTCCGACAGATTATTCAAATACCGAAATGAGGGGCATCTACAACCATTTTGACATCTCCAAATACATGGCTAAAGGAAGACTAAGAATGTGATGTTTAATCCTAGATCTCTTCCATGGTATTGGCTAGTTCGGATGGGACGGGTAAGCCCCCAAAATAGCATCATTCTGCTAAGGGACTTTGAAGAGATCCCAGTTCTTACCAACAAAAAAACCAAGAATCCCAACAAGCAGATAGAACACCAAGCCACCTTACTTCTCTCATTCTAGATACTTCAATGCCAATTGATACACGTGTTACCTATGAAAATACCATCAAACTTCCGCTTCATACACCCAAGGGATGGTCATACCAATTCACCAGAACACAATACTTAGAAAATGGCACAGAATAATTTCCATCTGTTCCATCCTAAGCTGCCCCCAACTCTTATTATCAAAACCCATGATATGCACATCTGTGAAGTAAGTTCCAGTGTCATCTACCTTCTATCCGTATGCTATCACGCCAGTGAAGATATTATGCTTACTTTCCTGCCACACCTCCCTAAACACATATATTGACAAAAGGTATCAATTGCCAAGCACAACTAACTGGCCCTCAAATATTGAGAAATGCAGTTAGAAGACTTGAACTTCTATCATGGATGTTGGATAGACCTTAAGCCTCTCAAGAAAGGATAAACCCTTCACCATTATCTTCACCATAACACATGGGAAGGTGATAAACACCTCTTCACCTCTCTCGAATATCTTTTCCAAGACATTTAAGTATATAGAATGTCTAGCGATCCTATTTTCTACATCAGTATGTCACTACAAAGCCACATTTGCATCAGGATGCTTATTTCTCATAAACAATGCTAAACAGTAACATATGGAAAATCTAATAGTACCAACAAGCCTATTTTCCGCATCAGTATGTCACTACAAAGCCACATTTGCATCAGGATGCTACAAAGCCACATTTGCATCAGGATGCCTATTTCTCATAAACAATGCTAAACAGTAACATATGGAAAATCTAATAGTACCAATTACGGGCAGATTTGCATACAAATAAGCATTCCATAAGAAGAAGAAAAAAAAAACAATGTTTGGAATTCTCAACATGGTTGACATCAAATTTTGAAGTAATAATAGTTATTGGCATAAGTTCATCCTTCAACTGAACTGCAAATAAGTACATGTTCTTGCTATGTAATAGGAGGACTACTACTGCTCAGCATTCACAGTCCAACCAAACAAGATCTAAATAATACAAGGGACACCAAGTAAAAGAACCAAATGTTTACATCAGAAAAACTCATACTTTGCACCAGTTGTACTTACAATAGGGCAGTGACAACCAGGATTCCAACCAAGATAAGGCACAAAATCAACAGGTACTGCAATCAGTCTGTTAAGTACTACTATCCGCAAAGAAAAATAATATACACAATTAAAGGGTAAAATGACTATTATTCAATGGTCTATGGGTAAACCATAGCCCATTTGACAGTCCAACGAAAGAATGTAATGGAGAGATACCAAGACCCACCAGAAGAACACATGACCCAAATGGTGTCTATCTCTCTTTCATCACCACTCATCATCAATGGACAACGATGACCCAATCGAGTATAGTTTTTTCTCAATAGTCCATTGGAATATGATATGGTTTCCCATAACTATATACCAAAAATATAACAGCACACACCATAATAAAGGGAGGATACAATCCATAGTAGTATTGGTAGGTCCTTCAGCGCGCCCAAAAATCCTATTAAAGATCTGAAAGAAGTAAATATATAACATTTATAATTAAATTTTAAAAAAATAAAGGAGGAAATGAACCCAATATCAAGAAATTGGAATCCAATGCGACTAGAACAAAAAGAGTTATCAACACAATGGGACCTTCAAAAAGCAGAATAATGTGTTCTTGATAAATAGAACTCACATAATGAGTATAGCAGCACCAAGCCCCATTACAGGGAGAGTGAGATATTTGTGGCATTCGTCATGATGAGTGCTCATCCAAATACCATAACATATAACCCCAAAAGCTAACAGCTGAAGATAACACATATTAAGAAATCAATCAAACTGACTTTCAGAAAAAGAATAAATCAATAGAACTGAAAGAGAAGATTCATAGTGAAACCGCTAAAGAAGAGTAAAGAACGAAGCTGAAAATAACCCACATTAAGAGATGAATAGAACTAAAAGGAAAGTTTCATAGAAAAACTGATTCAAGGAGAAAGGGAAAAATGAGTAGTGGGATTACAGAAAGGGTTATTTGATACACGAAAGGAAATGGGTTTTTGAGAAAACCCAGTGGGGAGTTGGGTTCTGGGAGTGTAAATGAAACAAGGAGGTGAATGTGAAGAATCCTATATAGAAAATATATATATATATATATAGAGAGAGAGAGAGAGATGGTAGTAGAAGAGAGCAGTAAAGGGGAATGAGCAGAAGAAATAAAGAGCAGGCGGATAGATAAGAGTGATGGGATAGTAAATACATACCATGGTGAGCAGGTTGACCCACCTGATCACGAATGTACTGGTCCTGGAACCCATTACTCAGGGAGACAGTCTCAAAGATGGTAGCTCTGAAGAGAGAGAGTCTCAAATTCAAACCTCCAAGAAAAAATCACATTAACAGGCGATGCCAGAGAGAGAACTTCTAATTCTTAGAGAGAGATACTAAGATCGAACCGTGGGGGTGAGAGAGAGAGAGTCGAGCTTCAAACCCCGAAGAGAGACAAAATCCAGCTTCAAACCCTGAAGAGAGAGAGTTCAAAAAATCAGGACACGAGAGTGAGACAAATGATGTCGGGAAGGGGGTTTTGTAAATTTCATTGAAAATATTCAAATCGAGTATCGCTGCCATGGATGTGAAAAAACATTCGAAGATTCTCAAGCGCTAAAAATAGTATATTTCGTGTATATTTCATCCTTCTTAGAAATATAAGTAATGGTGACCTGGTAAATGGTCTCGTTGTATTTTTGTTGTTTCGTTTGTTTTTTCGTCGAGTAGGTATATTTCATCCTTCAAATAAATATTCACGGATACGCAAGATATGATTATTTTTAAGTTTCAAGTTTCATAATTTGATATTGGAAATAATTTTAGAGCAATATGGGGATTTTTGATACCCGAAGTCCTTAATATTGAGTGGGGCTTTACTTTATTGGAAAATTATGAGAAATTTATCTTAATTGGGGACTAATTAGAAAAAATCTTATATTTTTCCAAACCTCTTCTATCCTCTTTGTTTTTACTTTTTACTCTTTTTTTTTATCAAAATAGTATTCACAATAGTTATATTACCGTTAAAAAATTACAATATAAGAAGTGTCGTTAATGTTTTGAGACATCACCGTACTTAAAATGCCGTAATGAACTTTAAATGTATCAAAGTAGTTAAAGTCCCGATGACCAAAAAAGATATCACATAACTAAAAAAACCGTAATATAATTTGCCTCACATCAAAGTGGAAACACTGCCTTGTTTTTCTCTCTCCCTCTCGTTCTCTCGCATCAGTTTTCTAATAACATCTCTTGAAAAATCAAAACTACCTTAGCTTCTCTCTCTACATTTTTTTCCTAATGGCTTCTCTCTTTCTCAAAAACTACTTTAGTTTTCTAATAAAAAGCCCTCTCTCTACACCATTACTTTTCTAATAGCCTCTCTGCAATGCAAAATTACATTCGTTTTTTTTTTTTTGATAAAAACATCACTCCCCTCTCTCTATTCGCCAGGATTTCAATTCCCCTCCCGTCTGCTTCAGCCTCGGCCACGCACAAAAGCAAAAGCTTTCCACTCCTCCCATTACTTATGATGAGAAAGACCGATTCCTAATCCAGAAAGAATTTAACTTATGATGAGAAAGACCGATTCCTAATCCAGAAAGAATTTAATTTTAGGATTATTTGATACTCTCTTTTGATGCCCTAGTACTTTCTCTCGCTCTCTCTTTCTCTCGGTACCCTAGTTCTCTCTTTTGATGCCCTAGTACTTTCTCTCGCTCTCTCTCTTTCTTTTGGTGCCCTGATACTCTTTTTTTTAACCTTAAATATTATACCGGAGCAACTTGTTTTTTAAGTATCATGATACCTCTTTAGATTATCACATCACTTTAAGTATCGTGATACATTTAAAGTTCATTACGATATTTTAAGTATCATGATGCTTTTACGGTAATATGATTGTTATGATAATTTTTCCACTTTCTCATCATAAAGTTTTTTTTTTTTTTCCGGATAAAATCATTGGGGAAAGACAACCTCTTTCCTTTAAATTTTTTTTTTTTTTGGTGAGTTAGTGGGGAGACGGCCCCAATAGGATTTTAGCTTAAGATGTAACATTTAACCAAATAAGTCCGGGCTCTTTTCCTTTCTCATAAAGCCTATGTTATATAGAAACTGCATATTGAGAAAGGTAGGCAGCAATATTAAAGGCTGTCATTGCTATATTATAGTTAAGCCAAAATATACTATATTCCCTCAAGGGTATATTATTTATTACTCCCTCTGGTAAAATTCTATCTACCATTAAATTTACCTAATAGATTAATCTCAGTAAGAAATATTTTTTAATTGCACCATCTATGCACTTGAAAAAAACGATGTATCAAAATTGAATAGAGACCGTTTAATTTTTTAGAGGGTGAGATCTAAGTATTAGACAACCTAAATTTCAAAATTTTCTTTTTAAGGCAATTTTCAAAAGGATGAAGTTTCTATAAGGCCTAGGCTTTATGAAAATAAAATAAAGCCTCGCCTCAAATCCTGATCCGAAAAGCATTTTGGGCATCAGAAATTTTCATGATGGCTCTCAGATCCATTGCCAACACCGACAATAACATTTGAAGCTAAATCAAAGTATAGATCTTGCGGATATGTGAACACTTATTTTTAGAGTGAAATGGATGGTCCAAATAATTTTGTTGCAATATACACTATTTTTAGAACTTTAAATCTTAATTTTTTTTCATAACCATAATGTTCAAGCTGAGATGAGTGATTTAAAGGTTTTAGCAATACTTGAATTGCAATATTTGCTAAGTTATAAGATGAAGCTTTCCTTATTTTGATTGGGATGCAACACTATACACTATACTCATGTGGGAGTATAGTATATGCCGCCGTTAGTGGATGGAGTGTGGCGTATCATGTCGATGGGGATCTTATATTAGTGGGACCCACCAAGACACATTTATCCGACTATTATCTCTACCACTCATCACTCTTATCTACAAAGGTGCCGTGTTAGAGCTGAGGCTCTAAACAATCAAAATAAAGCACACCTTTAAATAATATCGAAAAATGTGGTTTCAAACTTGAAAATCTTTTTAATAGCATTAAAATATATTTTTATCTTTAATTATAAAATTTAAAGCTTCAAAATAGTGTGGATTGAGTAGATCTTGAAAAATTTGAAAATTGACGGTCCAAAAAATACATTACAAGATGCACTATTTTTGAAACTTGAAATCAATTTTTTTCTCACCCTTGATCCAAAACCTACTAGTAAGATGGACTCTAATTTGATTGTTTAGAGCCTCGGCTCTATATAAACTTTTTCCAATCTAGAATAGAATGTATGGCATCCATATTTTATTTCATCTGGGTTAGTGCAGGATGACCCGCTTGACCAAATTGAATATTGGCTCGTTGGTTAAAACACCTCGTTAAAATAAGCATTATTGGAACTAGTAAGTAGGGCGGGTTGGACTTGGACTTGGACTTGGACCTGGCCCCTGGCCATGGTCCCTACCAGGTCTGCCCAAGACTTGTACTGCTTGGACCATGCTGAAAGATCCTAGCCCGTTTGGGGCTAGGTCGGACTCAATAGATGCAAATAAAAATAAAAAATTAACAAAAAGAGGGCCGCCGGAGTTGCCTAATCACGGTCATGCCCGAAGCCCTCATTTTTCAATGTCTGGGCTTACATGGTGAGTGAAGTCACCCCCTATTGTCATCCCTGCTGGTGTAAGGGGTTCAATCTTTAAAAACTAGTCCAACCACCTCTCAAATTTACTGGACAAGATTTAAAATAACTTTAAAAATATTAAATTTATTACAAAGGGAAATCGCCCAACAATGTTTTAGTTGCTTTTATTGGACAAATCTACCTAATCCAACAAGATCAAAACGGTTGACTAATGATTTTAATCAACCAAATCCAATATTTGTTTTACTTTGGATCAGACCCGTCAAAGTGCCAGCGGATACATTGATCCGTTTCGTCCAACCTTAATAACTGTACCTAAAATCTCCCCAAGTCATCTCTGTTTTATTCTTGAGATCAATTGGAAAAGGAAAATGAGATTGAACTCGAGACTCATCAAATGTTACATCCAGAGTTCCTTAAATGTTACATCCATTAAAGTGGATTATCCAATTTCAATTTTAGTGATAAGGGTTTTTGATATAGGGTAATTTTTGGGGTCTCAATTGCCTTTTCTCTTTTCCAAAATTGATTTTAAATTGCGATAAAAACATATTGAGAGTTCTATTGGGGCCCATTAAAGCTCCCCCCATCTTGGTCTTTAATTTACATGAATGAATATCCAATTTGGTTCTGCAGGACCACCTAATATTCTTTCTTTAACATATATTTATTGCTTATGTATGTAGGTGATAAAGTAAAGGGCTTGGTGCAGGACAAACTCTCTCTTAAGTGCCCATGTGGGCCCCACTCGGTTAATCTCCAGCTTTCTATTTATAAGGAGGACACGGTTTTTATGAGTCCTGGTAGAAATGAGTCTACTCTTAACAATCTGAGATGGATTTTCGGACCCAATTTTTAAGGACAAGTAATCCCTAATATGGAGATCATGAATATAAATAAATAAATATTTTTTAATGAACAAAAATAATGATTTTATGAAGAAAACTTTTAAACCGTTAGTTTTAATTGCTTTATACCTTGGGACGCATATTTTAAAAATGCAGTCCAGCCCGCAGAAACAATTTTCCTTATAAGAATGATGGTATATGTAACTTTGGAGTACCATATGCTCAAGTAAATGCCATTGTAGGTAAGATAAGAGTATTTTTTTTTGGTACAAGGAGGTTACAATTATTTATAACTAGCTAATATGAAACCTCATAGTATTATAAAGTTAGAAATTTTTTCTTGGACTTTAAGCTTGGCCAATGGAATAAATGTAACCACCCAATTTCATATCCAATGATCAAGATTAATTGTGACCACCTATACTTTTCTATGATAAAAACCAAAGTTTTAAAAAATGCCATCGGATCTAGATAAGGAATTGGTGGGATATGTCTGGCTCCCATCACATATCTTGAACCGACTAGTTCCTATTAAGCCCATCCAACCCCACATTTTATTTTTGTTATTTTTCAATTTTTATTTTCTCTATTGTTTTTATTTTTTATTGTCTGGTTCACTTAGCCCGATTGCTGATCTAGACCATTTTTTCGGACAACCTTTTTTTAAACGTTGTAAAAAACCAACCATTTGTTATGATAGCGAATGGTGGATGTAGCCATAAGTATCATGCAACATAGTAAGTACCCTTATTTTTCTTGTTTTTTAGTGTTAAAAGGATTGTCTACAAAGAGACCATTTATCTTATGTGCATGGAGGTCACAATTATTCATGTCCCTTAAATTTCAAAATGGGTGGATGTACGAGTATCATTGAATAGACGAAAAGTTCCAAAAAAACAAAAATTATTGGACGTCGTGACTCACCGCAAGCCATCCAATTTGACATCTAATGAATGGGAATGATTGTGACCTCCATGTACATAAGATAAATAGTCTCTTTGTAAACCATTATTGCGCCCAATATATGATCCTTTACTTAAAAAAAGTTATTAAGAGAGCAATGATCCAATGCAACGGTTGTATCATAGTATAATGCAACGACACTTCTAATAAACTACGTTTGTGGTATTTGTATAGCCCAAAAATTTGTACACACACTCTCTTTATCTCAATAATCAATCCCAAAAAAAAAAAAATTCAATTTGAACCCTAGATATGGTCAAAATAAGTCCCATCCAAAAACGAATCTAGACCATTCATTTTGTGAATTTCAAGATCTTAGCCTTTATAAACTCAAAATCATTATTTTATTTTTTAACATTGTTACTCTAATGATAATAAAGCCATCCAAAAAAATTGGAAATGAAAAAATCCTTCTAAAGCCTCGATCTAAGCATCTCTCCAAAATGAATGGCCTACGTTAATTGGGCTAAAAAAATACTTTCTAGGTTGTATTTTCAATTTTTTTCTTTTTTTGTGATTGTTCATTAGGATGAAAATCGTGTGCATTTCAAAATTTGGATCAAACAAATAGCCATAAGGTAGTTTTTTAAGACTGTTGCATCATATTACTATAGAACGATTGCATGAAATCATTGCCCTTATTAGAATGCACAGTTTGTGTTTTGTACTGCGAATCACTCATGGAAAAGGAGAATTCTCATCTTGTACTAATGGCTAATAATGAAACATCCATAAGCTTAACTTCTTATTCAAAATGGACATAATTACATATTGGGTATTAACTATGGAAAAGCATTTGGTGGGTGGGCGGTGTCTGCATTCATTTTCAGAAGATTTGTCCCGAAACACATCCCAAATCACAGTAAATAAATTTCTGCCTCGGAACTAGAATCTGGAGCTTCAAAACCAAGAACATCTCATGATCTCTTGGAAATAAAAATGAAATGTCCTAAAGACCATGAAACAAAATTAGAAGAAAAAAAAACCCTTAAACCCTAACTTTAAAAAAAAAGCCTAAATCATAAACCCTACAAAAATTTATTCAGATTCTGGTTGGGAAATACAAAACTTTTGGGAGGGTGGACTCAGTGTAACAAGTGCACCCTGAACCCACTTTAACCGTACCCTCTCTACATAAAAGCAGTTATTGTCTCTATGTTTATTTTGAAATTTTGAATACTAAATATATGTGGGGTATCCTCCAATCATATCAGACTCGAATGTTAGAGATAGTGGCATAGTGTAGAAAGGGAGATGCTTCCCATGGGGTATCAACCATTCAATCAAGTATCGAGTGGTGATGATTGGTTAATACAAGAGTAATGTGCAAGTATGATTGGATAACATTCTTTTTCTCTCTGTTTTGAGAAGCTCAGACTGAACCCTCCTTTTTTCATCGCCAAAAATAGTGGAATCCTTTTTTCCCATTTTTTGTGGATTTATTTTTATTCCTATGAATTTAATCGTATAGTCAAGATCAAAATATGCAAATTTTGGGGTCCTACAAACCCCACTTTTCAAAGTGGCTCTGCTGCAGTATAAGACCATCGAGTGATTTAATCTTTCTCGATGAGAGAGAGATTTCTGCCTAGTACGAGCAAAAAATTCTCCATTTTTTTTCAAATTTCTCATACATTTGTTCTTTAAGGTTCAAAATTATTCAAAACCTCACTTTAAAATCTTATTTAAGAAATTTATCTCATTTACATAATTCAGATTTTGAACGTCCGAAATTGATAACTTCTAACCTTCAACTTAAAAGTTAAAACGGTCTCAAATTATTCGAAACCGCAAACTTAACTGCATACCATCTAAAGGCCAGTAGCAGGGACAATTTAATAATTAAAAAAAAGAGAAAACGGGTACGTAGGTGAAAAGTTATTGAGGAACGTGAAGACAAAGGTTTATGCTGATCCCATAGGGGCCCTTCAAAAAAGGGCAAAAGGACAAATTTCATCCCATTTTTTATTCAAAATGCCCTGCCCAAAAAACTTTCCCAAAATTCGTCAAGCTATTACCCACGATGGGTGGCCTCACCCGGCTTGGTTAGCCCGCTGCTTTAAAACTATGGCCTGGGTATGAAATGTGGCCCAAGGACCGGGACAAGGTTAGGGCAGGGCTGGGCTTGGGCCAAGGCTCGCTTGGTTCGGCCAGCCAACCGGCCCGGCGCCTTGATATGGCTATGGCTAGGGCCAGGGCGTTTTTGGCCAGGTTGGGGCCGGGCCGGGCCAGGCCTGCGCCGGACTAGGGCTGGAATAGGCTAGGGTTGACCCGATCCATTGCCATTCCTATTACCCACCACTCATATGGTATTGCAACACGAAATTGAGGGAACACAAAAAGGGATTTTAAGTCCAGATATATTACTCATGCATGAGCATATTGAAGACTCCCTCGAGGCAAAAAACTACTTGGTAGAACTTTTTCTTTATGAAGTTTTAGAATTTAACAAAGAATCTCTATGAATAATTTTTGGCAAAAAAAAAAAAGTTCAAAAAATAAAAGAATCTCTAGATATCATTTTTAAAAAGGTGCAGTATATTTGGAGCAGAAGCTCCAAACAATCAAAGTAAAACGCACCTTCAAATAGTATTGAGAAATGTGGTTTCCATACTGAAAATCTTTATTAGGCCTTGAAATATATTTCCATATTTAATTATTAAATTTAAAGCTTTAAAAATAATATTAGATTGAACGGATCTATGAAAACTCGAAAATCTTGAAAATTGACGAAACAAGATACACTATTTCCAAAACTTGAAATCCATTCTCATGTCCATGCATGTTGATGTTGAGATGATCAATCTAAGGTGGGGCCTCAAAATCTAGTGAATTTTTTTGCAGCCAGCTCCAATTTGATTGTTTAGAGCCTCAATATAAACTTTTTCCTTTTCAAAGAAGGGAGAAAAAAAAAAATTGATATCATGTACTTAAGCACTTAGATCTAATCCTCTATAGAATATTAGAGGCTTTATTTATTTCTATTCTTCTCCATTACATTAGTGTGGGATTTTATTTGAGCACATATGGTATTGTGGAGCATACCATATACATGAACTCCATCATGCCACCAAGCGGAAGATTTATTTGGGAGAATTTTTTTTAATATGAAATTCTGAGAAGTACCCAAGATGCTGGGCTGGGCGCTAACGCACTCCAGCTAGAAAACGGATGTGCTAATACACCCTTGCTTCTTACTTTCGAGCTGTAGCTTGCTGAGCGCTAGCACACTCCAACAAAGAATCAGATGCATTACCGCCAGTGCTAGGGTAGTCCTTGCATAGTATTTTCAAGAGAAAAATTCTTGACTTTTCTCTAACACTTGGGTCTCACTCTCGGTAATCTCGCGATAATATTTTTTTAAGCAAATAGAGAGTGTGATTTGAAAAGTTTCGTTATTGAGATTAATTCACAGTGCAAAGATGCAACATCCCCAAAATTTGAAATCCTCATAACACTCCTAGATTTGAGTTTTACTCAAGGGGATAAATGGACAGAACTATACTCCTGCAGGAGCACTATATCTCTTAAGACTTTTTCCTAACTTTTTTAATTGATTGAATCCGAAAAGATATTAAATTTGAATTTTTACCCAAAGAAGTAAATGTACAGTTATTACACTCTGTACTCCAAGAACATGCATAACCCTCTCCCTCTCTCCACAAGCACATCCAAAAGCCTCTCTTTCTCTCTCTTTCACACTCTCTCTCAAGCATATGCACAAGCCCCTCTCTCTCCAGAAGTTCTCTCTTTCCAGAATCATATGCACAAGCCTCTCTCACACACATGCACGCGAGCAGAGGTAGCGATGCACAATTTTCTCATCACCAAGATCTATTTCTAATTTCCATCGCGTACCTTCCATCAACGAGAAATCACATATACGTACGAACTCTGCTCACAGATCAGGCACCAAAAGATCTATCTAGCCTCTGCAAGTTCAAGGAAGACAATGGTTGGAATGTACAGGAAGAATTAACGACATTATAATTTCAGAGAGTGAGAGACAGCGAGAGAGAGAGAGAGACAGAAAGAGGCTTTCATTGCACACTTGATGTACATCTCAAGATTGCAGATTTCATCTGCTCCTTGTCCAAGGATGCTTGCACAACCACCTGCATCATAAACAGGATATATATCATTGCATTAGCTCCCAATTTCTGATTTGATTCTGAAAAATTGGCGTTTCATTCTAGAGTAGAATAGAGACAATACGTATTAAGACTATAAATGAGAGCGCCTAAGTGACAATTATCTCTGATAATTGAACAATATATTCTTTTGCCGATAATATACCGATAAAATTCATTTGTCGTGATATCTTAAGGCTCTCCATTATTATCAATAAAAACCTTTCCGGACAATATCATTCATGTGGTATGGAAGCAAATTAGCATTGAATTCAAAAAGCATTTTGAATTTGAAAAGTAACACGGCATGTGCCTAGAAATAGCTCTAAAACCTTAGTAAGGCAAATGGGTCGCAGTTTGCAACGAATTGATAATGGATAATCTTGGCAGACCGGAATTCGTGTAGCTAGCTCCAATTAGTAGCGAAAAGGCTTTAATGATAATGATGATGACAAGAACGTAGTGTCAACTTTGTATTTTTAAAATGTTTAACATAGTTATGTTTTCTATTGTCTATAATTTGAATTCATATTTATTAATCTCAAAAAATTATTACATATTAAATAATATATTAATTTAATATATTAAATTCCTGATAATTATATGTTAAATTCCCCGTTAAAAACACAAACACAATGATAATACCCAAATAGAACTCCCCAACAATAATATCCTGACAATGATAACTATCAATAAGATAAGAGCCACGCAACCAGTTACACATATCATAGTCACCCTCAAAATGAGTGCATGGCTTCAAATGATGCACGAAAAAGAAAAAAAAATTCCCTTCTTGGAAATAGGATCAGAAGTTTCAAAATACTTCATATTTCCAATGTGAATCGTTCTTTTTATGTGCATGGGTGCACAGAAATAGGATAAAAAATTTCCCATTTTTCATTATAATTTCCCGTTTACTCTCTCTCTCTCATGTAGAGAAAGCGCGGTAGGGAGAGCAAAGGAGCAGATCTGCGCATGCGGAGACAGCTTTCCCTTAGTAAACATGCTGAAAAAGTTCAAAACTTCACATACCTCTTGCACTTTGTTTCCAGATCGTGCAAGTAACTTGTAGTGGTTGTCAAACATCGAACCCATATATACCTGTCACAAAGACAGATTCATAATTGAAAACAATAGTACAACTCAAAACATGAAACGTAGGAAAGAGACAATTGAGTGGTTAAGTAGATATTTTCTTGTAGAACAATGGTTCTTCCAATGGAGCCCAAAGAAAGCAAGGATTGTCATCTTTCATGTCAGAAATAGCAAGAGAGGGAGAAAGAATCTTAGACTCCAAGTTATGTTATACTGGCCAATGGCATGTGCTTTGCACAAATCTAAATTTTAAAAATATATTATGTGATCACCGCATATCAATGAAGCTGAAGGGCAAGTTCTATAAGACAACTGTGAGACCAACTTTGTTTTATGAATGTTGGGAGGTCAATCAACAATATACCTATAGAATGAATGTAGCGGAGATGAAGATGTTGAAATGGATGAGTGGCAAAATAAGAAATGATAGAATTTAAAATGAATACATTCAAGAGAACTTAAGTATGGTACCAATAGGCGATAAGATGAGAAAAAATAGAATTATTGGGTTGGTCGTGTGCAGCGCCAGACCCAATACAATACATGTTAGGAGGCATAAGTTAGTTCAAGTGAAAAACTCAAAAAGGGTAAGGGGTATGCATATAGATGAGAGTAATGAGAAAATATATGGGGACTTATGGCCTCATTGAGGGTACGACTCTTAACAAAGCAGAATGGCGGACCAGGATTCTTGTAGCCGATCCCAATTAGTTGGGAAAACGTTCTGACAATGATGATGATATTTTGTTATTTATACTTGTGATTTTTTTTTTATATTTTTAACAAATTTATGCCAAGATTTCCATTTTGGATTTTTAAACCATTCCTGAGAATATTCGTATTTTTAAATCGAATTATGACATCTTAAACTTGGTAGTTTACCTGAAAAGTAGGCACCAAGCCAGGACTTAGAAAGAGACGGCCTTTTGAGACACTTTGAACACCTTCAGTTTGTTGCAGTTCTTTGATGAGTGCTTCCACATCAGACCACTAAAAAATATTGCATAGTCAGTTAAGGGGGACCATGACATACATGCACTAACCACAACAAAATTGTCACGTAATGTTGCAAGAAACCTCTTCATCCAGTTGTACTGCTTCAAGGGTCCTGCTCAATGAACCTTGGCCATCAATTACAGATTCCAAGGTCTCGAAGAGAGGATCAGGCTGCTTCACAATAGATTTAAAACTCAAATCAATGTCCAGGCACCGTAAATAGTTGTTACTCCATGACAATAAGTATATCAATGTCCTATTTGCAGTTTCACAAATATGTCAGGCTTCAAATACAAGCCCATCCAATCAAAACTTTTGGAAAACTAGTCAAAAGCTCATCCAAATACCACTCTGTTTGTTACAGTAACTGGGATCTGAACATTCAATCTTCCAAATATAGAACTTGAATAAGTAGCTACAAGGGAAGAAAGAAAAACTAATGGCCACCATATGGAAATATGACTATAATTATTGTTGTTATTTATTACAATTGTTTATATGGCAACATACTGTTAATTGTTTCAGTGATAAACTGATGCGCTCAAGAGAAAAATCTAACTGAAGAACCTTGGCCTCCAAATCCTGAAAAGACAAAGTTATCAAATCCATCAGAACACAAAAAGTAAACAAAGAATAAGTTAGACAATCTGACATCCAATTACATCTACCAAACCTGATTGACAACAGTTTTTTTCTGGTTATAAGAAGATTATAGGCATAACTTTTCATAGCTATCAGCCAGAAGCATAAGCATCAATATATGAGAGACCCCAGAAACCATTTAAAACCACTGTAAATTGATTGATAGGAAAGACAGTTCGTTTGTGCATCTAGGTTAGAGAGGATAACTAGGAGATGGGACTCAGGTAAATTGTCCCTCACATATTTCAACAACCTATCACTGTATTTTGCAAGAAAATAGACTTACTTTCTTTTAGAAAAACGCAAAGGACCTAATTCTGGGAAGGATGATATCCTGCATAGAAAGATTTGATCTAGAACAATACAAATGAATCCCAATACAAATCATTGGGTCAACCTTGGGCTAGCAGTATATTCCTGATGTTTCTCTAGTACTTTAGTAACTCCAGTGTGACGAAGATATAATTGAATGACATAGCCAGACCAATTATGTTTATGTTTGTCCTCCTTGAAAAACATAAGGTATGAGACCCTAATGGAACCAAACTGATATTCAATGATGCTGGTCTACAGTACTTGCATATGGTCATGTTCCTTACGACATACCATTCTTGCTGGGAAGGCTGTATGTATTTGGCAAATGTTTTTCTTGGAAAAACATTGTCTTATTTCCAGAAGAAGAAAATTTTCCTGCTTTTCTTCCATCTTTCCCCATGTTTATCACCTTTTTACATGCCAATTTCCTTAGTTTTTCATTTAATTTCTCAGAAACTTTTTAACATTTTGTCTCCTTTCCTTTTACTCTTTTTTTTTCTTCTATTTTTGATACCCCCCATGCATTTCCCACAGGTGTCTAATTTCTTATATTTCTGGAATCATGTCCCTTTGTTACATGTTTTCAACAACCATTTCAGTTTCCAAACCTACTTCCTCTCTTTGCAAGCAAATTTCAATAGGCACTAGGACAAAAGACGTAAGTCTGAATGAAACATTTGTCATTTTTACCTGACCAACTTTGTAAAATGCAGATGGATCTAAGGTTGCTTCCCATGAAACTTCTGACTGATGAATTAGGGCCGGTACCCCTTCAACCTTCCAGAATCAAGCATAAAATTTGAAGAATCTTGATAACCCATGGGAAGAAACTGTAGCTTTGAGTGAAATCTGAACAGTAAATGCCTAAATATTACCTCCACAAAGATACCAAAATAAGTGATCTTCGTAACATGACATTTCACAACATCCCCAATATTGAGTTTCCCCTGCATAAAAGTGCATGGAAGGGGTCAAAATTTGACAGAAACAATCATCATGTGAATGCATTTGAACACAATGGTAAAAGAAAAAAACAGCCAAAAAATCATAAAACGTAAAAGAACAAGTAAATTGATAAACTGGATCTAACAAAGCGTGACAGGGGATGACTCAAGAATATAGCAGTGATGAAACTACAAATTTAAGAATGGAGGAAATAGACTAATATTTCAAATGTTACATTAAAATCCTCTTGGATTATCGATAATTCTTGTGCCTAGGCTTGAGTCCTTCGTAAATGAGGAGTAGATTCGATAAAATTTTCCTCTGAGCCTGACATGAGCTCACTTTACATCAAATTAAGACAAATTTTTCCAAATATAGCTCACAGAATTTCAAATATGAAAAGATGTGACAGCTCCAATGTTAATGTCCTCAATGTAAGTCACACCCCCACTGAAGACAGCTCCTTGGGGGGGTATTAACAAGAGTTTTGATGTTACTTGGACAGTAATATCTATTCAAATTCTTTCGAGTCAGGCTTACCGGAATTCTTTTGCATGAGATTTAATCCCGCAATTTTAAGTGTAGAAATAGATGCAAAGACAAAATCTCCCCCATCATGAATATGATCGTAAACGTAACACTTTGTGTGTGCAAATAACTGTTATTTATAGTAGTAGCTCTCTAGAGGAGGCTTTTGATGCACTTAATGTAAAGGAAAATGACATATGCTACAAATAAGGTAACATACCATGAGGGTTCTCTTTTTTTCTATCATTTCATCTGTTTCTTTCGGCTTTCCTGAGAACAGTAACCTTCGGGCTTTTCTGTCAGCCAGTATCACATGCACCTTGATCCTCTACACAGTGTATATGCACTCAACAAAGTTTAGCATACCCCAAGCAACAAAAAAAAACAATCCAGCAATTTTTCATAGATCTAGTTATTCTAACCTGGCCAACAAAGGAGGACAGGAATTTTGTCTTCTCTTGATCATAAGTGTCGAGGAGATCATCTAGCGCAGAATTTTGGGTAACTTTGTCATCACTGCTTTTATCCATTTCTGGCTCAAGGCTAACCTCTGGCTTAGTAAATTTTGGTGATTCTGACACACCTAGAACACCCAGATTTGTCCTAAATAAAGATGGGTCCAAACCACTCTTCTTCAACCATGATTCAAATGCCAAGAATTTCCATCTAGTACCAAGTTTTTTATATGGTAAAAACCCAATTAAAGATCCGAATGATGCCTGGAAATATAAGAGGAAATATTTTTTGTGACAAATTGACCATAATAAATTATCAAAAATAAAATAAAAATGATCATCATAGATTTTTGTTCACAAACTGCAACTCATAAAAACAGGAACAATATGCATCATTAATAAGAAGCAATCCACTTCCATAGAAGCTTTACTCCAACTACATATTCAAACAATTGCAAAATAAATGAAACTTACTACAAAACCTCTGCTGCTGCAGTTGATTAATTCCACCTCCACTCTATCTCCTGTATGGACTAACATCTCTGCTCTCGCCCAATCACTGGTTTTATGTGCCTACACGCACAAATCAGCAGACATATGCACAAATGATTTATTGTATGTGGTAAAGCATAAACATTTATATCATATGCAGCGTTCGGAGACTTGGACAAGACTACTTGGACTCGGCCGAGTAACTCGACCTCGCCCAATGGGCAAGACGAGTTCTAGGCAAGTAGGTTGTACATGCTTTTAAATTTTAATTATATTAATACGTCTTATTTAACTCAAAAGTGCTTGAATGGCTTCACGGTTAGTCCTCACGCTTATGTTTTAATGTGATCGGGGATTGAATCCCACTAGAGAACACCACTTTTAAAGACCGCCATTTTTTTATATGATGGGAACAAATACTGTCATTTTTTTTCATATAATGGGAGTTCCAAAAAAAAAGTAGCCCCCATAAGAATAGAACTCAAGACCTCTTGTAAAGAGGTACGTTGATGTGGGGGGGCCTAACCAACACGTCACTCGCTAGGTGATTGATAAAAGTGGCACTTATATCATATATAACAATATTTTTCTTTATCTTCTATAAAAAAAAAAGAGCAGGATTTGGGCGAGTTACTCGCCTCGCCTCGGCCAAGGCCCGAGTACCTTGGCCGAATCAATTTTATGAACACCAATCATATGTAAAGATGATTTACTATATCTGATGGAGCCACACATTTTATTTAATAGGGAGGGAGATTATAATCCAATGCACTATGAAAATACAGAGTCCAATGGAGTCACCCTCAACAAAATTGTAGGAATGATGATGAAGAGTGGGACCCACCAGAAGAAGAAATGACGATGAAGAGTGGAACCTACCAGAAGAATAAACGACCTCAATGATTGGACCTACACTCTCTTCATTTTTGTCCATTTCATGGAATGATGATGATCCCAGTGGACTATGGTTTTCCATAGTGCACAGCATTACAGTATACATTTCATATTTAAAATTGATGTCATAGAAGTATAAGAATCATCGTTTCCAACATTATAAAAGTGTTGTCCATGCTTTGCCAACAATAGTAGACCAGGTGAAATAAAGGATCCGTACCTCTGATTCTGATGATATAAAATGCTTATGTTCTGTAGCATCATTATACCTCTCACCATCTAAATCCTTTGTCTCTATGTCACTGGGAGCACGGGATTGTTCCTTTATAGATGAATCAACTGATTTAACCCTGTCATAAACAATTATATAAGCATCAAAACTAAGAGATGAAATCAAAAGAACACAGTTTTTTAATGCAAACCAAGTCATGGCAAGGTTAGGTATCTCCTGTGAGCAAGAGGAATCTCTAGAATTTATGCAAAGAAAAATTGTAGTCCAACACACTATGGAAGACCATATTCCATTCAGGTCATCAATATCCAAATTAAATGATGAATAATGATGGAAAGAGAGGGCCACGTGCCAGAAAAGGACCTGATACTAAATGGTGGGCCCCATTATCTCTTAATCACCAGCCATCACTACATTTCACTGATGATGGTCCCTATGGGCTATGATTTTCCATAATATACTAGAATATTGTAAAATTTGCTATATACATCACTTGCAGTTTCTCATGTACATATAAACATCAAAAAAATAAATAGCCCCTAATAGAATACAAGCAGGAAACTCGAGAACTCGTATTTAGACCAACCAATTCATCACAAATAGTTTAGAAGAAATTGCTAGGCCATCATCTTTATGGGTACTCAAATGTCCATAAACACAGTTGACATCAAGGGTCTTGTGAGCATTTGTGCATCAGATCATGCACACAAGCCAATTATCACCAAGACACCAACCACAAACTAATGAAAGGGAGACAGCTTGTTGCTATTACCTCGAGGGCTTCCCTTGTAGGGTAGCTTTCATGAGATTCAACGGATGCTCTGTGCTCGCATTCAAACCTTCAACATTGGTTAATTCTTTGCTAGATTGCTCATCTATAGTCAATGCACTTGGGTGCATTCCTTGAAAAAAAAAAATTGAAATATTATTTCACACAGTTATACCAGTCAAGCTACAATTCAAAATTAATGAGTTACCTTCTCCATGCCCATTTTCTTGATCTGCCATTTCTGTAGAGTTGTTACCAACACTCTTTATGGGTCCTCCAATACTGTTATTAAGCTCACTCACTCTTTCCTCCCCTAAAGAACCTTCCAAATTATTCTGGAGATTATTATTCAGGGCATTTGATTTCATATTGGGATCAATTCCAATAGTTTCCTTACCAATTGGCTCCAAGAGCTTAATATCCTTCAAATTGGCATCATCTGAAACAACACCTCGATCAAATACTACTGCACCAGAAGAATTTTCATGAATTCCTTTCTCCTCTGAGGCATCAGAGGAATTCAAGGGTTCAGGCTTCTTCAACAATATAATGTTACTGAAATCCTGGCTAGCCTCCTTGCTCCTATTAAGCGATAAGTTTGGCCTAGCATGTACTCTAGAGTATTCCTTCATTTCTATGTCATCAGCTCGTGGAATGGAAGGCTTTCGCAAAATAACATTTGAGGTATCACCCTTGGTGTCAATCTTTTCACTAGACTTGGTATCAATCTTTTCACTAGACTGGAGTCTTGGTCTCTCAACCGCAACAGGCTTTACTAATGGCACCACAGATTTACTTCCTTTCTTCATGACTGGCCTCATCAGATTCAATTTTTTATCAACATTCATGCTTTTGCTTGAGAGAGACGAATTAGCTGGCATATTAGATGACTCTGCTTCCCTAACCTCAAACTGAGCAAAATCAGCTGCATCCATATCTAAGTTACCTTTGTTTTTTTTGTCCATTTTCTTTTTCGAACGGTAGTAGGCTTCTTCAATTTCAAGATAAGAGGCATCCGGATTTTCTTTCCTCCCCATTATCTGCGAGAGAAACTAAGAGTCAAGATTGCATGCATCAAATTTGCATATGAAAACCATCGCATATCTATTTGGTGTAAGGAGGAAATATGTGGATACCACTAAGTTCTTTTCCTTTTCATATGTCAGAATTTTGGAGGGGTGCTCTAGAATCTAAAGGTTTTAAAATTAGCAGGACTAAGACAAAGTATATAGAATGCAAGTTTAGTAATAATAGGAGTAGAGACGAGGAAGTAGTTAAGATTAACAGCTAGGAATTACCAAAAAGATTGCATTTTCGACATCTTGGATCGATAATCTAGAAAAATAGAGAGATTGAGGAAGATGTTGCATATAGAATTATAGCTGGGGTGGGCGAAGTGGAGATGTGCAAATAGAATTTTATGTGATTGCTGTATATACCAATGAAGCTGAATGGCAAGTTTTATAGGAAAGCTTTTGAGATTAGCTTTGCTCTATGGAGCGGAATGTTGGGCGGTCAGAAAACAATATATTCATAGAATGAATATGGTGGAGATGAAGATGCTGAGATGGATGAGTGGCAAGATAAGAAAGGATAGAATTCGTAATGAGTCCATTTGCAAAAATTTAGGTGCGGCACCAGTAGGCAATAAGATCAGCGAGAGTAGACGTACGTGGGTTGGCCATGTGTGGTGCAAACCCAGTACAACATTTGTTAGGAGGTGTGAGTTAGTTCAAGTGGAAGGCTCTAAAAAGGCAAGGGGTAGTCCAAAAGGATATGGTTGGAAGTAGTGAGAAAATATATAGGGATATATGGCCTCACTGAGGGTACGACCCTTAATAGAGCAGAATGGCGGACAAGGATTCGTGTAGTCGACATCAATTAATTGGGAAAAAACTATGATGATGATGATGACATGAATTTGTAAGGTCAATAATTCAAAATATAAAGTTGATTCTCATGTGTTTATCATGAGACACCACATAATGAAACCATAGCCAAATACAAACATTACATAAGTGCAAGGGCACAATGAACATAACTAACAACCAAGGTTTAACGGCCAGTTTACCCAAAACACAATTGAAAAAGGAAAAGGGGTTCTACAGCTGGACAACCAAAAATTGTGCTAGTAGGGCACGTTCTAATGAAATTCCACGCCACATATTAATTTTTCCAATGATTTATATATAAGGTAAGCGGATTTCTCATCCCACACTAAATTTCCACAAACCATAGCAGCTCAGATAAAGTCAAAATTATTATGGAAACATCACTCAGTGTTAAAATTTAGTCTACTAATAACCAAAATCACTTATCGAGTGTACTGTTTCAACTAAATTTGACCCAGATTTCCTCCTTGTTTTGCTGTTTTTCAGCTGGAAATCAACTAAAATGATAAACTAATCTAAAAATTACTACATCTTCCTATGAAAAATGATACTCAAGTGGGCTACTACAGCCATAATTTTAGAGCTAAATTCAGGTTGTAAAACACTATTATCCGTGCAAATTTGACTGTAAATTCAATTGAATGTCCACACATTTTATGCAGCCCAAATTCAAGACAAAATTTGCCCGATATAACTTGAAAATTAATTATTTTTCACAAAATGATTTTTTATTTCTATTTTTATTTTTTATTTTTCATTTTGAAAGAAGAATAGAGAATAACTTTCGAAATTTTGGACATTTCAATTAAGCCTGTTTCAGTACATTTTGACCGAAATCCAGTCCACACTTTACCAAGTCATCAAATTTCATCGATTCATTCTCTTTATTCAATGGCTAACTTTGGGAGACAAACTATGGAAACTGATAAAAGGTCGGAATTTTCCACTCCTGACAAAAAACCGACATTGAAAACATATTTGCAAACCATAGCTGCAAACCATCCAACTTAATGCTTGCATACTTTTCATCAAGACAAAAGTAACTTACATGATAGGCAAGAAACAGATTAATTTTTCTTCAAATTCCATAAATGATGTCTCCTCTATTAATTTTATTATTTTAGACAGCAAAATATGAGATTGTCTACAAAGAGACCATTATCTTTTGCACATGGAGGTTACAGTTATTTTCACTCCTTAAATGTTAAATTCGATAGCTTGAGGTGAGTCACAAAGTCCGAGAAATTTTTTTCTTTCGAATTTTGTGTCTATTCAATAACACTCTTACAACTAGCCATTTTGAAGTTTAAGGGACAAGAATGCTCGATGACGTCCATGGGCAAAAGATAAATGGTCTCTTTGTAGACAATCCTGCAAAATATTTCTTAAAGTTTTACAAAAATCTATCAATAGAGCTACTTAAAAACCAATGAAATTCAATAATTTGAGCTTCCATTGCTTACTTTAACATTCTTAATGGCAAGAAATCTCTTAAAAAATCAGTAAAAAAACCATCATTTAGCGCACCTTAGCTAAGGTTAGTTTAGGGTCTTCTCCCATCATCCTTCCAAATTTCATCTCCATTCGATCCCAATGATCAAATTTCGACCCACCATCAGAGGCCATTGCCACAAATTTAGGGCTTCGAAAACCAATTCGAGGTTGCTTCAAAGGAATGAAAAAACGACCCACGTAACAGTTTGTGAGCCCATCCATGGCGAAAGTGGTATTGGAAAACCACAAATGAGACCAGTGCTTATAAGAGAAGCATCAACGGTGGTTTCATGAATTTCGAAACCGCCAGATAAACCTCAAAATTGGTTTTTCACAGATTTCTGGTGGGATATTTCAGGCTTTTCCCCTTGGTCATTTTTGATCGATGGATAAGCCCTGGTTTTATATAAGAAGAACAACCAGAGTATACGATAATTACCTTATGATCACAGGACCATAGCGAATATATGGTCATAAGGGTCATGGATGTCCAATAGACAGCGAGAGCGAGAGCGACAGAGAGAGAGATTCACCATTTGGTAAAGATCATGGATAATGAATAAATTCACAGTCTAGTAAAGGTCATGAATAATAAATAATAAAAAAGTATAAAAAGATGCTATTTATTTTTTGAAAAATAGTTTGATAGGGTGGCACCCATTAAAATAAGTTTAAAAAAAGTACGGAATGAAACTATTTACTTTTGGTACAACATAAACACATTAATCTTGACCAATGGATGTAAAATTGGGTAGCTGCAATTATTTTATTGACCAAGCTCAAACTTTAAAAAATAAAATTTCAAACTTTGTGACATATCCAAGCTATCAAATTTCACATTAGATGGTTGTAAGCAATTGTGACAACCTTGTATCTCTCATGTATACAAAACAATCCCATAAGTAAAACCTCACCTCATAACTCATTGTAAATTACAATTCAAGTGGTGAAAAACTTTTAAATAGATCATCTCGGCGCTTCAACATTATAATTGTAAAAATAACAAAATCAGGTTCAGGATTTGAGGTGATTTTTTATTTTGTTTTTATAAAGCCTAAGCCTTAAAGGAACTTCATCTTTTACTTTTAGTACGGAGGTCATAAATACTCTCGTCTTCCGGGTTTTAAATTAGATGCTTGTAAGTATGTAATTGATTAGATTCAAAATTTATAATAAATTTTTTTGAATTTTATGATACACTCCAATATATCTAATTTGACATCTAATAACTAAGAGTGATTGATTGTGAAATTTATGAAACAATAGTAAAGTCTTAAAGAATACAATCCCGAATTAAAACTCTCTCTCTCTAACTCATCGACGGTGTTGAGCACTTGTAAGTTATAACACACATATCATGTGGTAATGAGGATTATAATATTGTTCTTTATGCTAATCTCTAATGAGACAAACACATGAGGATCATGACCATCCAATCAATATTTGGATGGTGATTATGAGGCCCATAGAAAACAACAAAGGCGGCCTTCATCCCCATCCAATGGATTGGTTGGATGGTGATCGTCTCTGGCTAAAGATTCTTAAGAGCCATCTAATTATTGATTAGACAATAACGATTTCAAGTTTTGGAGAGGGTGCATCTTCTAATGTATTATCTAGACCGCTAAATTTCAAGATTATCAAGTGTTCATAGATATTTTTTAATCCTAAAATTTTATAAGTAGAGATAAAAATAAATTTTCTGGTCATCATAAAGATTTCTTATATTAAAACAACATATTTTGGTATTAATTAAAGGTGCGTCTTATTTTGGTTGTTTAAGGCCCTTGCTTTATATAAACCTAACCTTATATATATGGATGTGGTTTGTATAAAAGGGGCCCTATAAAATCGAAGTAAATCGCAATTTGAAATAGTGTGCTATTTTCAAAATCTTTGTGATGGTTTGAAATTTTATTTTTTATCTCTAATCATAAAAGTTAAAGCTTCAAAATAATATAGATCTACAATTCTATGAACACTTTTGACAACCTTGAACATTGACAGTCCAAAAAATGCATTACATATGTATTATTTCCAATGCTTGAAATTCATTTTTTTTCATGCACATGCATCTTGAGGTTGAGATGATTGATTTGAAGATTTTTGGGCATTGAAACGATATCGTCTATTGAATTCTTGAGATGCTCCTTCATTTGATTGTTTTGGGCCCCACCCTTATTTTAAAAGACAGCAAGGCCTGTGGTGTGCTCCCAAGAGGACATATACTTACTCCCACAGGCAAAAGAGCTAATTTGGAGAATTTTTTCATTCTAAAAACCAAGCGAATGTTTTAAAGAAAATAATTTCCAACGCACTTAGATCTGATATAGTATATTCCTGGGGCATATAATCTTTTCGTGTAAAAAGAAAAGAAAAATCATAATACAAAATGGAGGGGAAACACAATCCTGATTATTAAAAATGAAATCCAGCCCATTTACTGAGAACGAATTATTAAAAATGAAATCCAGTCCATTTACTGAACCAATTTGCGCTTATACATGCCTTATGAATACATCTTCCCAGGTTTGCTTTATGTAATTGATCTTTGCATGAATCAAAACTCAAAAACTGGACTTGTGTTATAATTTTAAGAGAAAATATATCAAAATTGGGAGTTTAAAAAAAGAAACAAGATGCACTTACAAATTTGTACGCAACTATACACTTTTTTCTCATTTCATTAAGAGAAATGACTGTACAAACCCCAAAAAGGGTTCAATCATGAACAAAGTTCTTGTACAATGTCATATTGCCAGGGTTCCTTCGATGACTTGCCCATCCTCAGAATCAGAAGATTGTGATTTTGCTTTAGACATGATCCTAGAAAATCCGTAGCCAAGCGAACTTCCACTCGCCTCACATAGCTGCAAATAAATGCATAAACATAAACCAACGAACACATAATGGGAAAATAATACATGGCCTAGCCTATTCATATAATTAGGTGTTGGGGGCATTATTTGGATGCGAAAATTGCCTGATCATCTTTGATACCCTGCAAACAATTCCCATGAAAAGAAAAGCATGTTTTTTAGGTCTTTGCAACCCTAAGATCCTTAACTTCTCAAATAGAAAGTGTGGGGCCAATCTTTGAGGGCTTATTGATTTGGAGTAAGTTTTGAGTTCCAAATCATTTTTATTTATTTACACAATTGATCTTGGGGCTGACTAAAGATGATATGAAAGTTTTCAGATTCAAAAGATAACCCTAATTATGTTTTTGGGAGCCTAGACAACTCTAATTATATGGTCAGGCTAGAGTACCTAATATGCACCCTAACATTAAAAGTAACTGAAGAATCATCTGAAGCAAGATAGACCACAGAAGATATATTCATGGTCTAACTCTAAACAAGGTATTTGAGATCAAAGTGGATTTCTCTTAGAAAAAGCATATTCATCTCTCCGAGGAAGAACACCCGAGGGACTTAACCATTAGACTCATTCATAGAGCAAAGCCATCACGTTATCTGACTACGAAATAATACATCTAAGCCAGGTGTGTATTAGTTACTGGTATAATCAACTATGGATGATTGCACATTTTTTGGAGGCAATATGGTAAGAAGACTTAAATATTAGTCTGTGGTGGATAGATACAGTGCAGAGGTTGAGTATACGGTAAGGGCTCATACTACGTGCTAACTTTAAAGAACATTGTGACTAATATAAGATACGGAAAGTAGAGATTAAACACTCAGTGGTCCACCTCGGGAATCGCTTGAGTTGGACCTGATTGGGCTGTGGAGGGAGAAGCTAAAAAATTGACGAATCTCCCAACCCCAAGGACCCCTATGTCAGTTTTGGGAGAAAACAATCAATTCCCACCTAAAATTAGGCCCCCGGCACAGCAGATTTGGTGATGGACTTGGGATTGGGACCCTCGCAAGTCAGAGCTTCATTCCAACTTTTTAAACACTGGCGAAAAGTATAGAGATTTTACGACTAATACAAGACCTATGGTCCATCTGCTTATAAACATCATTGGATAACCAGCCTGTTATCCACATAACCTATCCTATAGTTCCATAAAAGGACCAAAGATATTGAGGTAGACTGCCACTATGAAAGGGAAAATATAGTTATCAAAAGATGCACTTGATATGTTTAGTCAAAAGACCAACTTGTATGTGCTTACAGAAGCACTCCGAAAAAAATCTATCCCATGGCACATTGCAAAAGCTCAGCGCTCAAACATCTATGCTCCGGCTTTATTAGGAGTGTTAAAAAATGTTAAGCAGTAGAATGCACAATGTATTGTTGTCCCATAACAGTAATATTTTGCTACATTTGTATCATTATCATCCGAATTTTATCCTAACCATTTGGGATCGGCAGTACAAATCTGTTCTGCCATCCCTCTTTATCAAAGGCCATACCCTCAGTCAGATCATTTAGTCAAAGGCATTTCCCTTTATTGTGTAATAACATATCAACTCCTACAAAAGCATTTCCATCTAGCTGTCACTTATAATGAGAGTGGTCCATCAAGGCCATGAAATTCCTAATTTTCAAGTAACAAAAATAACTAATTAAATCTTTCCAAAAAAAATAAAAATTAAAGCATGAAACTTTTACAAAGGTTAAAAATGCTACCTCAGTGAGTTCAGAGAGATGGCGGGATCTGAATTCATTAATAGTTGTTGCAATCTCTGATGTTGGCAATTTAGCCTGTAAAGTAAAATAGCGTGCTTGGTGAGATTTGAAAACATGAAAGAAGAATTTGTTGGTATAAAATGATAAAAAACCACATTGATGCATGAACTAAAATGCCTGCATTACTGGATGAAGGACATCACAATATATGGGGTAATAAACTATACACTTGCAAACCAGCAACACACGATAAGAAAAGGAAACAACAAAGCACAGGCTCATGAGGAATGCACTACTCCATTCCCTTAGAAGTTACCATTTGCAATTATATTATAACTACCACCAATCCATATTTAATGAAAACCTTACAATTTGACGGGTAAGAAATATATCTTCGAAACAATACTGAGGCCCACAAATTTTTGTAGCCAGTAAAACTAAAGCCATTGCACAATGAGAACCTTGAATAATATTTATACATATTAGCAAATAATCAATTATCAAAAAATCTTAACATATAAAAAACTAGGACTCTTGGATGAGTTATTCAGATCTACTGTCAGCCTCCACATTAATCGTAAGGGCTGTAATCATGGCCCTGCAGATGGATCAAATGGTAGCGCCAAAAACCGCCCTTGTACACTTATACAAACATATAAGAAAGAAAACATACACATGCTACTTGCAGGAAAATGCCCTGCACTAAAGAATATACATGGAGAAAAAAACCAATAATAATGCAAAAAAAGGAAAGTACATGTAAAGATCAAGGATAGGAGAAACTCAATCAGAAAAGGAAGAACAAAATTAGCATGAGAAAAGATATAATTGAAGGGAAATCTGATGGGAAAAGAGAGAGAGAGAAGAACGGGTGTTTAGTAATTTTCCAGATGGCATACAATGTCTGATACAATACATGCATAGAGAAGGCAAGCTGTAAATTCAGCACAGAATAGAAGTTTGATTATACCAACTGCATAGTTACCTGCGCAAGAACTGCAGCAGCAAGCTGTAAACCGGGCTCCAAGGTTTCAGGGACAACCTTAAATTTTAAAATTTCAAACCAATTAGAATTTCACCATTAAAAAAGCTTCATACGTAAGTGATATGCAAGGCTATCATAGAAACATTCCAAATGGCCTATTTGGGAACTAAGTCTTCAGTGGGATCCCAATGAAGTTCTTAAGAATAAAAATCAAGAGTGAAATTACATCTCAAATTTTTTAAGCTTGAGAAACATGTACCATAAGGACAGAAGATTTAGGATTTTTTCCTTTTGGGGTATCATCAAACAGAAAATTACCGCAGTTGCACCCGCCTTCTCCAGATTTAGGCCATGATCAACATCATGGGCACGAACAAATGTCTTCACGTTGGGAAAATACTTGCTCAAAGCCCAGACCGTCCTATAATTGGCACCTGGGGTGTCTAAACAAATCGCAGCAGCACAAGCCCTCTCAGCCCCAATTTTATGGAGGACCTGATCACAACATAAGAACAAAAGGATCATCAAAAAGAAGAAAATAAGAAAAAAAGCAGGCTACAATTGTGTTTTGGCATGCTTACTTCTCGACTACCGGCATCACCAAAATATACAGGAAGATCAAGTGCACGGCCATTAGCCACACGTTCACTGCAGCATAAAGTTATTAGGCACATGTCGCAGTCAAATATAAATAGCTAAATCCCACTCTATGCAAGCAGGTTTTTCCCATGTTAAACCATGCAAAATGAATTATCAACACACATAGAAATATGTACTGTCAAAACATGAATGAGACATGCAAGAATATGGCTGCTGATAACATGAACTAAAAAAAATCACCACCATATGCCACTATAATTGATTGAGAAAACTTAAGGTATGCCTCTAGTTATTTGAAGCTTCTTACAATTGTTCGCCTTTTATTTTTAAGAAGGCCCAGTGGGCAGTCCACCCAATCTTTGAAAGTTCTCTAGGTTTCCTTGCTCTATTTGATTATTTTAATCCTTGTTATTTATTACATTTCCAATTCCTCAGTCCCTATGCCCTTGTAAGTCACTGGGACTCTGCCCTTCGTTTTCTTTTTTTTGATCAGCTACTCTGCCCATATACATGAGCTGAGTGATCCACTTTCCTCAGAGTTGGGGTAGATGCCATTTTGTCGACACGATTGTGGACGTACCCTTACAGCAGGCATTTGTCAGCAGTGTACTTTTTCTCTGGGCTAGCTTAAAAAAGATCAAACCCTCAAACACAAGGTCAGACTGAGTGCCTTCCAGTTGAACCATTCATGCATTATTATTTCTTCTGCAGGTATATACATCCTTGATGCAAGAAACTATCACTCAAGAAGAAGCTTACAGCTTTGATGATTTGAAACTACCCGTTCAGAGAACAAAAGTCATACGAGATCTTGTTAGAATTTTCACACAAACAGCTGGTGATGAATTTTCCTTTCTTTTGATTAAATGCTTCAAAATTCTCTGGAACACTTCAAGCATAGATATCTTCAACTGAATAACTCAACTTGGAAAGGAACGTAAATCAATCTCTAGTTTGAAGGAAGGAAATCTTACCTTCGGACATCAAGTGCAACAAAAGGAATCAGCCTCTCTGAAAGAAGTTGTGCAATGATCTAGACGAAAGAAACACTGTTTTTATATCCAAATAGAATGGGTTTGCCTCCAAAACTATAAAGAACTACAAAGGAAAAAAAAAAGTACCTGACCCACACGCCCGAATCCACATATGATTATATGATCTTGCAAATCATCCGTCTGTAGTCACAATCACAAGTTCAAAGATATACATCAACTTCTATGGTCTAGATGCTACACCCATATGACTATATCACATCCTATAATGCCTGAAGCCCTAAAGAATAATGAACTAGAAACCCATGAGATGCTAGCCAAATTTACAGTTCCAGTTTCAATAAACCAGCAAGGCCCAGAATTTTTTTGCTCAACATAATAAAGTCCATTATAAAACAAGATCCACCATGGAAAAGGTCAATGTTCCAAAAAAAGCCGGGCAGCGCCTAGGCGGTCATGGGGTTCTGGCCGTCCAACGCCTAGGCAAGCACCCAGATTTTTGGGCAGCCTAGGACCTCGATTGAAGAAGAGGGCAGAGTAGGGAGTAGGGGGTAGGGGGCAGGGATCAGCGGAATATGAGTATACATCATAAAATATTAAAAATCCCGTAATTCAAAGTTCTAAACCATCGTAAATTTGTAATAGATTGACGATCAGCACAACCAAAAATAAATATTATAGTAATTAGTAAATTAGTAATACGGGCACAATCCATAATGCATACTTCAGAGACCATAAACCATGCTCCGTAGTTCATATCATTCCATAATCTGTAGTTCCAAGAGTCAAGTATCTTCAGTCATCATCAGAATAAGTGAGGCAAGCCTCATCATATGCATCAGAGTCAAGTCCATCATCACCAAAGTCATCTCCCTCTTCACCATAACGCTCGCCCTCCTCCTTTTCTTACGAATCTGCCGCTTCCTCCTCTTCTTCTACCTGACTTACTCTGTGCAGATGAAGCCCTAAGAGTCTTCGTTGGTCTACCTGGTGTCTCTTCACTCTTTTTCTTATTTTTTGTGTTTTACTGAACTCAAATATTGCCTAATCTCCTCCCTGGTAGCCTCATAAATATTTTTACATAGAGCAACATCCCCCTTAGTATTGGCAAGGTGTTTCATGAACCAGTAAATACCCCCATTAGTATCCTTTACACAATAATTATACCTTATACAATTTTAGTCGTCCGGATTCGGGTTATGACCATACTTCCAACCCGGATCACCACTTCTAGAAGAACCTGAAGAAGATATTTCCATATAACAAGGCTCCTTTTCTTCCTTTCCTGTTTTACTAAATTCAAATATTGTCTAATCTCATCCGTAATAGCTTTAGGAACCTTTTTACAAAAAACAACATTCCCGTTAATACCTGCAAGGTGTTACTTGAATCGGTTAATACCCCCATTGGTATCTTTATCACAAAAATTACACCTTATATGATTTTTATTGTTCGGATTCGGGTTATAACCATACTTCCAACCTGAATCACCACTTCTAGAAGAGCTAAAAATAAAGAGACTTATCCAAATGACAAGGCTTTTGTTCCTTTTTGTTTACCTAACTCATATATTGCTTAATCTCCTCTCTGATAGCTTCAGGAACATTTTTACAAGGGGAGTTATAACCATATTTCCAGCCCAGATCACCACTTTAGAAGAATCCGAAAGAGACAGTGAAATAACACATAAAATCTCAAATATGAACATTTTTAACAAATCTTTTTGCGCAATCTTCAATATTTTTAACTAACCTTTTTGCTCAATCTTCAATTTTTGAGATGTTTCTCAATCTCAAATACTTCCCAAAAACCCTTTAATAAGCTTAAAAAATCATCAAAATCAAATCCATACCAACAAGACGATGTTTGGATCGATTTTTCAAAACTCTAAAATACCCTATTGATCACTAAGAAATGCTAAAAAGTAATTGTTTTCAAATTGTTTTCCACTCTAAAGGTAAACAAAGGGGTTTAGGTCACAAAATAACCTAAACCCCTTTATTCCCCTTATTTAGGGATAAAAAAATCCAAAAATGCTCCTCAATGAAGGGCACCCGCCTAGGCAGGGTCCCAGGCGCCTAGGCGGCCAACCATGGACTCCCCGCCCAAGATCCCCGCCTAGGCCTGGGCAATACGCCCAAACCCCTGGCCCGCCTAGGCGGGGCTCTTCTTGAAACACTAGAAAGGTCCTCAAAGATATCTATAACACATACAACAAGAGGAAAATATTAAGCACTATTCACAGGAGGTAGTCTTCCCCTTTTGCAATCAAACCTAGCCAACTAGCCCAAAGAAAGAAAAAGCTATCTAAGAAGCCGTGATATTGGCAATACTTCCATTAAAAAATAACGAGATAGATATACCAAGACATCAGTTAGATGACTAAACTAAGCCCTTAAAATGTCTAGAATATACGTATATGATGACCAGTGAGGAGGGTTTGGCCATCACTCCTTGTCCATTTTATAAAAGTTAAAAACTCAACAAAGCACAAGTACGTGCTCATACTGGACATGATTATTGCAACATAAGACCTTGCATTTAAAGACACTAGGAGATTTAAATCTTCTCCACTTCTCTCAGAACTATGAACCAAGACTCTGTGCAGCACTCTGCCAAATGCTGACATCAAAACCATATAACTTGGCACAAATCAAATACCCCATTCATACAACCCTTATTTCAGTTAACAACGTGCATTTGAGTTATTTACTGCATTTTCCCAATCATCCAATCACCTGAATCCTATTATGTTGTGAAGAAAAGCTCCAGATAAGTAACCATAGTTGCTACTAAACAAAATTGCATCAATATGCCAAACACAATGACCTAATCAACAGATGACCTCTAAATATGAAAAAGATTGTAACCTGGTTTTCTGCAGAAATTATACCTAGCCATTGAAAAACTTAAATTTCTAGGAAAATTCTAGTGTATAGAGTAAGAAGAATCACCTCACTCTCAACAGGGAGTAAGCTTCGCACATCATGCTGCTCAAATCGGGATGCAATTAATTGTCCTCCTGCCGCCAACCATGGCGTGAGGGCCATCGAAATCCCCACAACCAAGAACAGCAAAGATGAAAGCTGCAGAGACATGATACCCTGCCAAAGGTGGACATATCATCAAATTAGAAAACCAAAGTTGAAACTTAATTGTGATGCTGAAAGTGAACCAAATGCTATAAGAAGCAAAAATAGTAAATTAAGTAGCATTACATGTATAAGCAAATGATCTTCATGACTACATCATAAATAAATAAAAAAACAAGGTATCACAGAGCCACTAGTGAAAATGCATCATCATTTTAGCCTTTTCCCAATTAATTGGGATCGGCTACATGAATCTTGGTTCTCCATTCTGCTCTATTAAATGCCATATCCTCAATGAGGCCACAAATCCCCATATCTTTTCGGACTACTTCCAACCACGCTCTTTTGGGCCTACCTCTTGCCCTTTTCGGACTACTTCCAACCACATTCTTTTGGGCCTACCTCTTGCCCTTTTCAGTCTTTCCACTTAAACTAACTCGCACCTCCTAACAGTTGATGTACTTGGTCAGCGCCACACTTGGCCAGCCCACCTAAGTCTACACTCTCATTTTATCGCCTATTGGTCACGCCTAAATTCTCTCAAATAGATCATTTCGAATTCTATCCCTTTTTGTCTTGCCACTCATTCATCTCAACATCCTCATCTCCGCTACACTCATTCTATGGGCACATTGTTTTTTGTCTGCCCAACATTTCACCCCATAGAGCAAAGCTGGTCTCACCGATGTCCGATAGAACTCGCCCTGATGTCCGATAGAACTCGCCCTTCAGCCTCATTGGTATGCACTAGTGAAAATACATGCAACTCATAAATAATAACTATCTTCTGCATTTTCATGATGGCAGATTATCAAACTTAACAGAGCAAAAGTGGAGCATTTTGGAAATGATGCATCACGAAATAAATCAAACAAAACATCATCTAATAAACAAGTAAAGTAAAAAGGACTTGCAACTTATATATTTTGCTTGAGGTTGAAACTTCAAAGCACGGCAAAATCTGCTTTTCCAGTATATATTTTCTAATGCTAGGATATAACATGTATGTCATTCACACTGTTATCATTGATACTATTTTGAGCCAATCGCCTTGAATTGACCAGCACGGAGTTAGTTCAAGGGCCTTGAAGTGACGATTGTGATGCAAACAAGGTCATGAAACTCATATGATGCTAGCACCACCAGCAAGAAGCATTGAATGTTGAGTGATGGTTGGTCAGCACAATCTTGAGTGCACACTAGTCATATTATGTCCAGCTGCCCTAGTAAACTCAATTTCAGCAAGACAAAATGATAAATACAAATATAAAGCACCTTAAATGCAAACAAAATTCAAACTCCTGAATCTATGAATCACCACCAATAACAGCAACTCATTAACATTCCGCAGCATCCACAAAAGCTTCAAGGATCACGTGGATCAGTTACAATGCAAGGCATTAACCGAATGACAACAGAAAATCAATTCCTATAGTGAGACTGCCTTATGTACAGGTTGCGATACATCATGCTTTACCAGAGCATTTGATGCGAGCTGCAAGAGAGGGTGCCTGGGAAGCTTTCTCTTGTGTAGTTAGAGCTGAGGGAAAAAGTTCAATCTAAACATTGCTCCTTGCAAACAAGAAAAGAGGCTAGACAACATGAAAAGACAGTTACTTAAAACTACACATACATAAGCAACCAAAAGTAAATCCATCATCCAAGACACCCACTCTAATTCCCTTCAAAGGTAAGCTTGGACATTTGTGAAATGAAGAAACAGAAATGTTTAAAAACTAAATTTCATTGATAACAGAAATGAAAACCAACCTGATTAACAGCCTCTCCAAATGCAACAAAGGCAAATTCTCCACCAGGTGCAAGAAGAAGGCCAACTCGAACTGCAGCAATGCTAGAAATCCCAAAAGTTCTACCCACTAGTGAAACTAATAAAGTTTTCCCACCAATTAAAAGGCACAAGGCTCCCGAAATAACAGGAAAGTTGGAAATAAGAAGTTTTGGATCAATAGACATTCCAACCTGAAAGATCGCCAGGGATACTAGAGTCAGATCATAAACAGTCAGATGATTATTATAGCATGATCAATTAAAACATATCATAAATATTCTACTGGTAATAAAATATCATACAACAGTTAACTTCCTCACGGGCTACTCCAATTTATAAATTCATAAAGCCATCACTTGTCACATAAGCATAGTAACGATACATCCCTAGAATAGTTCCAACATGCAACCTAAAATTTGCTCCATGAGAGAAAAAGGCGAATTGGGAAGTTTTCTAATGAAGTAAATGAAAAACTCTTACATAGGCCAGAGTATGCTTAGGAAGCCAACAAACGTCCAGGCCAACCACATGGCTTGAACCTGTGATCAAGGACCTTCTAGCTACAGCTAAAAACTAATGGAGATATCGGCATAATAAGTTCTGAAGCATAACGTTAGACTAAGTAACGATGCCCATGCGTCATTAGACAAGCACGATACATGTGAGCCAGCTGAAGATTAATCACTTGTTATTACTCAACTACAAATCAGCGAAAATAGGAAGGTTCAAGCAAAAGCCAATGCAGATCATATACCGTCATAAAGAAGAGGCCCAACAGAAGACCACGATATGGAGCAATATCAGATTCAACCTGGAGTGAAAATTCAGTTTCTGCAAGGAGCAATCCAGCCAAAAATGCCCCCAAAGCCATTGAAAGCCCAGCCTGTTCAGAATATAATTTTAATACCTATAAAGTCAATGTTTAAAGGAAGAAGAATCAAATTCATCGCACAAGGATCCACATACCCTAGCAGTAAGGACACTAGTCCCCAGAATGACGAGAAGGGTGTTCGCAGAGAATATCTCAGCATTTTGGTTCTCCGCAATTTGCTTATAAATTGGACGAAGTAACTGTTATTTTAACCAAAACATCATCACAAATCAGATATCAACTACAGAGATACCAGCCATAGAAATGTTAATTTGGAAGATAAAACATCATTACATAGACATGATAATCAAAGTGACCACAAAATGCACAAATTCCTAAACCTTTTTCTTTGAGGGTAACGTTTTCGTCAACAAGGCATTTAAAACAAAAGTGCAATGCAGACTTAGGCTTGAAATTGACAAAGACAAACCGTTCGTTGTAAGTTCATCAGCAATGAGAAATGCAGTTTTTTCAATTCTACAGTTATACATGCCCAAAATGAGTATTGGAAGATGCCAAAGCAAACCATATTGCCACATTTAGACAAGGTTGATTCCAAGGATTGTCACTAAAAATAATAGCATGCAGTTATTAACTGTGCTTGAGAAAAGAACTAAAAACCGAAGGGTACTTTAATATGCACAGTTTTCAAATAAAACTGATGCATCCATTCCAGGCAAACTCTAATCCACATAGAGGAATGCACTTCATGTCAGCAAGTGCATAATAAAATACATACATAGATTTCCTATTTTTGTGATAAGATGTGAAAATATGATCTATGAGCAAATGATGAAGTGTAACGGGTTCCACACTTCCACACTAATTCCTTGCCAACTCTTCCAGCAGAAATGGCATCATTAGATAAGACAATCAAGACACCAACAAAGGATCCTCAGGGACAGACACATTGCTTGCCAAATCTTCCAATAGGGATGGCCACAGAAGTATCAATTCAAAGGAAGAACTTTACCAAGCGCCCTCCTGCAATGATGGCGGTGATTGCGACTATTGCTTTAACAGCAGCAAGTCCAAGAGCTTCTGCAATTGCCTGAAAACCAACCTGAATAACAGAAATACAAGATCAATAGAAAAGGAAATAACATCTGGAAGGAGTAAAAAATCCCATATAATATAAGAAAAATCCTTTAAAAACACAGAATATGATACACTGTGTATTCATAGCTTCACAAATTATGAAGTATGACCGAATCTAAAACATTAAACTATTCCTACGATCATGGCAGGCTTTCTTATAATCTGAATGGAAATTATTACACAGAGGAAAATGAGGTGGCAGGGAATCCTATCACACCCCCTCTCCCACACAGTTTCTCCCTCCAGGAAAATGTATTATAATGGTTTAGTTTTATATTCGTAATTTTCATAGTTTATGACTGTGAATTTGGTTAATTTTTTCCTCAACCCTGCCTATCACAACGCACCAGATCAGATCATTCAGCCTGAGATAATGCAAGCGGTGAAAATTTTCATTACTACATCTGAATTCTGTCCAAATTTGAAATTGTAGTTTCAAGAGATATTGCCAGATAGCATGTCGTAAAAAGATAAAAGCCTAAACCAATAACAGTGCGTTCAGAATATCAGGGAGAAATAGTATCCGCCAAGAAAAACCTTTAAGAGATATTACCCCTCCTTTGGAAGAATTTGGAGAAATAAGAGGAATAAGTATCAGCAACACCACCACAGCCAAGTCCTACAATTAAAACAGAGAACAGGAAAGTCTATCAGGATGCTGAAACTATTTATATTGCAACAAGTCTTGAATGAATCGTTGTGATGAGTGACACACTATAAGGGAAAATAATGGAAATATGTGCAAGAAGAACATTAGGAAGAAGATCAATATATATTCTTAAATTTCGTAAGAGAGCCGCTCAAAAGCTTATAAATGGAATTTTTCATCCCTATTTGAGAGAAGCCAACTTCCAAAATTTAATAATTAGAAACACCATATTGACTTTGAGCATTGCAGCCAAAATAGCAAGAGAATGCTGCATATTATTAAAATTCTCACATGTAACGTGCAATCCATAGGAAGAGATTTATAAATACAACCATCACCTGGAAAAGCAACACAGAAAAAGTGGCACGCCCGTGACGTGAAGTGCTCTCTCCTCTTTCCTGTAGCACCTGCAAAAAATTCCATAGCAATAGCAATCAATAAATTCTATTTCAATCATTAAAAATCATATCTAATTAAATTGTTAAAAATATATCTGGTTAAACTTATTTCAATCCAAGTCAAATTGGAAAGTCAAACAACAGAAGACCACATGACATGTATGTATCAGAAAGTGCACAACTTCCTCAGATGAAGAACAAAGTGCCTTCCATCATAAATCACAAAGTGTACAGATTTTTCATCCCTTTGGACAATAACATGGAAATTAATCTAGCACAACCCCTTGCCCAGGCTTATAGGCATGCAATGAACATTACTTTCTAAACAAAGAAATGAAGAAAGCATTAACCCTAAGGTACATCAAAACTAAAGTAAAAGAGCTTCCTATGAGTGAAAGAATCAAATGTATAAATAGTGAAACTAGTTTTCCAAGTTCAAGATTACACAGGATGTTACCTGTAGAACTACAGCAGTAGAAGATAGTGCCAGGCCATTGCCAATGACAATTGCAGCAGGACCAGGTTGCCCTGCAACAAAATGAGCAACCAGACCAACCACCACTGCCGTCACGAAAACCTGCATATCAACATTTATATAAAATTTTTGGATAAATTTGTGAAGAAAGTGTGTTAGAAGAATAAAAACAAGTGCAACAATTACCTGGGCAGAGCCTAAACCGAAGACATACTTCTTCATGGAGCTCAGTCTTTCTACAGAAAGCTGCAGAAATTATAATTTCTTGTACTCATTCTTCAAATATAACAAAAAAGAAGCCATCAATTTAAAGTGCCTATTTGTAAATGTAGTCCTTCAGAATGGAAATGTTGAAGAGGAACAGGACGTATTTTACCTCAAGCCCAATATTGAACAGCAAAAAAACAACCCCAAATTCTGCAATAGCTTTTGTCCCATGAACATGGCGTATGATAGAGAGACCATATGGCCCAATTAAGATACCAGCAGCCAAGTACCCAAGTACCGGACTTCCTAAAATAACCCAAGCAGTACAGGTTAAAAAATCAACTGAATGACATATCTCATAAATTTTGTAATATCTTTTGAAAGGAGAAAGAAAGGGCCAATAATTTTTATATAACTAATATCATCTGTTGAAAGGACTACCAAATATTTCACGGAGAAAGATAGCGTAATTCTAGAATAATGGAGAAAAAGCATCCATCTATCATAAGACCAAAAAAAACACTTATTAACTATAATTGCGTCAGGCAATGTAAAACTTAACAAAAAAAAACAGAATCATGAATATACTAGAAATAACGTCAAGCGTTGAAATGGTAAAATGTTAAAGGAAAAGTATTTTGCAAATTTTTATTTTGGACATGTTGGACAAATTTCTAGTTAGGAGTGCTTGATGGAACTCTCAAATCATATTTTTCCCACTCTAAGATGAATAAAGAAAATCATAATCAAATTGATTTGGAGCTCAAAAATGCCCCGAACCAAAATCCCCTTCAAGATATGGACTGTCCAATTTGATACACGTCAGACCTAGAGAATTTCTCACTTTCCTTTAATCATCTTTAGGATGAATCAAAGAGGACATGAACCCCGAAGCTAGTTGCAGTCCAACACTGGTGAAATATGGGTAGTAGTTGGCCTAAAATGTGAATACAGAAAGACACGTACTATTATCATTTTGAATAAAGCAATATGCGTTCTCAATATATGAAGTTTTTTTAATATATGTAATTCAATATTCCATTCTTTTAAATTAAAAGGTACGCACAGAAACTAAAATGTACGGCGAAGCATCCCAGGTTTAAAAGTTTTTTGAGAATCTAACCCAGGTTTAAAAGTTTTAACAACCAAATGTTTAAAAATTGACTCCCACCCATCTTCCCTATGCTTATTTTTGCAACTACACGTGCCAAAGAATGATCCTTTTATAAATAATTTCCCCACCAAAAAACAAGAAGAATAAGAAGAAAAGAAAAAAACCCTTCTCTTAGATTGTACATCCTGAAAGTCAAAAACTGTCTCCTCATTTGGCCAATGGCCTCTTCTATGAATCCAATCAAACCCAACAAACTTATTTCCTTAATGCACCCCCCAACTTACGCCTAGGCACACCACAGGAAGGAAGGAACGAGTTGAAGCCGAACTGAAAAACATGAAACTAAAGCACAAGAATGAAATCAGCTTCTAATAAGGACATTAGATTTGTATAAAATCCAAATGTGCCAACAGGGTGCTTACAATTCCATCTATATGAGCTATGTTTCACTATACTGGTTATATCTTTGTCTTTTGAGGTTATAAACAAGTTTAAAAAACTAGAAGTCGTATTGGATAAAGATAAGATTCATTAATGGCTTTTATGAATGAGGTTTCACCAGTACAAGTATTAACACAATTTAGGCATAAATAATGAGAGTTCAATTTAATTGTTATGCAACAAAGAATAGTCTGCCAAAAGCTGATCCAATGCAATTTTTGAACGTATCAAAAGGCTGTTCTAATGTAAAATTTTGTATTTTTTACCTGCTTCTGTATCTTACTTTTTAGTTGGATATGGTTTCAAGCTAACACTTAAAGTTTGTAATGTGCACAAGTTAATCTCATTCATGTTATTTAGTGGGAAAATAAATTATGGAATGCAACAAAAACCTGAAAACCTACACGGATAAACACACCTATGTATAAATACACCAAATACAAACATTAAGGACATATATATAGGTTATGTTAGGATACTCATACATATGGGTATTTCCTTACGGTACTCAACATTTTTTGACACTTGATACCTTTACCCCCACCATGTAATATTTTTTTCGTTTAGGGGCATTTTAGCTAATTTATAATAAGTAAAGTAGAAATTATTGATAAAAAGATACTCATTAATTAACTATAGTGGAGGATGACATCATCCACATGGAGCAATGATTGTTTCTTAACCACTAGTAAAATGCGGCTAGTTTCTTATAGAAATATCTATCCCACGCCTCCTAATGACAAAAAATGCCATTACTAAAGGAATTTTGTATTACAAAACAAAGGGCAATGAGTATCCAAAAATGTTGAGACTATATATATATATATATATATATATAGTAGGTGTCGTT
>NW_006494916.1:7538401-7562678 GCF_000471905.2 Amborella trichopoda | reverse complement strand
TTTCTATAAAGTTGCAACCTTAAACAATCCAATTAAAGCGCACCTTAAAATTTTATCATAACATTTAATTTTGTTGGAAAAAATCTTAGTATTATCTTAAAATCTATTTTCATACCTAACTAGAAAATTTTAAATTCCAAAAATAGTTAAAATTAAGTAGATCTATAAATATATGAAAATCTTGAAAATGGACGGTCTAGATAATGTGTTAAAAGATGCACTATTTCCGGGACTCAAAAACTTTTTTTTTTCATAGTCATACATCTCGATGTCGAGATGATCGATTAGAGTGTTTTTTCAACATTAAAACAACATTTGCGATATATTTTTGAGGTGCATCTGTGATTCTAAATTTTAAGGTTCCAACCTTATGTAAACTTTCCCCATATATATATATGCTCTACCACTCCCCAAAAAAACCAAAATAAAATGAATACAGATGCTCAAATATGCTTACACAATACATACTCTCAACATGTCAGTGTTTTATTGATATGCTTACTTACACATTTTTTTCAACAATTAACCTTCGAACATACTTAAAAATCATATGCATCAAGTTAGGTGGGATTGCAACAAAAGTATCAGCCAACAAACATAACTTGGACCATCAGACAATAATGCATATACAAGTGACAATGATCCTTATCCAAACAGTCCCATCTTGTATGTAACTTACCTCCAGGAATCTTCTGAAATAATGGTACAAAGATAACACTCGCCAGCAATAACCACAGCATGTCAAAAAGGGAGGCTTCCTCCTCATTTATCTAGAAAGAGACGAAATATGTAAAGATCTCCTCAACGTTCCCATGAAAAGCAACAAATAGTAATCAACTTGGAAAGATAACCATAGGATAGTTATCATGTCCACGACAATGCCATTTTTCAAATCAGCTGAAATATAATCTCTCAGACAAGAAACCCAGAAAAAACATCACCTCTTGGTGTGGTAGCTTCTCTAATATCTTCTTAAACCGCTTAGGAATTCTTCGTAACTCCCGTACTAAAGGCTTTGCACTGGAGGTGACTTCTTCAATGCCAGTGACAATATCCGATTGCTGAATTATTGGAGCACCTTTTTCCAAACGATTACTAAGAAAAATGGTCCTGTAACAGTGAAAATCACAGAGAGAAGGTTCTTATCCATCAAATATGGGAAGTGTCACATCCAACACAGTAACGGTTATTTTGAGAAAGAGGATCATAAATGTAAGGAATTTATAAACTCGACCGTTCATAATTAGCAACCTCAGAAAGTAATGAACAACGTTAGAAGTCAAGCAACAAGGCCTTATATGAAACATAATGCTGAGTAGAAACAGGTTCCAATGCAGGCAAGCTCAGAGGTGAGGATCAATATTATATTGATACCAAGTAAAACTCGATTTTAAATGCAAATGCAAATCATGAAACAAATTACATTATGGATCAGATAAGGCAAAAGAGCTGCCACCGAGCAACTACCTTCAGCCCTGTGCCAGGGATATGGTATGTGAACTAAAAGACAGAAAGTTAACTTCCTTTCTTTGAAGAAGGTGAATGGCCGAGTCAATAAAGAAAGGATGAAACACACGACTTGCTCAATTTGAGTTGAATAGGGTGAGTTAGGAGCAAACTTGCAGTGTTTTATTACGAAACTTTGAAAAATATCAATGTCCCACTATGTCCACCAAAAGATAATTTCCTAAAAAAGATTTAAAAAGGAAAAACAAAACTTCCTCAAAGGTTCCCAAAGGCTTCCCATACACAGAGATGTCAAACATCAGACAGAACCCCAAAGGTATGAACCTAAACTTGGATGACCTGAAAATCATCTTTTAGTGGATCAAACTCGAGAAGTATCATATAGTTTCTAGTGACCAGGTTCGATACTTGGGCACTTCATATTTTTTGTTAGTTGATTGCGGGTTTCGAACCTGCAAGCAGAGCTCCATACCATGAGTTCACAGGACCGAACCAGATGGTCACTTCTTGAATGCATGTTAACAATGTATTATGTTGTGCTTGAGAATGGATGTCAATAAATATTTATTTTCACTCTAACATTAAGAAAAAAAACACTTGGTGATGATTGCATCTGGTGTGCATGAATGATCCAAATACAATCATTTTATAGGTTAGTCCAGCAATGGTTGAATTTTATTTTATTTTTTCAAAGGAAGTTCACTAAGCAATGATTGCAATTTATCCTTACAAAATTATATGCAATATTTCAAGAACTTTCATCAATGAGAAATACAAGATACTGATAATGTTGTAATGACACTCATGTAGCCACTTCTCATTTTCATGATTCTAATAATGTTGTTGCCATCTTGTAAGATCATTTTTATTATCTACAGTACCTAAACAATATGAGGCCCAAGATGCTATTCCATAATTAACTAATAAAACAAGACTATAACATTCTCAATCAAGAATTGTGTGCTTACCCAGCACCAAGAAACAAGATCCCAAATACCAACTTGGGCAGTTGCTTCCTAGCAGTAATAACCACCTCTCGAAAAACTGCTCCAGGCGTAAACTCCTCCCCATCTTCCTTAGAGGAGAAGAATGACGCAGAAAAGAATCGAGAAGACTTCTTCAGTAATGTTTTGGGGGCAATGGAAGGAGCACTGTCTTTGGCTGTTTCCTGTTTCTTTGACTGCAAAGAAACCTTCGATTTCTCGGATTCATTTTCAGCTTCTCTCAGGCCATCTATCTCCACCTTGATGTTGTCCTGACCATTTAATTTTTCTGACAGTTCCAACTGTTCAGCCATTGCCACACTTGATTCATGCACTTCAGAAGGGCGACTACTGAGCAGAGCATCCTCAGCTCGACTTGTTTCATCACCACTGGAGCTAGAGTCTTCACTAACTCCTTGAGTAATTCTTTCTTTCTCCATCAACACTTCATCATTCAACAAATCAACATCAGATGGATCAGAGGACTCGGCAATGGCAGTTTGGCCATTACCAATGACAAGTTTTTCAGCTTTTTGTAAAGCAATCTCAGCATCACTAACATGCTGAGTAGCTTCAACCTCAATAGCGACAGCTTGCTCAGCTAGATGCATTATGTTGGCAACATCCTCCTCAGCTTGAGCAGCGTTTTCTTGTGCATCTTCTGCAAATTCGCTCAAACGATCCACTTCCTTTTGCAGGTCCATTTTCCTGCTTTGTATACGTCGAAGCTCAGCCTCACAACATGCAAGAGTGGCATGACAGCCCTTTATCTCATCTTTCGCGATTAAGAGAGCTAGTTCCTCAGGTCTGGTTTCTTGCACAATATCACCAGGTTCATATAGTTTTTCATCAGTATGTTCATGAGATTTCACTGAGCCATCTTCTGAATCCTTAAATTCGAGTTTTGGGTCTTGAATTTGGGCCTGGTTTAAAGCTTCCGCAGCCACTTTTAGTCGTGCTTCAGCCATGGATAGAGCCATTGTTGCTCTCTGAACTGCTTCTTTCGCAGCTGCTTCCTCACCCAGCATCTCTTCAACCATAGTAGAAGACACTCCAACCTCATCCCAAGCACGAACAGCCTCATCTTTCAAGGCAATAGCAGTCTCTGATATCCTTTGGGCTTTTTCCTCAAATGCAGTGCTATTAAGTCTTGCAACTTCCAGTTCAGTTAGAGCTTTTTGAAGCAACTCCTTCAAGTCCTCCATACTGGGTGATTCAGCCAACATGGTTCTTTCTTTGTTGGCTTTTTCCTCTGAACTTTCAGCCGATGATGAAAAATTATCAAATGGATCTTCCGAAAATTGGACCATGTCATCTCTATTTTTGACATTTGGTCTTGAATCTGATTCTATATTACCCGTCTCTATGGCATTATCCCCACCTTCAACATACGCTAAAGAATCTTTACCAGCGTGGCCATTAGATTGACATTGAGCACACATTTGCCGACCCTTTAAAGTTCTTAACAAGTTCTCTGAACTAAGGAAAAGACTACTTGAATTTGAATTCAAAGAGTGGGGACATAACCCATGACCACAAGTACTCATTTTTACAATAGAATTCGCTCCACCTGAATTACTCTTACAATTTCTAAAGTATCTCTCAGGGAAGAACACACAACAATGTGATCCTCTAAAAGAGCGCAAACAACAATCCATATCCTTCTTAGGTTTCCTCATAAAGTATGCCTTGTTAAATGCAGCAGAAACTCTCTGTTTTGCAAACACAGAACCATTCTTCTTCCTTTGTGTTAGTCTTGAACTGAAACAAAACGAATCCAATCTAGAAGAATCTGAACCAGGAGAACATTTAGTTGAAGACATATGCATGAAACTATGTGAAATCTCCATTATTTCCAGCTTTTTCAGTCAAAGAAATGCCCTATACCAACCAAGTTGCTAAGCTCAAAATCAAATAACCCAGCATGATTGCCACAGTCCAATCATGTTACAAGAATATTTCACTCTACACATTATGATACTCTATAGTCTACATGCAATGCTCCATTCTCACTGTAAACATTTCTCTTTTCAACTATTGGTTTGATAAGCTAAATATCTCCAAATTTATCAAGGATTTCCAGTGAAAATCCAGAAAAACCAAGAAATAATGCAGCTATCAACTGCTTAATCAGAGACTGAAAATAACGACTCCAAGAATGAAATATCACATCCCTGTAAATACTTTCATTTCAATAAACTACAAACCCAATCAAAACTAATAGATGAATAATGCACACCAATTCAGAACCTGATGGATCACTTCCCTGCCATTCAACGACAGGTGAAGCAGAAAAACCCTAGAAACAATAATGAAGAGCACGATTACGACATAAAAAATCAGAGCGCAAAAGTCTTGGTGGTAGCAGCACGTGAGCCCCAGCCGAGGTCTAGGCTTCTGTTATCACCAAACACCTTAAAAAACCAGTAATGATGCCACCCTCAAAAACCACCCACTGAACTACCAAAGAACAATCACAGCTCACGAAACTGCGTCCCGTACATTTCAACAACATGAAATACACACACCAGGCAACATTACCATTCAGAGCCCTAGAAAACCTATCAATCCATGTATGAGAGAATCGATATCCTAGTCGTATCACAAGCTCTAAAATCGTAATGGATGGAGGAATTAAGCGCCTCAAATTCAAATGCTGAGACCTGCTACCTCGCCGTAAAACACTAAAATCAGAATTCGATGACTTCAACGTATGAAGAAGCCATTAAAGTGAGAGAGTTGCGGGTTGGATTGAAGAAATGAAGTGACTACGCAAAACCCTAGAAATTCGGGTCCGCTTCCCTCTCTCTCTAAACTCTCTGAGAGATGGCCGAAAAATGACAAAAAAATAGGTATACAGTCACTCTGGCACAAGGGCGGCCAAATAAAAAATAATTAAATTAAACCAGGCACGAGTGTGGCCGAATAAAAAAGGAAAAAGTTTATGTAGAGGCTTTAACCAATCAAATTTGAGCCTACATTTAAATTTTCAGAAGAGGTTGTTTTGATGCTCAAATATCATCAAATTCATCATCTCGACATTAAAACGCAGACATAAAAATAATAATAATAATTTTAAGTTTTGAAAATAGTGTATTTTGTAATGCATTTTTGGATCATCAATTTTTAAAATTTTGTCAATCTATACTATTGTTTAAGCTTTAAATTTTATAAATAAATACGAAAATATATTTTAAGCTATACAAAGATTTCCAATATTTAAAACCATGTTTCTATATATTATTTGAAGGTAGGCTCTAATTTGATTGGTTAAAGCCTAGGCTCTATACAAACGGCAGCCAATAAAAAAAGAGAAAATGTTATATAGAGCCAGGCTCTCAACAATCAAATTAGAGCTTACCTCAAAATTTTCAATAAAAGTAGTTGTTTTGATGCCGGGATATCTTCAAATTGATCATTTCGAGATGCATGGACATGAGAAAATAATAGATTTCAAGTCTTAGAAATAGTGTATTTTCATTGACCATTAATTTTCAAGATTTTCAAAATTTCATAGATCTGTCGATCTACACTCTGAAAAGTATATACTATCATAAAGATTTCCAATATTGAAACCGCATTTCTTGACACTATTTGAAAATAGGCTCTAATTTGATTGTTTAGAGCCTAGGCTCTATACAAACCTCACCTAATAAAAAATAATGGAAAATAGTTTGATAGGCCAACATTCCTATCAAAATAAGTAAATCCTCACTTTATAACTCGTCGAAAATTGAAATTCAAGTACTAGAAACCCTTTTTTTGTCAACCATCTTGGCTTGAACATTATGGTTGTGAATAAAAAAAAGATTTCAAGATTTAAAATATATGGTTATTGTAACAAATTATCTAGACCGTCCATTTCACCCTAAAACTAAGTGTTCATAGATTTGCAAGATCTATACCATTTTTTTATTTTTAAATTTCAATGACGCTGTTGGAAAGTGATTTTAGAGCCATCATGGAGACTTGTGTTGCCAAAAGTGCTTTTTGGACAAGGATTTAAGGTGAGGCTTTATTTTGTTTTTATAAAGCCTAGACCTTATAGAAAGCTCATCTAAAAATAATTAAATTAAACTAAATACGGTTTATGTTTGTAGGAGCATGTAGAAATGAATCCCTTCTTAAATATCTATTTTTCACATGGATTTTTTACCCAATTTTTAAGTACATATAATTTCTAACATGGAGATTATAAATATGAATAAATAAATTAAAAACAAAAATAATAATTTTACTAATAAAACATTTTGACCTTTAATTTCAAAAGTATTTAGATAGACCACCCATTTGCATCCATCTTTAAGATGGATTTTTTATATCTCAGGGGACGTAAATGTAGAAACACATGTGACGCATGGAATAATTTTTCTTTTATCAATATCATTTTTTTTTTGTTTTAAGATGGGATTTATAAAAGACACTCGACTCAAACTATACATATACCGGCCCCACTTAAACCTATCTTAAAAATAGATTGTTAATCCATTTTAAGGATTCATGATATATATTAAGATGATCATGAATACAACCAAAAAAAAAAAGAGTTAAATATTTAAAATATAATTTTTTAGAAAAATTTCTATATCGTCTAAGTTCATTTTAAGTCCATTTTAGAGATACATATTGGTAAGTCAGCGACCCACTGACTCGTGGACAACTTTCCTTATCAAAATTGCCATAAGGTAAAAAAATATTTGACATTTTATAATTCATATTGCCTTATTTAATTTCAAAAAGCCCATCAAAAGATATATCATCATGAGTTAGAATAGTTGTAAGCATGTCAAATAATAAATAGTACATCTTTTGTGGATATTATAATAAATTTCAATAAAAATTAACTAGAAAGCCATGGTCTTTTAAGAAGGACAAATAAGGTAACGCTTTCCATGACAGGAGTATATGAATTTGGCAAATTATAGTTAAGTGACACCTTTTTTAACCACTAGATGTTGGATTAGATGATTGACAAGGCTCCACGGGTGTAGTAGAAAATAGAAGTGCTAAGCATTGTATAATGGAAAAAGGACATGCATCGCAAAGATACTTGAATACTAAAAGGTAGGAGTACATGTTGGTTTTGTTTAGTGTATAACTAATATGTGATATTATTGTCGGTTCACTTTTAGTCTCTTATTAAGATATCGTACTAATAACACTTTTATAACATGATATCAAGTAATTATTTCTGAAAAGCTTCAGGGTAAATATAATACGATTCATTTATGACCACAAAAACTTCGTAGCCAAATCAAGCTACCACCATCTGATCATTGGATGGACGAGGTTGGAAACAAATTGTTTGCGCATATTATGCTCCCACAAGAGCATGATATACTCAAACCCCACATCCACTTATTCACCCAGAAAAAACCCCACATGCTCAAAATCATGCGCATATTAACTCAAAATCAAATGATTTTGAGCATGTATAGCTCATGTATAGCTCAGTTTGAGTATATATAGCTCATTTTGTTCATTTTTCTAGGTGAATAAGTGGATGTGGGGTTTGCGCATATTATGCTCCTACAAAAACATTTGTACACAATTGATGACATATCTCTACGCACCCAATTTTACATTTAGTATTCGATAATAATTGTGACTTTCTTGTACAAAAAGTAAATAGTCTCATTGTATACTTTTCTTTTGAAAATATTATTTTAATTTTAAAACAAAATCAATAAACAACTAATAAGAAATGAGATTGCCATGTATACTATTATCAATGCAAACCTTTGTTATTCATGTACTTTTCAAAGACTATTAATCAGTTACCAATCAACATTGTTAGATTTTTTTAAAGAAAATGTAGAAACAATAGACTCAAAATATGAAATATATTACAAAAAAAAAAAACTTGAATATTGTTAAATCCATTCAATTGGTTAAAACTAGTTTATTGAATCAGCTAAAATTGGTCAAACTTCACTATTGCCTTCCAACTACCACACTGTTGCAGTCCAGGGGGATCATCTTGGTATCCATCTGCAGCTTTTGTTGGAATAGTGATGATAGCTTTAACCACCTTTGGCTTCAGTGTGATATTTCACAAGGTATTGGAAAATCCATTGCATGAAGGTGTGGCAAAAATGTTTATGTGAGAACAATCTATTGCATTCATGTTCAAGAAATGGATTGCATTCCATTTCATCTCCGAGGGGCTCCAGAATGTGTGGCACTCTTTCTATATCTCTATGATTTGATTTTCATGGGGGGAATGCAATAACCAAACTTTTAGAGCCAGAACCACTAAACAAGAGAACCTTCTTGGCCAGATTACTTGCCATGTGAGAGACTCGGTTGATGCTAAGACTCGGTCTTTCCACCTCTCAAAAGGGTGATTGTACATAATCTCTCCATTTAATGACACCAGCAGACGATAGAGGCTACTGTCCTGATCTCTTAGCCCATGTCACCGCCTCGACATTTTAAGCTAAATGTCGATGGGATCCTTTTTTGAAATCCAAGTTTGGCAGGAAGCAGTAGTATTGTAAGGGATGATAGTGATCATTTTAATGCTGCTTTTGCCAATCTACTGGGGATTGCATCAAACAACTATGCCGAGTTTCATGCTTTGGAGGCAGGGGTGGATTTGGCAATGCGGCTGCAATGTTTCCTTTTTCAAATCGAAAGTGACTTCGCTCTATGGGCAATCCATGGTAGCCAAATGCCAATACAGACTTTTTTCAAATGGTGATAATTGGTTGATTTTACAAATCTTTCGTGAAGCTAATATGGTAGACGATATTCTTGCAAATAAGGCTACTGCTTAATCTGCAGCTATCATTTGGCTCTTCAAACTTTCAGACTTTCTTTGTTTTTGCTTTATGATATTGCACGGATACCCAATGATAGGGTTATATCTTTATGAGCTTGTACATCTTTCTTTTTTATATTAATGAAAATACGTAAGGGGCAATCTCCCCCATTAATTTACCCAATTTTTTTTTTGTCCAAATATTGGATTTAATTCCAATTTACTCTAGATTAGCCTGACTAAAATATTGGTGAACAATCCAACCGGTTGGACCAGCAAGTCCATCACAGTTTTCATAACAATGGTTACAACTACAAATGAGATTGATGGCCATCTTTAATTTCTTAGTTTTTAGGTAGGAAATACCAATTTTATCTTTGGGAATATTGCCATTTTATCCACTTTTATAAGCCACTGTTTTTTCCCATGTTAACAAATTGGGACTCTTTTATTTGCAGCCAAGTTTTTGTCAACATCCTAGTTTTGTCATTTTTCCAGGATTATTGAGGCTTTTGTGCTCTTAATATTATTTATTGAGATGAGCATATTTGTAGAATATACGGTATCTGTTATGGACCAAGCACAAAAAAATTGGTATCTATTTTAAATGCTTGAAATTTTTAAAAATCTTCATTTTCCAAAACATGGCCCCTAAATTTAGTAAATTTATCTTGATAGCTTTAAGATCCCTACTATGTATCGCTGCCTAAGTGTTGTAATAATCTATTTGAGATGAATTTGATTTATATTTTGTAAAGAAACCTAATTTTGTAAATGAAAACGTGACTCTAAGACAATTGAGAAGTAGTAAGAAATAAAATACGACAAAGGATACATAGGAATATAAAAAAAGTAGTAAGAAATAAAATATGACAAAAGGATGCACAGGAATATAAAAAAAAAAATAGGGGCGTTGCGAGAATCGAACTCGCGACCTCTTGCACCCAAAGCAAGAATCATACCACTAGACCAAACGCCCACTTGACAATTGAACTCGTATACATATTTTATATATCAATATCAAACTGGTGGGGAGAATATTGTGGAATGCTTATAGTGCTCATGAGGGAGCATAGTGTACACCTGCTTCTTCCGGCAAAATACTTGCTTCGAAGGAATTTTTTTGTTTTTATATAAATTAAGGATCACTTCAAAAGTACTAGGTGAATATTCTTAAGAAAATCAAAGTCGATTTTGAGTTCTTAAATACTTCAATGGGGCATCTAAACAATCGGATAGACTCTATTTAATGTTTGAACATTATTTTTTTCAAGAATGTATGGAATGCTTGTAACTCTTCTTTCAAGTTTTTTTTTTTTTTTGTTTATGTTTATGACTCTTCGCTAGGGAGGTTACATCCTAAAAATTTAATGTCCTATAAATACTCTATAGACAAGGCTTTACCTAAGATAATAAAAGGATAATTTAACTTCTGTTTTTTTTTTTTTTTTACTAGTTCAGCAGAGTTTGTGTTTCCACCCAACAGTTGCATAAATCTTGGCAAAATTTTTATAGACATGAGACCGACTTGATGGCCTTTATGTCATACAATTATTTTACAAATATTCTCACCAAGAGATTATATATGATAAACCCAAGTTTTCATACCTTTATTGCTCTTATTCCTAAGAAATCTTTCATTGAAAGTTTGGGAGACATTAGACCTATCAGCCTCTTAACAAACTTGTATAAAATTATTGCTAAGGTGTTGGCTGAACGTCAGAAAGTGGTGCTGCCTTTCATCATTTCGGGTCCTCAGTCGGCATTCATTCAAGATAGGCTTATTACTGATAGCGTCTTGGTGGCTCAGGAGTGTATCCACTCTAAGGTTTTGAGTGGGGCTCCGGAGTTGGTAATTAAATCGGACATAGAGAAAGAATACGATAGGGTTGAGTGGGGTATACTTTTGAAAATCATGAAGAACATGGGCTTTGGGGAGAAATGTCGAAGTTAGATTTTTGGATGTCTCTCTTCAGCTCACTTTTCGGTTACGTATAGTGGAAGTCCAATTGGTTACTTTAGAGGGTCAAGGGGTATTCGACAAGGTGACCCTCTTTCACCTTTTCTATTCACAATTTACACAGAGTGCTTTAGTTTGCTCATCCAAAATGTTGCAGCTAAAGGCCATTTTGTAGGTTTTCAATTGCCTAATTATGGTCATTGTATCACTAACCTTCAATACACTGATGATACACCACTTTTTTGTGATGCGAAAGAGGATTTTGTCTCTAACATCGCATTGTACCCTAAGTGTTGCGAAGTAGCTTTGGGGTTGAAGGATAATTTTCAAAAAACTAGAATGTTAAGAAATAATTGTAATGAGGTTTATTGGAGAACATGGCGTTGCTGTTAGGCTCTAAGGTGGAACAGTTTCCAATGACGTACCTTGGGCTGCTTATTTCAGATGGACGGTTGCCTTTTGCAGTTTGGGACAAAGTCATCCAAAGAATTCAAACCAAGTTAGATCTGTGGAAGTTCAAGTATTTATCTTTGGGGTGTAGAATTACTTTGATTAAAGCTTGCCTATCTAACCTATCTATTTATCAGATGTCATTTTTGCATATTACAACCTCGGTGGCAAAGAGAATTTAAATGCTTATGCATAATTTCCTTTGAGGCTCTTTGGGTGATTCTAAAAAGTTCCATCTTTTACGATGGGATAAAGTGTGTACACCAAAGAGAGAAGGTGACTTGGGGTTAAGGAAGATTAAGTTGGTCAATCAGGCACTTTTATGCAAATGGTGGTGAAGCCTTCGGCTAAAGGATCATTTATAGTATACAGTGATAGCAGCAAAATATGGGGAGGCTCGATTCAAGATGTGGGTGGGACAGCGGAATAACATTTATGTCCACTTGTTGGAAAGCTATCTCGTTTTGTAAAGCTTTGGTACACAAGGATATTCGATGGTCTTTGGGTAATGGTCGTTGTATCTCATTTTGGCATCATAAGTGGCTGGGGGACGCTCCTTTAAATATTGTTTTCCCCCTTGTCTTCCATCAAATGGAAACTAAGAATGCGGTCATTCATGATTTATTAGTTGCCAGGGGGAATAAGAGGGATTGGGAGATTAATTTCGTCTACAATAGGATCTCAAAAAATACGCTCTCCCAGTTTTCATATCTTCTCTCGATGTTAAATATTGTTTATATACCAGTTGACAAGGAGGCAAGTAACGAGATAATTTGGGATCATTCTAAAGATGGCCAGTTTCAAGTAAAATTGATGTATGATATTCTTTTTCATGATAGATGGGGGTAGTCTAAGCTAGAGTTAGCAAATATTTGGAAGTGGCCAGTACCTCCAAAGGTGCAAATGTTATGTGGTTGGTTTTGCAAAACAAGGCCCTTACTACTGAGAACCTTATTAAGAGAGGCAAAATTTTACCTAATGAATGCTTGCTGTGTAAGAATGATGGGGAATCAGGTCCCCATCTCTTTCTTTATTGTCCGTTTACCTTTGAAAGTTGGCGCTGGTTTTTTGCACAACTAAGGGTCCCATTGGTTCTACCTGAGGATGCTTTTGGTATACGGTGTGCTTTATCTATTCCTTCTTTGCCTCAAACAGAAGCGCTTATTTGGGAGATTGCTCGATGAATGATTTTTTGGAAAATTTGGAAGAAAAGAAATAGAAGAGTATTCGAGGGTAAATCGTTGCCTAAGGAAAGAGTGTTGGAGAAGATATTGCATTTTATTTGGATGAACTTATTAATTTAGAAGGTTGGGAGAGGTATTGTTGAGATGGATATTAGGTTTAATCTGACTACTCTTTTCCAACTAGGAGACCGGAAATATAGAGCTTTTGGTAGATGGTCCCCGCCCTATTATGGAGTTTTTAAATTGAATTTTGATGGTAACTCTCTTGGGAACCTAGGTATTGTCGGCTATGAAGGAGTTGTGAGGGACTAGGAGGATAGGGATATGTTTAATTATGCAAGTCCGTTAGGTGTGCAGACAACGAATTATGCAGAATGCTTTGCACTTCTTCAGGGTCTTAGATTGCTTAAGACTAAGAATTTGGGATTGATTTGTGTGGTGGAAGGGGACTCTCCAAATGTTATAAACTGATGTAATAAGGTTAAGAAGATCCGGTGGGGGCTTAGATCTTTCTTGTTGGAAATTTTCGATCTCTCTCGATCTTTTTCTATTTCCTTTGTTCATGTTTTGCAAGAGGCACTGGTGTGACGGATTCCTTAGCGAAACAGGGTTGTTCTTTTGCTGATTTGTGGGTCTCTGATGTAACTATTCCTTAGTCTGTTGTATTTCTTTGATTCTAAAATAAGATTATGGAACTTACATAAAAAAAAAATATAAACCCAAGGTTTCAAAATACATCTTCTAACCCCCTTGTCATTTTAAACCTATTTTTTAACCTAAACAAATGTGAGAAATACATGCTTTTTTAATCCCAATCATTCTCTCTCTTCACTTATATACTTCAAACTTATCTCTTTTTCTCTCTTACTGTCTCTCTCTCTTTCACTCCTCTCATGTTTCTCCAAACACCTCTCTATCTCTCATTCTGGTAATCTCTTCCTTCCATGAAGCCCATCCCTCTCTCTAAAAGTTTGGGAGGATGACTTTCAAAAAAGCCATACTTTTTTAGCGTTGTTTGGCCTAAAAAAAAAGGTTTAAAATATCTCAAGGGGTTAGAAGAAATAAAACCTCCAATTTTTATGCTCCAATATATCTTTTAAAACCTTAGATCTATTGTGAAATGAAACTTAAAAAAATAGGGTATAAAGATATTTTCCCATTATATATTTCTCTATATATATTATAACCTAAGTGAATTTGTTTTATCTAACTCAAGACCAATTGAAAATTGTATTAATCAGATTTCATATATTACCCTTTCTTTCCAATTCTTGAAGGTATTAGGTTATTTTATGGGCTACTATTCCAGATTTCTATACCATCTCCTTTAGTGCCTATTGAATGGTATGGTGATGATTTTATTTTATTTTTGCATTCCAATTTCTTTCTTTCTTGAGAGTCAATGTTCATCCCTGCTTTGGAATTAAACATTTTGCAGTACTAACCCTCAAGCCCTCAATCTCCTCCCACTGTTGATGGAGGAAGTCTCCCTGAGCTCCCATCCTGAAACTGGGATATGGTTAGGGTTCTGCTAAGCTCTAAATTATTTATAATTTTTTTCTCAAACTTTGAAATCCCTCATTTAGTAAGGGTCAAACAAAACTTAATTTTAGAACCATAGTGATCAAGAATAGACACCGACTGGACTATTTAGTCAGACCACCAACTAGTACCGAAACAAAAATTAGATTTGCTCGAAGTCAAAAGACCTTGACCAAAAAATTGAGATGACCATAATTGCTTCAATTAATGGCTTAGAAGAACATATTAAATGGATGGCTGCAAGGGACCTTGACCGAAAAGTTGTAAATATTAGGGTTATTTTTTTATTCCAAAAAAATAGCTTCTTAGGTTAATTACCCTAACATACATCAGGTGATGTTGTCTAGAAAAAAGTATTTAGTGAGATTTATATTGCCTGCTTATGTCAAATTTTGAAAAGGCTGCATGGGAACCTTTACACACGTACACAACCCTCACTGCAAGGAAACTTTTCTATGTTGCTCCGCCTACATAAAACATATATGACTGCAATTCTTAATCGTCGGATCTGAAGGGCCAGCTTGGATAGTTTCAGCTACAGTGTAGTTAGCATATGATTTATTGATCTTGATTGAACAATTAAGAGTATTTAAATTCAAACATTTTCTTACAAATCATATTGATATAAAATTCGTAATACCCCCTCCCCCCCTTCTCACTGGGAGCACACCTAATAAAAAAAAATACCATAATAAAAAATAACCCAAATACCCCATAAGCATTTTGGTCACCTTTTACTATCAATAATAGCTTTCCCTATTTTTGGCGGGTGCACCCCATTGAGAAGGGGGAAACAAAATTTCATCTCAAAATGATTTAAAGAAAAATAAATAAAAGTAAAATTGTGTTAAGCGTGTCATTGTGACAAACAAATTTTCCTGACTATAAACCTCAAAATCATCAATATTTGACTATGAGAGTTTTTATATCTTAGGGTAGACCATCACATATTAGCAAGCACTATGTCCCCAATCTTTATATCAGCCAAAGCAACTATTGTTTTCACATTTTTTTCTAGCAAATTTTATCAATTAATAACTAAAAAACAGTTGAACTGGTTGTACTATATTATTATGATCTAATTTCAAATAACCCATGATTCTTATTAGGGTGGGGTTTGTATAAGGTTGACGCCCTAATAAGTCAAAATAAGGCATACTTCAAATATCCTCGGAAAATGACGTTTCAATGCCGAAAATCTTTACTATGGCTTGAAATTTTATTTTTGTATTTATTTAAGAAATTTAAGCTTAAAAAATAGTGTATATCACGCAAATTTATGAACGCTTGAAAACTTTAAAAATTGACAGTTTAGATAATGCATTACAAGATACACTATTTTCAAGACTCGAAGTCCATTTTTTATATATCCATGTAACTCAAGGTCAAGATGATTGGATTTTGAGGGTTTTTAAGTATTAAAACAACTCCAAATGAATTTTTGAGGTGCACCTTAATTTAATTGTTTAGGGCCTCAACCTTATATAAACTTTTTCCTTCTTATTACCAAATTTAAAATAATGGTCATAAATGGAATTTGCTAGCAGGGAAATGTTAAGTAGTTGATCACTTAGGCACAATTTGACAAATAACCTTTCTTTTTAACGTTCTAGCGAACAATAGAACGAGATACATTTGACCCGGGATGAAGGAGATACAGCCAAGGGAAGTTCAACCCGAAATTGGAATAAACAGTATCCATAAGTGGAAAGCTGGTTCATCGAGGGCACAATAGGATCGCGTGCGGCCTACTTATTTTTGGTAAGTTGGCCGCAGATTGGTCTAGAGGCATTTGAATAAGCCGAAACTTGATACCCAGGAGTTTTTGGATATTCTGAATCCAATGGAAGCGGTCCAACGATCATATGAAGTTTCGGTGATAGGGCTATAGTTGCAAGGTATTCTTTTAATGTGCCAAAGGCAGAATTTTGAAAACTATTTTGGCATCTGATCTGCCTTAACTTTGTCTGATTGTGACAAAACTTGGTGGGTGTTCTTAGGAGACCCTTAGCCACGTTTTCAATCATTCTTAGGCTGTTTTGGGACTGTCATAAATTATGCTCCGAATGGGGATTTATTCACCTACTGCTCCCATGGACCACAAAAATTTTGGTACCCGTGGACCTAAGTTGCAAACTGCACTCTCCTTAAGCGCATCGGGGATAACAAGTATCAGAGAATACCCTTCAACAGCTTGCTCCGTCGAATGTTGTGCTTCGAGAGAAGCGAGAAGGACAACATTCAGAATCAAAATTGGTCCTGCGGCTTTCTTTTTCTTTCTGGCTACCGGATCACACGACCGTCAAAGGGAAAATCGTGTGAAGCTGCTTCCCAGAGGGATGACCAACGTGCTCAATGTCTGGGGGCCTTGCTTAAGGGCTTGTAGACCCAGATCTATCTAGGCTTTTGAGGGAGAAGAGACTTTCAGCTACTGGTGAGGGCCTTGCTTAAAGGGGCTTGTAAACCCACTTCAGCAGCTCATATTTTTTGTTCCAACAACTGGGGGCCCTGCTTAAGGGCTTGTAGACCCAATCAGTAAGAATTCAGGCTTGTCCGGCAGTCGAGGGCCTTGCTAAAGGGCTTTCTTCCCATATTTTATTTGGTCTTCTGATGGAGGTCCACATCTGAGGCTATGTTTTGGATAGACAACCAAGGGGCCCTTGGTGGGTGTGCATGTAGCTACATTCAGGTTTGCTTTAACAAACAAGGTACCTCTTTGGGCCCCATCCTGCAAGGTCCAATTAGGGGCTTTTTGTTGGCCTCTCCCAAAAAGTCTAGGCCTGTCAGCTAGGGAGGGGTTTGGCGACGCGACCTCTTGATGAGGCTTCACCCTGAAGTCTTTGGCAGGTTTTGATTTGACTTGAAGGTTATGAACCTTTGGGTGCGTCGGCTTGCCGTCATGGTTTTCCTCTTTTTGGTTGACTTTTTAAGAGTTGAGTCCTTAAGCATAGAACCTCGATTTGCTATCTAGGCGATTTTTCTGATTCTTGGGTCATTTCATGAATGGACTCAAGCTAATGGAGATTTTCTTCAAAGCTCCTTTTGGGTCTAGACAGCAAGGTATTGGTAACGAGGATTCCTAAAGCGCTGACTGAAGCTGCCTATGGAGGCGAGCGCTGCATCGAACCTGCTTATTGGTTCAAGCGCCCTTTCGAGTTTTCACCTGAACGGGGAAGTGGCACTGTAAAACAGTTTTCACTAACTTACTTCTTTTATTGGGCTGTTTTACCCATGACCTCGCAGTCATGTTCACCATTTTTCCATTTTTACTCACGGTGTCCTTTCAGGTTTACACTGTGCCCGATTTTTATTTACGAAACATTCTTACTCATGGCTTCGTGGCCATGCTTGTCTGCCATTTCTACTCATGGTGCCCTTTCGAATTTTCACCATGCCCTTTTTTTTTTTTGGTGGGGGCGTGTTTACGATCATGTCGTCGGGACCTGTGCGAAGCAGTTTAGTGTCCTGCGGCCAAGACGTGTGCTATAATTTAGGGTCATGTAGCATGGACCATAGTGCAAAGCAGTTTAACGTCGTGCGGCCAAGATGTGCGCTATAGTTTAGGGTCGTATAGCTTAGACCATGGCTAGTCAGTTTAAGTTCTTGTAGCTTGGACCATGGCTAGGCAATTTAAGGTCTTGCAGCTTGGACCATGGCTAGGCAGTTTAAGGCCTTGTGGCACAAACCATGGGGAAGGTGCATACACCTTTGTGGCAGCACACGACAGGGAGGGTTTGCATGAGGGGAAGAAACGTCGTGAAAGCCCGCTTTCGGCCACACGATCATGCGTTAACAGTCATGCATTGGCGCGCACGACGGCTTGGACAACAGAAGTGTGGGCAGCAGTTTAAGAAAGACAGCTGCGAATAGCGGTTTGTGGGCAACGAGCTATGGGTGGCGGCCTGAATAAGACAAGCTCTGGCGACGGCTTTTCGTACATGCGAGTGTAGGAGCTTTTCAAGTGGTGGTTAACGACATGTGTACGGCAGCACACGTGTGCTTGACGTGGCCGACTGCGAAGTCTCGAGCTCGTTTCTCGAGCTATCATCCTGGTTAGACCTGGCTTGTCATAACTTCGGGGAACCGACGATTGTAATGAGCTCTTGTGGATTCGTGCTTAGTTTGTGCCCCGATCTAACTCAAGCCATTGTCGTTTTGAATTTCTACCGTGCCTGGATTCTAGAAGTGCCCTGGGCTATTTGACAATGACACGGTGTCATTCATGTCCTTGGGCGATATTTGCCCTTTTGCGAGGGGTAAGATTGGTAAACATATTTTACCGAGGCGATAAAAAGTGGGGTAAACCCTATTTTCATTTTCATCCTTAGTGAAAACTTGGAGTTTTAAGAGAGTAAGGGTTTCCGGTGAATAAGGATTCCTGATGGTTAGGGTGTGCGCAAGGACTTCTGGTGGGGAACTTGGTGAACTTCCCGCAGAGAGGCTCATGGAAGTGCCGGCAGGGAGCTCAGGAAGCTGCTGGCCAAGAGCACAAGGGAGTCCCGTCAAAGGGCTGCAGCAGGTTTTCCAGCGACGAGCGTGCAGGTGAAGTGTTGAGGGAGAGGAGTTCTGGTCGTGAGTGCACGACTATACAGACAGGGGAACTACAAGGATGAGAGGACAAAAGGGACTGCCGACAAGGGTCGCACTAGCTTTTCCGACAAGGGCGTGCCGATGAGGTTCTCGGGGGGGGGGAATTTTCGAGAGGATCTGAATAGTCGTACAACAGGCGAAGGGTTTTCCTGGGTTGGAAGCCGAAGTGTCATTCCTTAGGAAGCCAGAGAGTCACAGGCGGGGGTACCCAAGGGTCATGATCTGCACGTATGGGCAAGAACACGAGTCACAGAGAGGGAAGGTGTACAACACGACGTGCGCAGGACACAGGGTTCTCACGTGCGAGTGTACGACGCACGTGAAGGGCTGCATCAAAGCGCATTACGGCTTGGAAAGTCTGCATGTCAGGCTTAAACGGTCGTGCCAGAGAGGCTCTCGCACTTGGATCGACGACTTAGAAGAGTGCAAACAGCGGTCTGATTGAAGAGGTGTGCCCAACGACTGAGCAAACTTGTACGATAGGGAGAGGGCGCAGCGGCTTGGAGCACAGGATGGCCAAGAATTCTGCAGGAGTATGTAACCATTGAAGGACCAGGGTTCAGGAGTTTCGAGGATAAAGGCTCTTGTAGGGAACAACACTGCTAAGGACACAATCATCATCAAAGATGACGGACCCCTTGCGAAGGTCAAGAACTGGTGGATATGATGGGTATTGAACCATCCTCCTCATCCCGACTTCCTCGTTCCAGGGGAGGAGCCGGATTGGTGCCTTATTTCGGTCGAGTCATCTTCATCCCGGCTTGGTTTACTCTTGGGGGCGTTATTCCATAATAGTTAAGGAACCCCTTTTCTATGCAGATAGAAGGGCTGGACTACCTCAGTATTGAGATCGGCTTTATGGAGTATGGGGTAGAGCTCTGGAAGGTTGTTCATTGTCTTATAGGCACGTCTTCCCATGAGGAGTTGATACAACTCATTGAGCTTTTGAGACAAACTTCGGTGAGGCTGACAGCTTTTGGGGTATTAAAGCTTACCAACTCAGGGGAATCATGGAGGAGTTAGCTTTGATGGCGGAAGAAATCCTGAAACTGAAAAGGCTAATTTCACTTGTACTGAGCCCATCTATCAGTCCCCTATTTGACTTCTTTTCGGGCGAGCCTTCTATTTCGGCTATGTTGAAGGCCTCCTAGAGGAGTTCAAAAAGGATTTAGCATAGGGAGGGTCTTCAATTGTCCCTGAAGGCCCATTCTCTGCAGGCGGGGGAGCATGTTGTCCTCGGGGGCATCTAATTTAGGGACAACACGGCTAGCATGCTCGTTCTTCGACGTCATATTGACGAGACATAGGCCTTGTTACCCCAAGTTTGTGAGAAGATGAGGCACTTCCCCTTGACCAATTTGTAGTGGGGTACCTTTCCAACGTTAGCAATGCAAGCGGGCGGCTCCCTCACGGTGGCTGTATTGCAGGATAGACTGGCGATTTGGCAACGTACATCCGTTGAGATCAGGGCTCATAAAGAATGATTGGCGGGCCATCTTTTGCTGCAGTTGCTCTGTCCTGCTTTTCTTTCGAGGCTTCCAAAACTGCACTTTGTAATTTATATAATGGAATGTAAACCTCGGTTTGCTTATGTTGGTCATTCCCTTTTATTATTATTTTTTTTTTACGTTATTTATTTATTTATTTTTATGGTCCCTTTCAGGTTTTCACTGTGTCCGTCCTATTTGGGGAGGTATCTTTAAGGTTATGTCATCGGGACCACAAAGGTAGTGCGTTTAAGGTCATACCCCAAGACCTGGGGGCACGTTTTTAAGGTCGTGCCTCCGAGACCGTAGAAGTTACGAGTAGTACCTCTTCAGATAACGTCCGTTGATGGGTGGCATGGCTTCTTCACAAAAGGACCATCCCATTTTGGCTCAAGCTTCCCCTTATGCGCCCCATGCATGACAATCGGTATTTTTATTGCCAGGACTAGGTCACTACGGGTGAAAGAACGGGGTTTAACTGATTTTGTCAAAAGCTCGCTTCATCCTACCCTGATAGACTTCGATGTTCTGTTGAGCCTTGATCCTTTTCTCATCGAGTGCATCCAGCTCTTGATAATGGAGATTCACCTGTTCATCTTCTGTCGTACCATGGTGGATGGCGACGCGGAGCGAGGGAAGCTAAACTTCACGGGGTAGTACGGCTTCACTCCCATAGACCAAAGAGTAAGGAGTGGAATCAGTGGCATTTCTAATGGTAATATGGTAGGCCCACAAGACTTCAGGGAGCTTCTTGTGCTAATTTTTCTTTTGTTTTTTATACTGTCTTTTGTAACACAGAGCAGAGGGTCTTATTGAATGCCTCGACTAGGCCATTTGCTCGAGGGTTGTACATGGTGGAATATTTCCACTCGAGGCCAAACTGGTTCTCCAGGTGATCAATATACTGGCTTTTGAATTGTGGGCCATTATCTGATATAATTCGATCAAGTACGCCAAACCGATAGATGATGTGATGTCTCACAAAGTTGGCCACCACTATCCCAGGGACATGCTTGAGGGGTATTGTTTCGACTCACTTGGAGAAGTAATCCGTGGCAGCCAGGATGAAAGTATGACCCAATACCGAGGGGGGCTCGATAGGTCCCACAACGTCCATACCCCAATGAGAAAAGGGCGACAATGCCGCATTGGGGTGGAGAGGCTCCAGTAGTTGGTGAATTAAGTTTGCATGCATCTGGCATACTTGGCATCTTTTAGCGTAAGCTAGCGAATCCACAACCATTGTTCATCTCTAGCCATGGTTTTTTCCATTTGGCTTCTGCCTTCAGCTACTAGAACCTCGGCTACGAAGAGTTCAATTCCCTCATCTTCATTACCTACAACCACAGGGGTAGCAACCTCTTGATGCTCAGACATGTCATCAACTTCAAGCTCTTCTCCTTGAGTCATAGCCCCCTACCTCTGTTGGGGCACCAAGCTCCTCAGGCTTGGAGGCCACATCAATATCAAGGCCTCTATCTAGAGCAGTGGTTACAACACCTTCATCCTCATCTATCTCCATCCGAGCTGCCTCTGCCTCCGAAACTATCTTGAGACTCAAAGGCGCCTCCTCAAGATTCGGAGTCATCTCTCGATCAGAAGCAATGCAATAGGCTCAGAATGGCCAAAATCGTCTGCTTTGATTTATGAAGAAAAAGAAAACAATTCAAGAGAAGCAGAAGGTGGTTTAAAGAGCGCAGAAGGTGATACTAGAGTAGTTCTTGAAAGATCAAAAGAGGAAGAGCTACCTTTTGATTCTGACGCCATAGGAAGCTTAACACTCTTGCGCCTCTGAATACGCCCACTAACTGAAGGCGGGGCATGAGTATCGACAGCAGTCGAGCGCTTTCTTTTCTTTTCCCCTCCTGAAGTAAGAGTTGTCGCTTCAGATCCACCTCCTTGAGAAGACCCTCCAGCTAATTTACTGTGGGGACCACCCCTAATAATGACATTCAAATCCTGTGGAGGATGCTTCTCACAACCAGGAACTCGTCACCCCTAATCCCATTCGAAGATGGAACTGAGACTGTCGAAAACACTCCCAATCTTTGTCTTCATTGCAAGGAATTCTAACAAGGCCTCGTCAACTGTGATTTCATTGCGAAAGCCCCAAAGCCGACCATTTGGAGGGATAATCCAAGACAAAAAACACATCAATAGCTAGAGCATCCGCCACTCTCTTTTGCTTGGTATCTTGCCACTAGTTACCATTCAACCCCTTTTCAAGAGTGATCTTGATCCCAATATCCCTTACTGGTGATTATCCACCAATTCACATAAGCCATCATCGTCCGAACCCTTTTGTCGAAGTGAGGTATGACGTATTTGCTAGTTTCTAATGGGTCTTCCTTTCAAAATCTAAGCAAAGCTGGATGTCAAGGCATCATAAAAAAGGATGATGATTCTTTCATTGCCTCATTTGCTATTCCCCTTGATATTACATCTAATAATTATGCAAATTCCATGATTTGGAAATTGATCTAACAATAAAGATGGATTGTTTGCTACTACAAATTGAAGGTGATTCCTCCTTACTAGTGCAAATTATACATGGGAACTGCAAAAACCCATGGGTGCTTCATACCATAGCTGTTAATTGCAATGGCAAACTTGCAAACCATTCATGGTCTATTTGCCATATCTACCACGAAGCCAATATCGTGGCTGGTTGTAAATTAATATGCAATAATTTTCTTTTATGTTCTATTAGTGAAAAACAGATAGAGGACCTTCTCCCCAATTCACTTACCTATAAAAAAAAAAAAATTGGCATGCTACATGAAATCAGATACTAGTTGGTTCCTTACATTTTATTTGTGTTGGATACTCTCAAGTGCAAGCATGTGAGAAGTCTCTGAACCAGTAACGGTTTTCCATTAAAGGTAGAAATTAACTTGAGATTTCATGAAAAGCAATTTCATGAAAATTCTAAAGAGAGAGAGAGAGAGAGAGAGAGTATACAATGGAAGTGAACTGCATAACACTGCTACAGAGACAAGGGAATACCCTTGATGGCAATCTCACATGAAATTCCTCAAACTCTGAGTAATATCAAATTTAAACTTTTGCATGCACCTACAAACTAACCCTTGGTCATATAGGTTGAATCCCAATCTACAACTAAAAGTGGCACAGGAAACAAAAGAAAAGAAAAGCTCAAGACTGCTCCTCCTCATCTTCTATCTTGGGTGCCAAGTAGAACCTCAAATATCCCATGTCTGCAATTTTGTACTCCACCACCAGTGGTAAATCTGAAGACATGCTGAGACTTACAGAGTTTGAGAGTGGAGTTGCCTTTGTGAAGGAATTCATGTATCGAAGTGCAAAGGTCAGGGAAACTGGCTCCTTCATCTCAATGACAGTGGCCTCTTCAGGCTACATGTGTGTGAGAGAGAGAGAGAGGGGCGGAGAGAGTCATAAGTCTCATACTTTACCAAGGGGCAAACTAACTAAAAGCTGGAAGGTATGACACATTTTTAGATGTCAAATTTTACACAATTTACTAAGGTATGCTTTCTTGCCTCTACATATACACAAAAATAGATAGTTGTGTATGTGTGAGAGACTTTCAGTGTCATTATTTATCCACCAACAATAAAAATAAGCATTCAGCCATCAAAAGGTCCATCTTTAGATACCAAAGGTCAGCCCTCTAAGGAGACTATAATCACTCTTATCTGTCAAATTTCAAATTAGGTGGTCACACTCTCAAACTTTGTGATAAACCCTAAGCCATCTAATTTAACATCTAAACTAGGATTAATTGTGACCTTGTAATGAAGTTAAATGGTCTCATAGTATACAATCCCTATATATATATATATATATATATATATATATATATATATATA